>VXBL01009961.1:312886-370170 GCA_013400195.1 Aramus guarauna
GGGGGGGGGGGGCTACTGAGTGAGTCCTCCAAGACCTTGTTTCACTTCTTCACCTTTGGTCGCTTGGGAAGGCTCACTTTTGAGCTGGGTGCTCAGACTGCATTTTTTCTTCTGGTAATTCTGCAAAGCAGAACTGGTGTTGGCGTTTTTCAGGGACAATATGGATAGCGTTGCACAAAAGAGAGGGATGTTTGGGGATAATTGCCTGAAGTAATTGGGCAAGAGTTACTTGATCTTTACACATTCTAGCAATTGGATGAAAGAAACTTTCTACAAAAGCCATTTGCTTGAACAACTGTTGTGCAAACCAGGTGCTGAATGCTTCAAGTAATGGAAGGTAGGAAACCTGGTAAATGACTTAGCAGATTTTAAAGATAGGGTAGAGCTTAATTTTTGGGAAACGCAGTGTCTGAATTAGCTAGGAGGAAGAAAACTTGGATTTAATCGCAAGGATGACAACATGTTTCAAGTACACCAGTCACTGCTGTTTGTGTGCTTGTCTCAGTTAAGAGATCCAGTTGCAAGCCCGGTCTCATTATAAAAAGAACAAAAAATAATACAACTGAACAGTAAAGCAAATACTCATCTTCAAGTTGCTTTTCTATTGGAAAAAGCAGCCCAAGCTGGTTTTGGTTTTGTGGGTTTTTTTCCCCTCCTTTCTCCGAGTGAAGTAAAATCTCTGCAACAAGTTTACTAGTGGTCGTAACCAGGGTGTGCTGAATGTAACCCAGGTGCTGCTGTGCACCTTGTGGGGCAGTGACAGTATGACATGGGCTTTGCTGCTCGGGTTTTGGGGGGCAGGGGACACCCGCAGCTCGGTGGCAGCACGTGGCGGTGGCTCGTGAGCTGCCCCTCGCGTGGAGAAGCTCACTAAAGCCATTGCAAAAAATGGCAGCAGTGCCTTGACAGCGTTCCTCCCAACTCTCACTAAAGCGGGGAAAGAACACAGTGAAAATGTGAGGCATTTGAAATGACTGGATACTATGAAATGTTGTCCTGATTAAGGCACGCTGAAGAAATGTGTGTAAGTGATGCGTTTAAAGACTTTTTTTCCCCCCTCCATCATAGAGTAGCTGCGGTCTGACGCTTCAGACCCAGGCTTCTTTCTGCTTTTTGATTCTTGCGGAGAAGCTTGAGGGAGCTGCAGAGGCTGAAACGATTCACGTGCTGCTGCTTGTCAGTGGGAATCGGAGGGAGTCAGGGAACCTGCTGGTTCCCTGAGAGCCCAGTGGCTTCTCCTTGGGGAATGTCCTGATGGAACGGCCTATTTGGTCTTTCTGGAAGCATCTTCCTCCTCCCGCTGGGATCACTGGAGCCATGCCCCTGCAGCTCCCCTACCTTTACCTTCAGTAATTGACCAGATTTCATGGACTAAACAGCAGAGAAATGTTAAGAATATTTCTAAAGTTTAGATGTATTTGTCTTTTTTCATTCTCTTAATCAGTATCTAAATACAAACAAAAACTGCTGGTGGAGGGGCGGGGGAAAATTCCTAGACATCCCACTCCTGGGTGAAAGCTTTTGAAGTTATTTTTGCCAATTTTGAGAAACCAGCTGTAGCTGCTATCAAACAAACTGTTTCATAATAATCTTTGCAAATATTCTTTCTGTCCTTTGAAAAACAAACAATCTGTTGATCCTAATGCCCGTGTGGGCCTACTGCAGGCAGGAGGAAGCCTGAAAGGGCAGACTTCCATGTGATTTGTATCTTTAAATACTTTCAGAGATATAATCCCTGACTATTTGATGAGAAAACTGTCCACTTACAGTTGACTTTGGTTGCCGGAAAGGAAAGCGTGGCTTGTTCTCAGCCTGAAGTAGGGATTTGACAAGCTCTGTATTTTCTAGTACAGGGTCCTTCATCTTGTGCCAAGTGTTGGAGCTACAGTGTTGATGTCTCCCCTTTCCCTTCCTCCTCCTCTCTTTAGTTGTAAACTAACCTTCATAGAGATTTACAGGTTTTGGTCAAGTTTAATGCATAATACAGGCAGAGAATATTCCCCTTCCCCCTTTGTTCCTATTAGAGCTTGAGAATGAAAATACTTCTTTAAGAATATTTCACTGTGTAGTTTTTTTTTTCCTACATCTGAGACGCGGCTGGTGGTGCCAGAGAAGCCACACGACGTTGATCGTCGCAGGAAAAGGCAGCGGTGGTTATGTCACCGGGGCTCTTTGGCAGCTGCTTGCCCATACCTGTGTTGGTGTGCAGACTGCGTGTGCTTTTCCTTCTTGTGGTTGTAAAGTCAGATGGCGGTGTTTACGCTTTCGTGCGGTTCCCGTAGCGAGAGTCTGTGCCTCGCCTGCATTGGAGGATCTTGGCAGAAAGTGTGGCTGCTCAGGAGTGTCTGATGCCGTTAGACAGCAACAAGGCAGTTTTGAGTTGGCTCAAGGATGTGGGGTTATGTGTATTCATGTGTGTGTATGTATGTCTATCCTCACTTTGCTTTGGTTGCTAAAGTTTGAGTTTGTCAAGGTTTTTTTGTTGAAGCTGCTTGTGGCGTTATCTTTTGGTTCAAATACCAACTCCGCAATGGGTGCAGGTCAGCTCCTGTGGCTGGTGTGCCTGATACTGCAGCGCTGCCACTTGTCCGTCTGTCGGGGCTCCTTCTCCCATCTCAACTGGCAGCAGTTTATTCCTGAGGACTGTGTTCGGCTCAGGCGGTGCTTTCCTGCAGCCTGATGTTGGATCAGGCTGTTGTAGCCTCCTCACCACATGCGTACTCATTTTTCCCTGTTTCAGGTGTCTGACGTACCTTTAAATAAACGGTGTGTCAGTGCGGTGTCCTATACCCAGTAAGTGATGCTGGGCTACAGGCAGACTTGCTAATTGCTGAGTAAAGCTGTGTGTTAAATCAAGGTTTGATTTGCTTTTGCTTTTCCCCTGGGAACTGGTCACTGAAGGGCTGGAGGTTAAATATCCGCATCAATAAGGCTGGGACATGGCATGGTTGTTTCTCTCCGCAGGGGTGGGTGTCAGTTCTGGGAACTTTCTGGGCTGCCTTTTGAGCAGGGATGGAAGGTGCCCAGCGCTGGCCATTACACGTTGAGTTATCTCCTTAACTCTGTGCCTACAGCCCCAAGAGGTGACCTCTGAGAAGCTGCTGCCCCATCTAATGGCTGCTGGAATATCAACTTCATTGGTGCTCGTTCCTGGAGCATCCAGCGTGCTGGTAGTGCCCGTCACAGCACGCACAGAGTGCGGCAGGATGCATCTAGCAACGTTGTGGTCAATTTTTAGGTTTGGCTAGCTGGACGCCATCTAGAGAAACACTGGCCTTGGTAAGACAGACTGGATAAGCAGATTAAAACTAGGTGCACACCGTGCAGCCTTTGCCCAGCCAACGAGTTAGTAATGCATTTGCTCTGGGTGTGCTGGCCTCCCAGTTACGGTAGGTGACCCTGCCTCCGAGCAGATGCGTTCACTCAAAGCCAGTCCTTATTTGCTTTGCTGTTTGCCTGTTAAGGCTACAATGCTTGTCAGACCCTCTGCAGCTCCTCAGCAATACTGAGCAAGGAGGGCAGACCACAGCGACCCATGCATCGATCGGGATTTTTAGCAGGAGCAAGAGGCCCTTGTAGCCTAAAACAGTATTGGTTTCCTTCCTTCTGGAAGGCGTTTAAAAATAGCTTCATATGGGCTCTAAAATTCCTCCTTTCCTGCTTATTTTGCTTTGTATTTTACTGTTGAAACCGCTTTCTTCACGAGGAGCTGGCTGGAGAATAGTCGTTCAGGACCTGCCAGTCGCAGGACTCGGATGGCCGTGGCTGCGGGAGCCCGGCTCTGCCGGCCCGTGGTGCCGCGGGACGAGCCCCCCGTCCTGGGCAAGGCCAGTGGGAGCAGGGCTGGCCCCAAGGAGCGGGGCCGCCGCGATGCGTTGTGCTTTGAGCTCCTGACGCCTACAGAGCTCTGCAGAAGGAGCTTGTTTTTATACTGAAATAAGGATGCGCGTAGTTGGGTTAGACACATACTTATTGGTGGCTTCAGCAAGGAAAAGTATGAGACGTAGTTGTGCTGAAAGATGACTTTTGCTGTGCCAGAAACTCTTTTTTTTTCTCTTGAAAGAAACAAGTGTGGGACTATTTCTTTTGAACTGTAATGGCTTTTTTTTCCACAATATCTTAAACTGGAATTATTTTGCACTAAAAAGAAGTAAGAAGTGTTTAGAAACTGTTGTCAGTGCGATTGTAACTGGCTCTTATTTTGAAGGAGGCAGAATGCTTGGTGTTCACTCCCTTCATTTTTTTTTCTTTCTGTTTTCCCGCAAGACTGCGTTTGCATCCTGTGTGTGAGCCTGACTGTTTTTGTCACATTTGCAAGTTGTTAATAACATCCTGGTTTGTTAAAATTTGCCAATACAAAGAATATATTAAATGATTTATCGGCTTAGATCCCCTTTATTTACCACTCTGCCGCTTCCGAGTGACTAATTTTGCTGACTAAACTCTGCAGAGGATACCTTTGTGCACAGGGAAGGTGCGGGTAGGAAAACTCACACTGGGGTGTTTCTCCTCCCTCCTCTTCCCAAATTAAAACTAGCAGAGCTTGCTGGACACTTTCACTGATCGTCCACTGATTCCTTTAATTAGGAAATTTCTGACTTCCACATAGCCTGATTCATGCGTTAGATGCGGTCAGAGGTATTTGAGCTGTAAGGCTGTTAAACATGACTGAAGCAGGCAGCCCTGCCTCTGCTAGCGAATGCTGGGCTGCATGTACTGGTCTCAAATTTTATTTTCAGCTCGAGCCCCCCCTTTTTTTTTTTTTTTTTTTTTTTTTTTTTTAGATGCCAAGAAAATAAACTTCACTGTGTGAGTGTTTCTCCCCCCCCATCCCCATCCCCAGGCTTGGACTCTTGAAATGCCGCTGTGGACCTCTTTCCAGGATAACAAACACTGAAACGTCTAATTATGGATCAATCTCCCATTCCAAGCATCACATGCTCGTACGGCTTTCTGATATGTTGCGCAGATTCTTCAAACCACTGACCTTTGCAGAGTGCCCTTGGCTGTGCCAGCAGAGAAGCATGCTGGCAGCTTAAAGATGTT
This sequence comes from Aramus guarauna, assembly GCA_013400195.1. Taxonomy (NCBI): domain Eukaryota; kingdom Metazoa; phylum Chordata; class Aves; order Gruiformes; family Aramidae; genus Aramus; species Aramus guarauna. The sequence continues at coordinate 317,933 of VXBL01009961.1, forward strand.
TTGTCTGGCATTTGAGCAGAAGTGAAAACTTATTGCTGGTGGAAACAGATGAGAGGGCAGAAAAATGCAATGTGTGCCGAGCTTCGGATGTCTGGCATTGTCTGATGGTGAACGGCCGTGGCAGTTTGTGCTTCTGTGTTGAAAGGTGACGTTAATGTTGAAAGCTCGGAGGGGGGGGTTAAGCGTACATTGGACTGTCGTTGCGGCAGCTGCGTTGTCAGCCGTGGTTTGCCGGCCGCGTGCAGCCCTTTTATTAATTGGGCTGTCTTATAAATAAGCAGTTGTACGCAGCCTTACACATGCAACTCTTTGCAACGCTGCCGCACGGTAGCAGAGCAGCCAGATGTCACAACTCGCTCCCGATTGCAGGTAAAGCTACGGGAGGAAAACACCTACAGCTCTGGAAGATACAATAGCTGAGTGGAGGGAGCTGGGGGGATGCGTGTGAAGGATATGTGATTTGTGATACCGGAGGCTTAAAGGCAAAAATAGCATCAGTTATAATAGTAAAAGCGAAGGCTTCTGCACTACGCCTTTGCATTCTGCCAGTCTGTAATGAATGGAGGAGTAGTTTGCTTACGGATGACAAGCAGGAATGAATAAGCACTTAAGATTTTGGTGCTGAAGAAACAGCTTTTTCATCTTGGCCTGTGAGGAACTCGGAGCCATGTAGCCCCTTTTCTCACACAGTCGTGTGCTGCTTTAAATAAAAATGTCGAGAAGTGTAAAATTAAGACACTCTCCACATCCTTCACGCTCCCTGCAGAGTTCTGCTCTTGGCATGCTCAAGGACTTGTTCTGACCAGGACTGTGTGCTGATTATTTTTGGAGTGGACCCCTTTGCTGCCTCTTCCCCCCCCCTCCCATCAGCAGGAGGAGGTATTCAAAGAACAATCCACCGCTTTGAACTTCTTCACCAGCTATAAACATCTCCTCAGCATGAGCTAGGAGATGATGTACACCCAGTCTCTTCCTGGGAGTAAGTTAAGGTAGTGCAAGCAAGCTGGAGGGAGGATAACTGGAGTGAGTGAAATTAGGTGTGAGTTTATCCACGCTGAAATGCGAAGCTCTTTCTCCTCTTGGCTAGTGGGTGGTTGCCCTCTTGCCAACGTGAGGGCTTCCCCCAGGAGTGCTTTGTGTGTATTTGTCTTTAGAGTGAATATTTCACGCTGGATCCATCGTGGGGTTTGAAGTCGAAACAGTGGCTGGTGTCAATGCAACCTTCCTTGCTGACAGAGGGTGATGGGAGCTGCTTGTTAACTTTTTCCTAGTCTGACGACAGGATTTTACCCCAATAGCAAATTTTGCCTTGCCAAAAAAGCAGGCTATTCCTAACTGCTAGGATTTCTTAGATTTGTAAAAAAAGCTGTTGGAGCTACATTGTTTTGGGCACGTAATGCAACCCTGCTGTGTTTTAATAGATGGACATCTAAAGATTTTTTTGAAGGTAGAATGAAAGAATAAGCACATTAATTTTGACGCTTCAAGAACAGCAGCAAAGTGGGGGTAGGTGTAGGCTACGTGCTGGAGTAAGGAACTGCCGTCCCTCGCAGTCTCACCTGAACAGCACCGGGCTGTTGGCTGGAGCAGCTCTGCGCCTGCTCCTTGCTCTTTTCCTCTGAGCTGGTGCATCTGTGCTTTGTTTTCATGGGACTTCCTTAAATATCTTAGTGTTTGGCATTTTGTAACGGGAGGTGGCAGTGCTTTTTTTTTTTTTCCCTTCTTTTTTTTTTTTTCCTTTTCCATTCTCTCTTCCCTTAAGCCACTGCTTCCTGGGCTTGCTAAGAACCTCATCCAGTGCAGAAACGTTCAGAGGGAAAAAGCACCTCATGGTGAGAATTGGAGTACACCTAGTACTGTTTTTTGTTCTAAGATTAATACTATTAATTGCTCGCTTACTGCTTAATGATAAACTTGTTAAGACATGGCCAGAAGTGATTCTCTTTCACCAGCGAAATATCCTTTTTGCTTTTGTGTTTGCCAGAGCTGGCAGCAGATACTTGTAGTACCTGAGGGATAGGCTTCTTGAAAACTCAGGGATTTTGGAGTAGTTTTCCACTTGTGTGCCCATGACTAATACCTTCAGCATTTCTGATATCACCTACACACCACAGAATGTAAATGTGTGCAGATTTATGTAAGAATAAGGTGGGGAGAAAAGCCAATAACTGGTCTTTGGAAATCGGAAAGCATTAAGGTGATATCCATCAGTGCTTTTATTATTTTCATATTTGGTTCCAACTTAAATGTCACTAACCTCCTACTTGGAGAGGTCCCGTCCGCAGGGAGCCTTGGCAGGCGTTTCCCAAACAAAGCACGGGGATCTTGTACCCGTTCTTGTTGATTTGGTTCAGATGTTGGGGCTACCCGTCAGCTCTTGGGGCCTTCAAGCTGCTTTGGTACGCACAGAGTACAGAAAATATTTTTAGAAAGTTTTTGTCAGTTCTAACGATTAAAAATGAGATTTGTTCCACTTCTACTATAAAAGCAGTGTTAGATTGCATTTGCTTGAACCCCTTTTAGTAGGATGTGTGAAGGAGGAGTTGCTTGTAACATTATTCACTGAAATCTTTAGGTATCAAAGGGATATGCATCCTGCAAAATTTCCTGTGAGTGGGCTTGTGCAGAGAAAAATGCTAATTTGTTCTTATATGCGGTTGTGCAGGATGCACAGTTAAGGCTGCATGATAGGAGCATGTGTCTGGATTTATGCAACCCATGCTGTGCTCTAGGTCTGCTTTTCTCCATCTAAGACCTGTTGATCCCCTTCCAGGACAAAATTTGCACCCTCAAATTGTAGCGATTGTTACTCTACCTCATTTATTCTTCTCGTGCAGGGTAGGTCCCATGTTTGCTTCTTTTAAAAATAACTTGTGGTGATAAGGTTGCTGTGCGGGAAAATGGGAAAGCGCCTGTTGGAATTGGCCTTTACTGAAGGTATAATCCAGTTAATTATAGAGTGTTGTACTTGAGCAGGCTGAAGGCATATCTAGTCCAATGTCCTGCCTGATAGCGAGCAGGAGATGTTTAGGACTACTAAGAAACAAGACAGAGAACCCAAGATGAGTGTAGAGTAATATATTATATTAGATGAGTATATAATTCTTGCCATTATGGTGCCTGAGCACCTGAATGCTTTTGCCAGGTGCAGGTAAATAAGGCCAGGCTGGCAAATTAAATGTGCTGTGGGAAGCTTGGGGGTAACTTGCAGTTTGGGGTCACTTGCTGTGTGCTCTACCTGGGGAAAGTATTTTGTCGATGCGATTTTCTCTGAATATGGGATTCGTATATGATGCAGGATTGCTCCATATAAAACTTGAGCATCCTGTAGAGAGAAGCAGAGGACTGTCACAAGCTGCATAATTTTGCAGCTCTTGGGGTGTTCGTTCCTGTGTGTTGTGTTTTGGGGAGGGAGGATAAAATTGCATGCTGGAGCACATGGTTTAGAAGCTTCAGAGATGGCATTGTGTGTTACTGTAACTCCACAACCGTGGTGTTACGTCCTGTCTCTGAAATGCGGAATACTCAGACGCAACTGTTTCGTTGAATCTTGCAGTGCAGAGGGAGGAAACGCAGGCAGGCACGCTGTGGGAAGAAATCTGTAGTCTGTTCCGATAAGGTACGCTACAGGTTTTGCGTAGTAAAGTCGGACCGAAACCTTGCCAGCGTGTGAAGATCACCTGTATTGAGCTGAATCAGCTTTGTAACAACTGCATGACTTCCTGAATTGCCGCGGAGGAAGGATGTGCCGTTGACTCAGAAGAAAGTTTATAATGTGTGTCTAGGGACAAGGTCTGCAAAGTAGATGTCTGATTTTGAAAGTTACACGTTTGCCATATGCTCTTAAGATTGTGAATGACCGCGACAGCAGAGGTGACTTAAAAGTACAGTTGTCTGCCAAAAAAAAAAAAAAAATTATAGATGCAGTTAGAAGATGGAAGGGGAACAGGACCGATGTGGAGTTGCATTTCATTAGATACCAGTAAGGTGACAGGGCAGAGTGGAATTTGTGTTTGCATCATTAAATTTGTCACTTGCTTACCTAACTGCTTCACCCGGGTGTAAACTTGTGTGTTCCCTGTGGCTTGTTCATATAAACTTTGTCTGCACAGCTGCAAGTGCTGTTATGTGCAGATTCAATTTCTGAACTGGATTGTGAAATGGAATATTTTCTATATGGATTTAAACACACCCCACCACCCCACCCCCAGATCAGTATTATTATTTCCTTTGAAAACTGCTTGTCTTTTGCCTTTGTCTGCTTCAAACACGCCTGTGTGTGTGGCATAGCTTAAATTTTTATGAAGAAGAATGTAAACACCAAATCCGCACAAGACTCGCAGAAGAACTCTGTAGCTGTAGTGCATCATCTGTTTGTTATGTAATCTGATATAATGGAAGCGAAATAGAAACCAGATGTCAAGGCAGAGCAATTACAATTTTTCATCTGCGAGTATTACAGTAAATGTACTTTGTATTCCTTTCCCCCCCGCCCCGAATACGGGGTTTTATTTGCTGGGGGGTTGGGAAAGTGCTGCAGGGGGCTTCAGAGCTCTCAGCATGGTTCTTGCTTAAAGACTTTGTTATTCTGTACTTGTGTTCTTTCATGTAATTAAGGTCTGTGTGCTACTCCAGATCTGTGAGCTAGCGTATTGCACTATTAAAATGAGGTGGACAAAACCGCTGAGTCCCGGGAAACCACCTCTGTATGTCCAGCTCTATAGGTTATACGGTCAAGCTGCAGACTTGCACTAAATTTAGCATTCATAGTGAAGCTGCTTTACTTATCATGCTTGATTAAGTTTTGTAAGAAAATCCTATCAAAACAGGTTTGGTGCAGACTCAGCCATGGATTCTTCAGCTGAAGAAATGTCTGGGAGGAGAGCAGATGGGAGCTGTGGTTAGCTCGTTGTCTCAAATTCGCTGGGTGACTAGGAGGATAAAAGGGAAAATGGATAATCATTGATTCTTTCTGTGGGGGAAATGGATTCTTCCACTGCTAGTTTATCCAAGAGGTTTATCTCTGCTGTCTTCCATTAAATAAGGCAACCCCTCGGTTGAGAGAGAAATTGATAAATATAATCTTCATCTTCGTATGCATCTTCACGAGTTGAGGCACAGATATGATCTCACTGTGTGGTAGCTGATTTTAATTTTCCTCTTTCCTTCTCTATTGTTTTTTAACCTCCTCGTTTTTTGTTGCTGGAGATTTATTTTTTCCGTTCTGTTTTGCTCTGTCTGGTTAAGCTCAGAAGCCAGCAGCACCCTGGTGGTGGAGTTTGTGCTTGGAGGAGCCCACAGGGACTGGAGATGCAATTTTTCCATGGGACTGGGAGGATGCTGGGAGCCATGTCGGGCATCCCAGCCTCATCCTGCGGGCCGGTTCGGCACCGCTGGTTTACGGCTCCCCTCGGCACGCCGCTTCACTGACGGCTGTGAGTATGTTATGGATGAAGCTTTCATGTTCCACTGAATAAAAATCTTTCTGTTCTGCACCGACAGCTTTTTACTGGGTGGCTGCTGCATAGCGTACCTTAGATGCTAAACAGACCTTTACTTTCTGTGTCTCTGTGAGGAGTAGTAAGTCAGAAATCTTTCATGAAGCTGGTATCTTCATTTATCTGTTTGGTACAGATAACTTCAAGAAACTCTTACATCAGTTGTATGTTCCAGCTGAAGGAAGTGCTGGCAATGAATTAAAGATTCTTGTTCCTTTTAAACAGCAAGTTTCTTCCTTTAAAGCCCAGCAAAGAACGCGGATGAGAGATCAATGTGAGCACTTGCTGCTAGCTGTTACGAATAGCATCCCATCAATACTACCTCTCCTCTCGAGGACAAGCTGGAAAGGGGACTTGGGTTCGTTGTATGCGGTTGCTGCCCAGCTCTGCTAACACCGACTAATGACTTTGGCAAACTCCAGTGATGTGGGATGTAAGCTCATGCGTGAAGAAGTTGTTGGTATTTGTGAGCAAGCTGCCCTTAGAAAAAAATAACGGGATTCTTGCATTTGTGGAACACCAGTAGCAGGATGACATTTGTCTTGGAGCATGGGGGTTTTGTAGCTAGCGCTCTGCGAGTTGCTGGAGTGTGGGTGAGCAGTCTTTTGAAAATGAGACCGCTACCATGTGAAGTGGTGACGGACCTTGGTAAGGAGCACTGTACCTGGACTGCTAGGGAGAAGGACAGAGAGGACTGCAGGACTTGGTGTAGTTTCACTTTGGTTCCAGTTAGCCTATAGATATACGTGCCCAGGCTTTGTCCTGTGTTGAGTCTGTACTGAGCGTGGCTTGTAGGGAAGGTGGCAAAGATTAAGGGAAGGAGGCTGGATGGGATGCAAATGCAAATAATCATCTGTGTTCCTCGTATGCTCTTTAAAAAAAAAAAAAANCCTCTGAAAAAGTTTGGATAGGAACAGAGAGGTGGCTGATAAAAGGTTGTTTCCTCCTGTGCCTTGATTCTGATCTGAGTATTTAGATTCAACCTTGAAATACTAATTTGCAGTGTGGATTGTGTTGTACCCTTGTGTGCCCTGCCTTTCTCTCCTGTCCTTTGGCCAGTTGTCTCCTGCTGTTGCCTCCAGTAAGGATGAAGCTTCATGATAGAGTCCATTCTCCTAAACTGAAGATTTAACTATTGAAGACACTTTCTTTCCTCCTCCATGAAGCATTTATAGAAAACTTTCCAACTGCAAGGAAGCAGCGAGGCCTCTTGTACCTGTGAAGTCCTTGAGATGGCAGTGAAGCCAGAGCTGAAGGCAGCATCGGGCATTCCCGGTAGGAATCGCTTCCTGTCTGATGCAGACCGTGGAGCCCAGCCTGAGTCCCCAGGGTCACCATGGAGAACATCCCCTCAGATTAGTTATCGTGGACGTTCGGCCAGCTCGCTTACAAAGACACCTTTCTGAAGGTAACGGTGCTCGTCTCTCTACGCTGGGGCTCTGCAAGGCCGGAAGATTGGGAAGCTCTGTGGCTTGGTCCATGTAAACGCTTCTTGCGCCACGCTGACTCTCATGTTATTGAAACAGAACCCTGTGGAAATGGGGCTTAAAACCATGGAAATGCGTAACGGGAATGTTGGCCAGAGCATGCTGGTAGACAGAACAAACTTTTTTCAATGTAAGTCAGTAGAGGGTTAGTGTTAAAAAGGAAAACAAGTCAGTCAAGTAGGTGTTGGGTTTGATTTCTCTGCTGTGGCACTGTCGTATTGGTTGTGGCCGGTCTCCGTGACCTTAATTCCCAGCCAAGGGAACCTGGTTGTGCGGTGTGTTTTCTGGGGACAAAAATACTAGCAATGGCGAGTCACATGTCGCCAGGAGCTCTTACTATAAAAACAGCAGCTCTGCTGAAAGCGACCTTCAGCATGGCTGCGAATGTTCGCGGTGTTATTTTTAACCTGTCTGGGTGAATTTCCAATACAGACACTGGTGCCAATCTGATGTGTACGCTTTCCCAAATCCTTATCTTCTGCTTTCTAAGTGCAGTGACGCATTGGACAGAACAGCTAGTTTCGGGGTTGGGCATGGCTTTGCTTTTATGTCTGCAGTACCTGAGAGGAATAAATACTTCAGTTCTGGTTTACTGCTATATAGAATTATTTAACGGGATATTTTTTAAAAGATGAGTTTTAATGATATTTTTTTTTTGTTGGCTTTTTTAAAAGAAAAATATTTAAAGAAAAAACTAGGGTTTAAAAATAGATGAAGGCTGTACTTTGATTAGGTTGCTCTGGCACTGACGTCAGCATGTGACATTTATCTATGTACGGATTTGTCACCCTGTTTACTAAGGCTGTATTTGCAGAAACGGGGATATTTCTGTCCACTGCGAGGGAAACAAGGAACGTATCTGCTCAAGTTGTGTCCTTGCCCTTAGTATTCTTGAAGCCTGGCTTTCTCTCCTACTGCTTCATTTTTATAGTGGAGTGGTGGCAGAGATTTTTTTATTTTTTAATGTGTTGGAGTACAGAGTTTTAGGTATTTATGTTGCCATGAAGGTCCAGGTGGTAGGATACTGGCTTCGTGGAGCAATGCTGAACTTGGCTTGGACTTGGAGAGGTGTAATGTAAGGTATAAGCCTATACGGGTCCTTACTGGGTGGCTTCCGTAGTAGACAGGTAATGGGTATTTTACAAATAGGGATTACAGGAAATACATCCTGCAAACGTGAAATACAAATGAAAAGCAGTGAGCAGTTTCAGATCAGCATGGTTTAGAGTGTAGCGCCTGTATTTCTGCCATTTATCATTTCACATTTCTATTCAGAATAGTTGCTGTAATTCACACTGATTTATTTATTTATTTTTAACTTTAATTATTGCAAAGTTAAAAATCTTTCTATAGGGAGGCTGAACACACAAAGCTGTTGATCTGTCAAATATCACTTGGATGTTCAGCTGCTGGAGCTTCTCAGCACCTCTTTCCCCTCTCCTCACAGCAACACTCTGGGTTTCCTGGCCCCAGATCCCGCTGTTTGTCACGGTAGCAGAAATCGCTCAGTAGTTTTCTGCAAGCACTCTCCCTAAAGTCTGGTTCCCCAAGCATGGGATTTCCCCAAAGTCACTTTTTGGGGACACGTATGCAGTTGAAATGAAGGGGCGGAGAAGCAATACTTTTAAGTTGTGTTAGTAGCAATGTGTATTGCCAGTGTAACTGTTGTGTATCTGTATAGATCTTGCCTCTGGCTTTCTCGTGCTGCTACCTCAGGGAACTATGTGAGGCAGGAAGGTGTGATGTCATTCCCCCACCACTTGTGTTTGTGGCAGAAAGGATGATCTGCAGTGGGAGGGCTCTGCCTCAGGAGTGCAGGTTAGCGATGGGGAGACAGGAGAGGTTAGCGTTTCGGCTGAGGAGGATCCGGAGCAGCTGCCGCTCAGCCTGACCTTCTGCTGCAAATTAAAATTACTGCTGGCTTATGTTTTTTCAGACTTTGGGCTGTAAACTGCTGTGGTGTGGGGAAGCATTTTTCAGGGAAAAGATCCCTCTGTGGAACGAGGTGCTGCGGTTGGTCGGGGATGATACTGTTGGGATGTCTTTGCTCTTGAGGTAAAGCCCCAATACTTTTGCCAGTGCCGTCACGATCGTCTGGCAGACAAAGCGCTGCCGCAATAGGTTGGTCCTCTTCTATGTGGCAGTTCAGATCAAATAAATGACAGATCCCAGAGTACCACTGCAGCAGGTCAGCCTGCACTTCGGATTAAGCGGACAATGCCATCTGAATGCAACCGTTGTTTATATTTCTATTTTCTGTTTCTTTACCTTTCTTTGACTAGAGAGGTAACTTGGTACTGCAATCCCTTTTGAAATAGTTTTGACCAAAGGGTGGGGAAAGAATGAAGAGATGGGTAGACTCTTGAGCATATGAACTGATGGAGGTAGGATGACTGTATATTTAAAAACTTCTAGACTTAAAAAAATTTTAAAAAAACTTTATATTTTAATCTAAATTTAAATCTAAATTTCTAGTGTACTCTTCTTTCTGGGGATCCTATAAGAATCTTGCTGATGAGCTCAATACATGGCCTCTTAGCAGAGTGGATTCTTGGTTTGGTTTAGGGTTTTTGCTTTGGTGTTTTTTTTGGTTTGCAAACCCTTTCAAGAAAAGCTGAATATCTCCCCCCCACCCCATGTCACTTTTGAAGTACTTGTTTTAGATTTTAAATCCGCCCCTTTTGAAAGATTTAACCTTTTCTATGGGAATTCAGATTTTGCTGTTTGAAACAAGAGCAGCGCAACTCTGATCCTGGTTTTGTTTTCACTTGCTGGTTTGGGGTTTTTGCGTGTATTTATGCACACGCAGGAGCAGCTCACAGAGAAGAGGTGTTGAGGCTTTGAAGGTAGTGCTTCTTAAAAATCAAACTGACTGGATTCAAAGCCCTTAACTGCTTTACCTGATCAACAAAACACTAAAGCTGCAACATCTCATACTAAATTCCCTAAATATGGGCTGAAAGATGCCTAAAATCTTACGGCTGTAAGAACGAACCTGCCTTGCGGTGCTGAGTTGAATGTGCGGTATGGCCGAGAGAAAGGCTGCTGCATTGCAAAGGTGTGATTTCTTAATCCTGCTACGTACAGAGCAACCAGAACACCAGCGTGAGTTAAACAAAATGCTGGATGGGTTCATGTACCAGAGGAGTGTAGGATATATTGGGGCTGTGTTGGATCAGCAAACTCACGGGAGTTTGTATCTGCGCGAAAACCCATAGCCATCTGCCCCCAACCACCAAAGCACGTCTTAAATGATTTGCAGTGATCAAGTTGAAGAAAGTCCACCTTGGAGTTTGTATGTCTTTGGAGCTCATACCAGTCTTGTACTTAGGTTGACTTTTATGGAAAAGCTTAAGCTACTTTTAGAGATGCCAAGGCTTCTAGTAGTATAGTACCTGAAACTCAACTTCCTAGACCAGTTCTCCAAGGGATGTAGCTTGGGCTGGTGCACTGGTACCCACTGTGGGATGAGGAGCTTTCAGGCATGGCCTGGGGGCTGTGCTGACCCACTGACACGGTGTCCGCATGTCCCAGGCTGGGTCCCTGTGATCAATCTCTTCCTGGGTGGAGGGAGCTCATGGCTGGCCCTACTTGCTCCTCCTCTGCACGCTCTGGTACCTCCTTACAGTCAGCAGTGCGGAGTGAGAGCATAGTTCCATGTATGACTTCAGGGGTTACTGCAGGAGTACTGTATCCTTTGGCAGGTGGAGGAAAAAAACTGTCCCAGTTCCAGCAATCTTCCTTAAAGGAGAGTGTAATAAATTTTCCTGTACGGGTCTTGATCTTAATGTCACAGCTTGTGTACCTGCCCTGGCAAACCTGCAGGCGAGAGCTGTGCAAACTGAATGCAATATTGGGTCCCACAGGGGTGGTATCTGGCTGAAATGGGTGTAGAAAATAGGAATCCTCTCCAATACATTCCATGTTTCCTGTCCAAAGAAAAGCTAAGGGTAAAACGTGCTCTTAGTATAGAAACTCGGGATAGAGTGGTTAGTTGAAGCTTGACAGAAATGGACCTTAGTCTCCAGGTTTTTGCTGTTGTAACTGCATTAGGCAGCAGCTCACAGGTTGGGCTCTCATGTAAGCCCACCCAGAGAAGTGCAAGGCTTGTGGTTTAAGCTCCAAAAAGTTCATCACCAATTCCATCCTTTGGTAAAAGGATTTTATTACGTTATATCCATGCCAGCCCATAATCACGCAGTTCAAGTGACTGTGCAGCTCTCACATCAGCTCTGTCCATCAGGTCTCGGTCTGCCCAGCCCCAGTTAGTGGAACACTAACGCTGCTTTCCCAGGGTTTGGCTGGTATAATCCTAATCCCCGAGGGAGCAAGTCTAGGGAGAGCCCCTTGCTCCTCATCTAGACAAGAGAGTCCCAGCACCACCTCATGTTGCAGAGCTTCTCCAGGCTTGGGGTTGTCCAGGCACAGCCGGTGAGCTGGCTGGGGAGCAAGGATGTCGGTGTGAAAGCAGAGAGAAACCCCCTCTGTCTTATCACGGCTTCCCCAAACCTCGCTCTTTCTAACTGGAAATGTTAATTCAATAGCGTCTTAATATTTGCTGGGGTTTTTTGGCATCGCCTTTCTGTAGGGGGAAGGACGTAACGCGTCTCCCGCTATTAATCCATGCAGGGGGAGCTGTCAAGATGGCACTGTTGTCCAGCGTGAATTTTTCCCCTCCCGAACCAGCCAAGCCTTACCATGCGTTTTGCACGCAAGAATGTGCAACCTTTGGTGAAACCAGGCAAGAAAGTGCAATTTGAGGGGATGAGTTTGATCTGATATAGCCAGCTGGTTTTTGTGTCCTTTTTATTTATCCTATCACAATACCTGGTTTTACCATATAAGATCTAAACTTTTGCAAAATAAAACACTTAAAGGTATAAAGGATTTGTTAAAAATTCAAGGAAACACATAGAATTTTATTTCTTTAAAGTGATGTCAAATCAGCTCCTATAATAATGAGGCTGTATGTTTGCTATCTGCTTTTGTAAGTCTTGGCCTTCAAGGGAAAATTGTAGCTGGAGTAAGGAAAAAAAAGTCGAGGGGGAGCTGCTTTGTGGATTGCTATTGAAGGGAGCTGTTAACTCAAACTGCTGATCCAAGTGAGGCAATTTTTTAAAGCCAGAGTCTCTGGCGGATGGTACTTAAGGACTGTCAGGTTCTGCCTACTCAGACTTTAAGAGGAGCATTAATTTTTGCAGCAGTCGGTCTCCAGCTCTGCCTGTCAGTCTCTTGCCCTCTTCTGGACAGCCTCAGGAGAAAACCCCACGTCCACAGGCAGCAGTTACAAGAGAAAAGATCCCACGGCCAGGAGCTTTCGTGTGTGTGTAATTTGAAGGTGATGGCATTATTTGGACTTGTATACGCTCCCTTTGCTTATGTGTTTGTGAGCTGCACTATGGAAACACATGGATACCAGTGGCGGTGAATCTCAAAGATGCTCGTTGTTACGGGGATGCACTTGGCATCTTTGTCGTAACTTTTAATTTGCCCTTGACGCTGAGACAATAATAAAGGAGAACTACTAGAAATGGACTTGATTAAAGGCTGATACAAATTAACTTGCGGACTTTGTCAATTTATCATACTATTACAGTGCTGCGGTAGTCTGTTTTGACATGAAATGTGGGTTTGAAGCTGTAAGCCTTTTCAGCCCTACAGGGCAGGAGGTAGCTGATGGCTGCTTGCTTCAGGAAGGCATGAAATTTGTTGCTGTCTTCCAAGGTTGTGAAATTAACTGTTTCACCCCTATGTGATGGGCACTGAATCGCAGATTTAGCAGATTAATCGCACTGACTTTTGCATAGCTTTTATCTGGTTCTTATCCTTTGGCAGGAGGGAAAGGAATACTAACTAATGGCCTGTAAACGGAGCCTGCTGCTACAGGAGTAAATTTTGGTGCTAGTTTCGGACACTGGTTAATGTGCTTGTGGAATATTTCCCCCAAATTTCATAGTGGATGAAACCTGCTGAGTAAAATGCCATTATCTCGGCTGCTAACACTTATACGTTTGAGGATTCTTTTTTTTCCAAAGAGCAATTTTTTAACCTGCGCTCACCTGCAGGCTTGCTGCCACTGCTAAAAATGATGTTTTCTCTGTGAGCTGAAGCATCGCCCCAGAGTCAAGCTGATCATTTCACATCTCACCCTGAGGCAGCTGCTGGTTTCTAAAGCTTTGTAATCTTCCCTGGAAAGGCGAGGGGAGCCCAGAGGAACTGCTGTCCCTTGGCACCCATGCTGGGGAGGGGGCTTGCTTTCATCCCCCCCTGCCACCTTTCCCATCCAAAATCCAGCTTTTCCGGTATCTTGCCTGATGAGTGTCTGGTTGAAGACTGTAACGTAAGTCAATAGTACACCGTTTTGGGGGCGTTAGGCAGATTAGCATAGTGTTAATTGTTTGTCTTGCTGAAGAAGGGGTTAGGACCACGTATTCTGGATGGTTACTAAAGACGTGGGTCTTCCCGTACCCCACATCTTTCACTGGAGGATTGTCGTGCCTTGTTACCCAGCACGGCATGGGACAGGCTTGCACAAGGTGGGGCTGTAGTCTGTGCTTTGGATATCCACAGCACACCTGGAATAGGGTGATTTTTGGACTGTGATGTATGTTGAGCAAGTATATTGGACAGATGTCATAAAGGAGGGAGTAGCTAAGGATATTCGCCTGTGAATTTTAGAAGATGAGGTAGATGATCTTGGACCAGTGCTGGTCTAGGCTTTTGTACTGCTTTGCATCTCATGTTTATTTCGTTAGAGATCTAATGTATTGCCTGTATGCACAATCCTCGCATTTATAAATTTCTTACTCTGAGCATTCATGGAGTGCAGATGTTCATAAAACAGACATTCATGTCTTGAAAACTCCACTCGCCTGTGGTGAATGGGAAGCTTTCCCAGGTAAGCTAGAGAACCTCTGTAGTTGGTTCCTGAATAAATGAACCTTTCATCATTTACGGGAGGAGGGGGGGAAACACCACCTTGCTGTGATGGATGCAGAGAGCGCCTTCCAAACGCGAACACGGTGCAGGTGAATGCAGCGCTGTCTTCTCTGCTGCCCAGCTCAGGGCTGGGGCGGTTGGGAGCTCCCTGCAGCAGCTCTTCGGGGCAGGTACCGGGAAAAGCACATGGAATATAACAATTTGGTGGGATCCGTGCAAGCTGTTTTGGCAAATATGAGGGTCTTGTCTGAATCGAAGTGATATCAGTGGCTAATGGGGTTTTCATGATAAATGGGAATTACTGCTGCTGTTAAATATGCTTACATATACAAAATACATATCAAACACGAATATATATGTGCGTACATACATATATGCATCTCCTGTGCAGAAACAAGCATTTTGTCTCCGTACCCCATTTGTCCAGAGGGAGCTGGCAGTGAGGTGTGCAGGGACAACACTGGTTAAACAGAATAGCTCCTTTACGCACAGATACTCTGCATACAATCAGCAGGCCTGGCTTCGGCTTGCTCCTTTTAAATGTAAAGGAAGGAAAAAAAAAAAAAAGAAAAAAGCCTCATGGGCACTTCTTGTTCAGATACAGGCTGTGAAGAGGCGAATGACTTCTTACCTGCTGAGGCTGCAGCAAAATGTTTGTGGAGTCTGCGTTAGCTTGGAGGTCGAACGCTTTATGGCTCTTTGGGCAGGCGGCTTTCGGGCTCAGAGGGTGCAATAATGGATATTTAAGTATTTCTGTTCAAGTAGGCCTGCTGGTTTAGTGCTGGCTGGTCAGTTTAGATCCTCAAGGTTTGAAAGCAAATGCTCAAATGAGAACCTTGCGGACCCCAAAAGACATCATCAGGGAACTGAATGTACATTCCTGACTAATGCAATGCCCTGCGTTTGGTTATTCTGTTTAAAACTGATGAAAAATAGCCTCCCTCTTTTCTGGGAGATTTATGAATGTTTAAGTGATCACATGGTCCCTGTAAAACGGCGTTCTTCAAAGGCACTTTGGTGTAAATCTGGCATTACTGATGGTGGGTTTGGGTGTTAAACCTCGGAGCCGTCATCTTCTCCATGGGGCAGGGCCTTGCAAGTCAGCTGTGCTTTCTACATCGCGTCTTGGAATAAGCTCCTGCTGGAAGGTGTTTATGTTTGAACTAATTGCAAGAGAGCCTCCAAATTATTATTCCTCTGCTACGCTTATGTAGTACACTGCTGCCTCGACTTGAAGAGGTAAGTTTTCTCTAGCAAAACCCAGTATTAACCTTTGCATTTGGTTGTTTGCTACTGTTTTTATACAAATCCCTTAAAAGCTCTATGCAATAAATGTCTCCATCAGCGGTGCTGTTGCAGAATAGAGCCAGGGCTTGATTTAACTCTGTGGGATGGACCTCCAGTCTCACGACACAGCAAAGAAAGGAGATTCAGCTGTGTCTCTCTGCAGTGTCATTCCTGAGCAGTGATGTCCACGGCCCTCTCACCGCTTTCCTCTGAGGAGCAATGCAAAGGCCACAGACTCGTTGCCGGGGCGGGCGTGATGTATATGCCTCCCACAAAATGAACACTGCGAAGCCAGTCCGTAAAAGTAGAGAAAGAAGTTGCTAAAAGCAGAGCCGACCACCGCTGTGCAGTGGTTTGTGTTGCTGCAGTCGGTGTGTTCTGCACTGCCCTTCCGTAGTCCTGAAAAGCAGAGCTGGGTTATCCGAGCTGAGCCAGAGGGACGGGGTATTCCTGGGTGTATCATCCCGTGCTCTCAGCTTGGGTTGCAACAGAGCTATGGAGCGTATTGCTCAACAGGCAGGCAGCTCTTTAGGTAAGCATGGATTTTGCAATGCACAGCTAGAAAAATTAAACTGGGTAAATCACTGATAGGAAAACAAAGGTTTGATGTTGGCTTTTCCTCTCTCTTCCAGTGGCTTCTACTTGTGGATGAAAGTGAGTTTCAGGGCCCCAAGCTCTGAATGTCTGCTAACCAGGTTGCAGCCTTCGTTTCTCTTCTCTAAGCTGCCATTAAATCTTAAAATGGAAAAGTGATAAGGAATGTTTGTGAATGGAACACTCCTCATGCCATAGAGTTAAACTGCAGCTTTTGGGTCCTGCTCCAGCAAAGCTCCGACAATCTGATTAACCTGAGAGATGAGGTGTGCACAAAGCACTCTCATGTGTGTTGCACAGCTTGATTGTTTCTTCTCTACCTGTTTCTGGTAGCTCCCTGGCCTTCGCGTGCTCTGATACCGTGGCTGGAAGGAGCTGTCGAGTCGCAGCAGCGGAGGCAGGCTGTTCCCGCAGGAGATGTGCCTCCAGCCCTGTGTCCTGCTCCTCGTGTGAGGGTGGTGGTAACAGCAGCTGCCGGCTCTCTGTCAAGCTTGGTGTGATAAATAGGTGCAAGAATTCTTTTCCTTTTTTTTTTTCTTTCTCTCCTCCGAGGGGCCGGGAAAGAAAGGGAGATTGTCTGCATCTCATTTTTTTGGGGAGACTGGTGTTAATTGCAAAGGCAGGTTTAGCTCCGGTCTATGCATATATGTTTCAGCACTAAACGTGAGCTATTGCTGTAGCGAGCTGTGTTTATCGCATACCTTTGACCACCTCACCCATTGATCTCTGCCCGGTCACCAGCTATTTCTGGTGCTCCGAGCCTGAGCAGCCGCGCTCCCCTGAAGCAGGCTGTCTCACACGTGGTGGTTTGTCTTCTTGCTGCCGGCGTGGATTTTCCGCAGGCTTAAGAAGCGAAACGCTTCCCTTGACATTGGTGAGTTGGTCCCACACGAGACTGTTTCAGGCAGGCTGGTTCGCAACCCCGCGGAGCGATATGTTACAGTCCTACAACACTGGAAAGAGAGAGGCGGTCAGCTTCGGACACGCTGCGTTTGCTTCCAGGGCACAATATAGTTGTGTCTTCTATGCGGAGATGCAGAAAGGTAAGGATAAATTTACAGAAAATAATAACCTATTGAAGTAGAAGTAATAGCTTTTAAAAGAAATTACACTATCTTTTCTGAAATCAGAATCTGGATCCCAAGTTTACAACCAAAATATTCAAAAAGACTAATGCAGATATGCTTAAACAGGATTTATAGCAAGTAAAACTGAGAAAATTGCCTTTATGTTTTTTTAAACCACAGAAGAATAGCATGGAAAGAGATCACTGCTCTCTTCTGTGCCTGAATACAGCTGCACGCGAAGGCTGCGCAGCTGTATCTTCTGAACATCTTTACAAAACTCACCTAGAGTTACCAGTTACAGACCTTGCAGCTGCTGACAGTTCTGCCGTTTGATAGCAGCTGCTGTATTGACAAGCGCATTTTTATCATGGGAGATGCTGGTGGAGTGGAAATGAGCAACAACTGTTTATATAATCCGTGCCGTATAGATCAATTACCGCGAAAACAAGCCGTTCGCTTGTCTGCAGCGGCGTGCACCTTGAACCGTGCTCGCTATAAATAGCCGCAACGCCGAGCAGCAGCGTCTTCCGAAAAGTGCCAGCTTGAGCTCCTTCGTGTTCTCCTGGCGCGAGCAGGAACGTGGTGATCGGCTCTTTCCCACAGTGGTGGAAGCAGGTGCTGCGAGAGTCTCTCTGCTCCTGTTTGGGGGTTTTTTTGAGGGATTTGAAAAATGCCTCTTCCTTACCGGGAACTTTTTTTTACTGAATTTCATGTACATGCTAACGCTTCCTTCTTCCCCTAATTGCCAAATTGGTATTCAAGCAATATAAATGAGTTATCAGCCGAAGCTCTTCCGGGACTCTTGTAGCACCTCCTGTTCCTAGTGCATCTAGAAATTTCTCTCTGGTTTTACGTTAAATGTTTGGAGTTGGTGGTTCTTTAAGTCGTGATTGAAGCTGTGTGTGTCAGGAGCATTCGTGAGGTCAGCTCTGGAGATATGTTTCTGCCTGGCAGGGGCAATACTTGCTTTATTTGACCGTCATGTTTTTAATCAGAAAGAATTGTTGAGAAAAAACCAAACAAACCAGTACTAAGAGTTTGAGCTACACAAAGTACAGAGGAGTATTGCAGCCTTGAGCCGTGGCACTTATGGTGATCCCTGATTTTTTAATTGCTTCATCCTATTCTCCCTTCAAAGTCTGGTAACTCATTACACAGACAGTAAAGCTTTGTTATTTCTAGATCGTACCGTGAGCCATACTGCCATGGTCAGCTTCCTGAACCCAGATGAAGCCAGTGACCATGTCAAGGCCTTTGCCTTCGCTGACTTCCAGTAAACTGGGATGTTTTACCGCACTGTCACAGGGGTTTGGGAAGTTCTTACGTGAGCATTCCCGCTGAAGTTGGATTGGGAAGTTCTGCGAGGGTTTGCTGTGCTGCTTGGATAACTTCTCTCCCCAAAAGGACACTGGTGACTTAGCGAAAACAAGTTTCCTTTCCATAATTGTTATTTCTTATTCCTTTCACTACTCTTCCTTTCTATTTCTAAAGCAGAGGTTCTCTAACGACAGAGGGAAGGGCTCAAGCAAAATCTGTTACAGGTTTTGCATTTTTCCCCCAAATCTCTGGAGGTTTTCAAACATCACTCCTGCTTTAAATTTCTAAAGAAAAACAAAATAAAAAACACCAACCCATACTTTGCTTCAGATTTGATAATTTGAAATTATCTGTGTGCAACTCTTCCAGAGGTGTGAGCACAGTTCCTTGTAGCGGCGTCTCTTTCATCTTGTTTGTTGTTCCGAGATATCTAACGTGGCAATAAATTATCTGGTCCTGCCCTTGCTGCTTAACAAGTTCTTGCCAGCTCTTAACGCTAATTAAGGTGGTGGGAACACCCTAAAAAAGATCTGCGTTCTGAATATACTTCTCGTATTTAGGTAACATGTATGTTTTATTGACTTTAGTTTTTTAAATGTGTCCGTTATTCACAAGTGGTAAAGCTGTAAGAGCAGTCCTGGTCATGCTAAACAAGTGTCAATAAAACCTCCAACCACATTACTTGCTAGATGCTGTAATTTGCTGTCTTTTTTTTTTTTTTTTTTTTTAAACATTCAATACCGTTAGAAAAAAGGCAGGTACTTGGGAGAGAGGAAGGTACGCTTTTACTGCACAGGATTTAAAAAGAAGAAAAACTCTGCTAGAAATGAGACTCCAAATAAGCAAGACAGCTTTTTTTTCCCCAATTGTAAACTGGTCTTTTTGCTGTAATCTAATTACTGGCTTTGGTTGTGAACGGTGCTTCTAGACCCCCCCCTTTTTTTTTAGTGTGCAAAGAAGCTCTCCTGGTAAGAGTACGAGGGTGCTAATCTTGTCTGGAAGACTCTGTTGAGGGATGTTGAGGCATGGCTCAAGTAGAATTTGCTTGGGAGAACTATTTTTAAATTATATTCTTCAACAGCCTTATATTCTTGTGATGTAAGCCTTAAAAAAAAAAAAAAAAATCAAATTCAGGAGAGATCATCTCAGATCACACCATGTCTTTTCTCTGTTAAATAGTAGCCCTTAAAAAGTGAAATGGTTTTAGGCCACTCTGGACTACTTTGCTGTTTGATAGCCAATACTCCTCCCACAATTTTTAAGGGGGACAACTGCAGCTAGCAAAGGTTTTAGCCTGCCAGGCATCCCTTAAGCTTATTTTGTTTTTTAAAATCTTTCTGCAAACAACGTTCCCTAAACCACGCTTTGTGTCCATCTAGGGCAATGGAAAACTCAGTGGGGCGGGAGGTTTTGCGGGGGGCTGTTCAGCGGGGTCCCAACCCTTTGGAGGCATCGCGGCGCTGCGTACGGTTTAGGCAAGTCCCGGAGGAAGTTCTTGTGTCCAGTGTTGGGGATCCCAAATTGCCTCTGGCTTCTCCGAGGGAGCCCGGGCAATCTCAAAGTAGCACCAAAGCTCCTGAAAAGCCGATAAAATGAGGCAAACAAAATGTGCAATAACAATCTGGATTGGGACGGAATGAGGGACAAAGTCATTGGGGCGATACTGCACAAACTCTTGTTTCGGACTGAGGGAGTGGGCAGGACTTTAAATTCTTGAAACTTAAATTATGGTAGTAATGGTATCTGGAGTTTCTCCCGCTCCCCCTACCGAAATATAAATTGTCTGGTATTTAGGTGGCAAATATGGGGACAGCAGGTTATACCAAAATCACTTCCTGCCCTGTAAAGATCTTTAATCTATTCAGACACTTCTTCTAACGCTAGTGAGTGGATGGTGTGAAATCCTAAAAATGTTGAGCAGAGTCAGAATCCCTGTTGCCCGACGGTATTTCTTTTGAGTGCGTTCTTGCTGGTTTTCTGAGTTAGAAGTCATAATTTTATTTGTGATGTAACAATACATACTGCCCTTTATGACAGTCATTTTTCACAGCCATTAATCTTGAAGATGAAAAATCTGCGGTCATGGGTGTACAAAGTACAAAATTTCTGATGTAAAATACTGGGAAAAGCTGAAATACAAAAAGGTGATGGAATTGCTTTGAAATACTTTTTTTTTTGGTCTCTTTTCATGAGGTGTCAATGAATGCTTAAGCATTCTTTGCAGCTGGGAAAAATGTTTTGTTTTTAATTTTAGCCCTGCTAATAAAGTCTTGTCATGTATGTCAATGAAGCAGAAAGAAAATTACTACAGAGCTAACTGTAGGTTGTCATTAAAGCTGATTTCCTGCATTAAGCCAAAAACAACGCAAGATTTCATTTCTGGACTTCCTAAATATGTTAGTCACGCTGATGGCTTCCTAAAGCCCAAACCCTAAGAGCTATAGAAATTTACTGCATATGAATATAGCTATTTGCTCTTGTCCGTCCCCTTGTCCTGATCTTCACGTGTTGATCTTCTGCTGCCCGCTCTATTTTTAAGATAACGTGCTTCCAGCTGTTGACGCTTGCAGACAGCTGCTTGTAGGGTCCTGCTTGAAAAAATCCCTTCCTCTCTTCGTTTGGCCAACGAAATAAGAAGCGATCTCTTGTTTGAGAGCACAGCTGAAGTCGCGTCCTGCCAGATTCTTGGGCAGCAATGTAACCGGGGAAGAAAAAAACCCTGCCGTAACTGCATGGGCACTTAGTACTTTGCTCATAGCAACTGAGAACTCAACACTGCTTAAAAAAAAGTCTTCCAACCAGAGAATTCACTATAAACAGTGGAGAAAGGGGAGTTTCCTGGGAGCTAACTATAAAAATTAGCAGTTCTTGGGTTTTTGAAGCTCAGGTTAAATAATTTGTTCTAGTGCTGTCCCTTTGCTAGTGTCTCATTGTCTGCAGTCTTGTGTTTTTACCTACACGCAAGGATGTGCTGCCAGAAGGTTTTTGGGCATTGGTTGTTTTAGTGGCTTGTAATACCCGGAGCTCTAGAGCGTATTCAACTCTACTGGCTCATATACTTGACGTAGCGCTTAAAACCAACCCGGGACTGAATGTTTATACTGAAAAATAGCAAGTCAAATTAGCTTTTTAATTTCCTTCCCAGAAATACACTGCAGCGCTTCATCAGCTAAATTCATGAGGGTTTTTGCGCTTTGAGTTGTGGTTTGTTTGCTTTTTTGGTTTTTTGTTTTGTTTTTTGTTTTAATGATGACTAAACCAGAAACCGAGGAGGGGTAACAACTGCAGTGCTGCGGTATTAAAACTTGCTATAATTCACTCTTTCATGATAACGTGTTTCTGAGAAATCTTTCCTCATTTTCAGCCCCCCCCCATTTTAATCCTGGTGAGTTAGATCTGATATGGTTGTGTTGGTGGAATGGCTTCTCCTTAGGCTGGTCCCAACTGCAGTAATGCAGAGATACTGAACTTGGGTGCCTCCAACCTTTTAGACTTGTTCCTTTTGAGCCAGCGGGAAGGGGTGTGTTATACTGAAAGCTAGTCCCTTCCAGTTCTCACCTTTTGGTCAAAGTATCTTCTCTGCAGCGGAGCAGCACGGTTTCAGTCTGGCAACGGTAAGTGCAAAGGCTGGACTGGGAGGGGGCTGATGCTGAAGGGTGTGTACGTGTCTCGGGGCTCGCTTCGTACTGGCTCTGATCTAGGTGGGTGGACTGAATATCCACGAGTGGAGAAAGTCCATTAGGTTTGCTCTTGGACTACCTCTTCTGGGTTAATTTTTCTGCCGAGAAATCTAGTTTGTGTGCTGCAATGTCTCCGAGATACAAACCAGAACGTGGTGTAAGTGGTGTGTCCCGGGAGATGCCCTGGCCCAAACTGAAGTGTCGCTGGGGTGTACCCTGTCTCTAAGGGACTTGCTGCTTGAGTTTGTTTTCTCCCAGCATCCTGGATGCTGCTGCCAGCTTGATTTAGTGGGGTGTGTGTGTGTGTGTGTGTGTTTTTGTTTGGTGTGGTGTTTGGTTCTTTTGTTTGTTTGTTTTTGGTTGGTTTTTATTTTTTTTGGTGGGTTGTTTTGTGTTTGTTCCCCCCCCCAGCTAACTTTAAGAAGATGGTGGGAGGAGATGAGCCACATGGACTTGCCATGGTGGGCACTTCCATTGCTTATTCTTTTCTTTACCCACTCCTGAAGTGGGTAAAGGAGCTAGGGCAGCTACTTTCCCTGGGTCACGGCAAGGCTGCTGGGTCCAGGCTCCAGCTGGAAGGAGAGGTGAGGGACTGGGAAATGCAGGTGGTGATGGGAGGAGGCCTCAAAACCCCAGGAGCTGGAGGGCTGTGGGTGATGCCTGGATCAGGAAGTCTCTTCTGGGAGCTAGTCTTTTCGGAATGCAGAACATAAACTTGTTCCAGCAAAGCCAGCTCAGGATCCAGAGGTTTTGGGATGGATGCCATGCTAGCAGAGCTGGAGATTGAGGAGCACAGGTTTGGTGCAGGCCACTGGGCAGATCTTGACACTCTTTTCCAGCCCCTTAGAGGGAAAAATGGTGTCTCATTTAGGCAGACTGCTGGAGAAGAGATGCGTGTTGTTCTAGGTACCTTGGGAACCTAAGTATCATCAAGGTGCTTCTTGGATTTAAGAGTTACTTTAGAAGTCGTGCTTGTTTGAGTCTTCTTACCTACAGTGGCGTTTGTTTTGAAAGAATTTATGAAAAGATTAGTATGAAACAATATCTTCAGTTTATTTTGTGTTGCTGGCAGGATCTTTGTCTATTCTCTTTTGTTTACTAATTGTTTGCAGGAACATAATGGTGTCATTTTCATGAGTTAATTATGGTAGAAGTTTGTATGCTCTCTTTGTGCGTGGTGGGGAGAGCTACAGCAGCACAGCACCAGCCTGCTGCTGGTGGCAGGGACCCTCCTGTGGCCCAGCAGCTCATTCCCCCAGTTCCCACCCTCCTCCATCCAACTGGGAGGAGAACTGAGGTCTTTGTGATCTGCGCTCTTTCTCCTAAATGTGCAAATCCAGAGTCTAGTGAGAAGGTCTGACTTCCTTGAGTGCTTTTGTAAGCCCTTTGGGGGCAGATGTGGCTTTACTGAAGTCGGAAGTGTGCTTCTGACTCGAACATCTTCCTGTGAAACCACGTCAGCTCCTTCAAGAGAAGACAGCAGCTGCTTCATCACGGCATGGCTCTAGCCTGCAGACTTTCCAACTGAACCGCTCCATGGATGAAGACATGGAGTCAGGTCATGTTTGCTTTTCACAGTGTCTCTTCTAGGTAAGTTGGACTGAGATGCATGGAGAGTATGGAGAGATCCCAGCTTTCTCTACATCTGTGAATACCCTACGCAGAGCCTGCATGAAATGCAAGGAAAGTGGGACCAGTTCAGGGTCAGCGAGAAGAGGAGCTGCAGGGTCGGGTCAGATGCTGCTTTTGGCTCTTTCCTGAATGGGGCAAAATGTTTCTGTCCTCAGCCACAGACCTGTCTAGTCCTGCTCTTCGTGCTCCTGTGAAGCTCGTGGGGAAGGAGAAGAGAAGGGAAAATGTTTTTACCGTGGAGGGAGAGGGAGTAGACTGAGGTGGGGGATAGAAAGGTCGAAATACGCAGCTGACAGTGCGGCAGCCCTACTGTCAGACTGCAGGGAGTCGGTGGGGCCTGCTTGTGGGTTAGCCCGTAACTCCACTGGGATCATGCCGTAACTCTGTTTGGCAGGAAAGATTAGTGTGTCAGGCTGTAGGGAAGTAGGAAGTACAGCAAGATGCTAATTACACATTTATGCCTGAAGATTTATTACAACTCTGTTACCTAGGAAAATCCAAAATGTCTTTTGTGGCGGGGGGGGAGGAAGGGGACTAAGAAAAGACCTTCTCGTGACTGGTCCGTGTTTGAGTCTAATGCCTTTCACGATAGTGCCGAGTGTCTGAGTGCATCAGCGAGTTTGTCCACATGCTGTTTTTATGCAAGTGTTACGGTCTGACAACTATGAATCACCCGCTCAGCTCTTGATTTGCGTCAATCAAACCACATTTAAGAGAGGCTTTGTTCGCAGTTTGGAACACAAGACCAAGGCAAGTGTGCGAGTCACTGCTTCGAGCAGATTCTCTTGAAACTGAGTTCAATGGTCCAGACTCAAACTCTGGGGAGAGAGCCTGTGGTTCAAGTGGGAGGTGAGAAGTTGCTGTTCTTTTCCTTCCAGTGCCCCAGTCCTCTCCTGCTGGTGCTCCAAGTTGTCACTGAACTCTTTGAATCTATAGGTTTGGGCTTGCGTTTGACCTATCCGTGCAGGTTTCTTTGTGTTAGCACGGGGTTTATCCCCAAGGCTGCTGTGACGAGTGTTTTTAAAGGGATACAGATTTCTTTACATTTGATTATTTGTTGGGTTTTTCTTAATAAGAACTTAATGAAATGAAACTCATTACAGATTCATCCTTCCATATCTCCAAACGTAGGAGTCCTTTCTTGCAGAATTATCTATACTTTTAGACAGTAAGTCTGTGCTTTCTGACCTAGAAACTGTGACTGCAGCAGGATCGCGAGCCAGGCAATGTCAGTGCCGAAAAGGAGCTCCCACCTCGAAGCGGATTGCAAGCCCAGAAATAAATCCCTTTGGCAAACTCAGCCTTGGAGTGGGACACGACTTCGTGCTGCTGCTGAGCAGAAAGTCTTTTGGAGAGGCGTTACAAAAAAAGCAACAACCCCAAAACCCAAAGCAGTCTTATCTGCCCTTCACTTTAAATTGCTGCTATCTAGCTAGGGATCTTTAGAATAGCTACAGAGCTGTTCCTGGAAATATGCTGAGGTTTTATTTCTTCCCTTTTGAAGCCCTCTTGGTGAAGGTTTGCTTAGCAGTTAGGCAAACCGTAAGGCGCACGCTGTCTTGCTGTATGCAAGGTCCGGAGTAAACCTCCTTTCATTTGTAGGTGAGAGCAACCGTTTTTCCTCCTTTCATCTCCTCGCAGTCTTCAGGACCTGGATCGGAGGTGCTCCCTAGCTCTGATGTTCTGTGCAAGCGTGCTCTGCTTTCTCTTGTCCTAAACCCACCCTTGACCTAGTTCATTCTCAAACCACTTCCCTGCCTCTTCCTCTCTCCACGCTTTCAGCTCCTTGAGGTCTCTTCTCCTCGTTCCCGTCCCCCTCTGGCACCACTCCTCATGCTCATCAAAGCATTGATCTCAGGGGCTGTGGGCTTGCCAGCATAATAAGGCCACTGCTCTTCCAAACACTTATTTTTTTTTCTTCCCATCTTACAAACACAGAAACATCTCCCCCCCCACCCCTTCATTGGACTTGCTCTCACTATTTTTCAGGCTGAAATTAGGGGATTAATTCCTGCTTTCCTGCTGACAGTCATGGAAACGAGCTAGTTTCCAAGTGTCAGGATGCTGATCCTTATCTCACTCAGTTGCCAAAGAAGGTAATAAAATAACTATAAGAATAAATTGCTGTAGCAGATGCAGCACATGGGCATATGGCAGTCTATTAATTACTCGTGTTCTACCCAACTTTTAAAATAAATCAATAAATGTTGATAAAACACTAGAGAGCATGCAGAATTTTTTTTTTCTCTACCCATATTTTCCTCCTCTGGACTCTCCGATCATAAATTTTGGCCGGCTTTAACTGTCCAGTTTTTGGACAACCTTAGTGTTTCCCTGTAGAAACGAACACTAACAGACCTGCGTGTCTCTTTCTCCAGACTTGGAGATGTCATTGCTAGCTGGTTTTAATCCTCAGAGGCAGACTAGCAAGGAGGTAGCTGTTTTATCACTTCATTACATCGTATATTTGCAGTGTGGTAGTTCATAGCATCTATACCATTACTTGGAGGTAGAGAGGAAACAATCTTCCTGAATGTTGCAAAGAACCCTCATGTGCCCAACCATTTTTTTTTTTTTTCATTGAGCAAATCTCTTATTTTTGGGAGGCTGGTAAAACAGTCATTGCCACACTCTCCACATTGTTTCACTGGTCAACTTGATGGACCCTCGTCCACGGTAAGTGTGGTGGCAGGTAGGCGAGCCGTGTGTTTGCTGATAGGTTATATGACTGAGAAACCTGTTTTTCTTTAGATGTTGTTAATGAAACAGAAGCGGCTTGGTTTGAAGAGTCTGGCCGTACTATTTCATCGGGTGGTCCTCCTGGTCTGGTGATGGCAGAGCTGTGGCACGGACAAGGATGGTGCTTGGCGTTGTGCTGTGATCCAGGGGCTTGTTTTCTCTGCGCTGTTTCTGCTGCTCAAACACCTTTCATATAGGAAAGGTGAATGTAAAATAGGTAACAGTTAATAATAAAACAAAAAATCTCTTGAAATCAGAGGAAAGAGATCTTTTCTCTGTTTGCAATCTTGTATTGATCCCTTCTCTTTGATTACAGATGTGCTGGAGGAAGCGTTTGGGGGAGCGTGGGAACAGTATCTTTTCTTTCTTGAGGTGACCGTGTCTTGTTTTCATATGCTTAGGGAGGACAACGTTAAGGGACCTGTTCTGTCATTGTGTTTTATCACAGACAGCCACATGCAGACACAGCTTTTATATGAGGGGGGGGAAATAAGTTGCAACGTTAGTTCCACCTTGGTGTTTGGGAGCGCTCTGGGGAGGTGTCCTTAGACAACCTGGCTGCACGAGTAGATGTGTGTGGGGGAGACGTGACAGAAAAGTCAGTGGAGTCAGGTGGTTCCCCAGAACAGAAATTCTTCTCTGGTTTGTGGAGTATTTGACAAATTCCAGTTGTTTACTGAAGTACACATGTGGATTCCTAGTTGTCCTTTGGTTGAACATCAGAGATGTCCGACTCTCCTTGTCCTGCAGGTCTTCTCTGGCTGAGCACTCTCTAGCTGACAAGGGGCTGCTTAATCTCAGGTGCTTTCGCAGGCTAAGAAAACCCCAAGAAAATAGCCTAAAACCCAAGAGCTGTTGGTGATATGCCTAGACTGATGCCGTTAGAAGTTACCGAAGTTGTAAAGATCAACGGTCACCAGCTGCAGTGACTGAATTGTTTTTAAGCACCTTTTGAACTTTGTTTTATGAACAACTGCATTTCGAAATTACCAAATGGCTGCACTTAAGGCTAATGAGTGAGTAAAAGGGCCGTGTGTTACAGAAGGCTTTGAAGAAACCGAGACTGTTCTTGGACTTAGAAAGGGAGGACTTAGAAAACCAGCGTAGTGCTGGGCTGTTTTAAGGCTGCATGTGACCAGTTCGGTGGTCTATCTCCAAATGTCTTGTACCCATGCAAGCTTTGAGATGTTTAAGAATGCAGGTCTTAACCCAGCAGCTGCTTTTTGATGAAATGTATTACTGATTTGGCAAATGGTAGGTGCAGTTTCACAGCATTGATCTCCTCCCAAGCATGTTTCGTAGCTTCTTTACACCGTGAACTTGGCATTAGAAGAGGAGATGCGTGGCCGGTGGTGCCTGCTCAGCTGGAGGAGGGAGCTGCAATACCGAACGGGGACCTTGGTGACACAGGTGGGACTTTGTGGTGGTGCTGAGCTTGCCCAGACTTCGATTCTGCTCTGTTGCTGCTGCAGGCTGCAGCAATAACACTCCTGCCTCCAAAAAAAGGTCAGAGACGGCTTGAACAGACCTGCTAGAGGTCTTTCTGCAGGAGAGCTGCTCAACACAAGCGTGTCTGCTCAAAGAAAATCTAGGGCAGGGGAAGAGAGGAGATATTTCATAAAAGATCTTGCCCTGTTTGTCCAAAGCATGCAATCAAAGCGGGACACACTTCAGGTTTGCCTTGCTTTTGCGATAGCTTGGGGCCCAGCAGATGGGAGAGGCCGAGGAGGAAATCAGCCTCCCAGAGAAGGCCCAAATGCAAGGGGAAAGCTGGTATCAGTCAAACCATACTTAATTTTGGCACCTTCTCTGTGCTTCATCTCCTTTCCTAACTGTGTATCCTGAACAAGCTGAAAAAATAGGAGAGGGAAAGACTTCTTTTTCCATCCTAACCTAAGGGAAAGCTTTTGGTAGTAATTCAGTGGAAATTAAAGTTAAATCTTTCTATTAGCTTGACTTAAGTGGAAATTGTTAAATACTCCAGGATGCTGTCATTCTGTAACCTAAGACTGCAGTTTGAAGTTTCTCAGGACGTTTTTGCTTTTCTTTACCAGCTTTTCGAGTCGTTGAGTTGCTCATCAACTTTTTGAAGATGTTCGCAATAAAATATCTTCATGTTGTTGTTGTTTTTTTTTTTTTTTTAACTCTTTAGAAGAAATACTTCTGGGCTCAAAACTGTCAATATTAGGTTAACACAAAATCCATAGGCCAGTGCCTCCTGTTTTCTGTGTTTTATGCTGTTTTAGCAAGTCAAGCTCAGTTTTATTAGATAACTACGTGTGTTTCAAAAACCTTTTTACGCTTTGGCAGCGTAGCAGCTGAAGTGCTTTGAGTGCTGTCTCGAACCTGGCTCTTTGATCTCCCTGGGGATTATGCAGACAGGGAGCAGAGGAAAGTGTATGTACATGTAGGATTTAAACTTCTAGCTGGGCTTTTGACTTTAGGTGGAAATTGTTTAATTTTTGAGAAGTTCTGCAAAGGCTCGGTGCTTTGGAAATAGAAACTTACCCTTGATTGACTTGTCCCTAGTACCTCAAAATGTGGGTTTTATTTTGTGTTAGTGTATTTTATGTGTGATTTATTTTTTTAATTTTATTTAATCCCCTTGCTGGTCTGCAGGCCCGATTGCTGTGCTTCAACCGACAAGCTAGCGCAGAGGCAGGAATGAGATACGGGAGCAACGCGGGGAATGAAATGGGACCTGAAGCGAGTGCTCGTGGCAGAGGAGATACTGGTGGTGAAGCCAGCTGGGCAAACCGTGAGCTTTCTGCTCTGGGGCCCTGAGCTCCACGCACGCCTCAAGAGTTGGGGTGCAGCACCCTTACACGGGTGATCTTGGTGGCTCTGGCTCTATAGTAAAAGAGCAGGCCCACTGCGAGCCTTCAGTCTGCCTTGAAATTAATTATTTTCTTTTTGGTATTAGTTAATGATAGTAAAAACGTGCCCTGAATCTTACTAGGAACTCGAGTTTTCCCTCTTAGGCTTAAGTAGTGTCAAACTTGAGGGCTAGCATCTTTTTATTCAGTCCCTACCCACATGCTTCACCCTCCCCCCCCCCTTTATGGCACTCATCATCTGATGAAACACTTGGTGACAGAAACGAAAGAAACTTATTCTCTTCCATACCACTCATTGCTCTAAAAGCCCCGAGTGTTTAAAAATCTGCCTGCTGCGCTTGCCTTATTCTGCTGTGTTATTTTTCAAAGCAGGTCTTTGTCTCTGCAGCAGACGTGAATTCGTGGCTGTGAATTTGTCAGTCGTATATATTCTGGCTTTTTCTTGGATTAGCCTTAAGTAGTTGCATCTTGCGTTATGCACGTGCATGTATACGTTGCAGCAGCACCGTCTCATGCATATGCACGGCTATATATATGCAGCAGCACAGTCTCGTGTAGCAAGCGTGTGTTATTCTGTGCGGAGGAGCTGCTGCTGGGTGCTGCCTGGCGGTGCGTACATAAAAGCTCAGCCGTGTAATGCCAGTACCGGATCAGTGCAATGCCTCCTTAAGAGGGAAGATTCCTAAACTGCGGGTAAACAAGAGCCCCATTGATCTTTGTGTTTCTAAACTGCACGTTCAAAGTCCTTTTTGATGACTTTATATATATAGTATCTACTTTCGAGGACAGATAGTAATTTTACGTGCATGATAAAACACACCGTATTGCAAAGGATGGCTTGCTTTTCTAATGGTGTCCGCAGGAGTAAAAATAGCTTTGCCTTATGTGGTTTTATTAATCATTTGATGTGTGTTTAGGGAACTCGGCACAAGGCGCTGCCAGCATAGCAGGAGCAGATTGACTGCCCTTCCCCGAGGCGAAGGCTGGCAGCACTCCCCACCTCTGAGAGCCACCAAGCTACACCTGAAGAACCCACTTCTCTCCCAGCAGTCCGAAACCCAAACAGACTTGCAATATTTACCCAATCTTTACCCCATCTGCTGTGTATTTGTGCCTTGGTGTGCCCTTGTAGGGGAAGAGGCGAGTTTGGAGCAAGGCTTGTGGGCTTTTGGAGGAGCCCTGTTCTGAAGACCCCCTGTTTGTGTGTCGTCCTCCTGGTGTTTCCTTGCTTTGTCCTCCTCCGCTTAGCCCAGGCGACATGCAGGGCTGCTCACTTCCAGCCCTCTTGGGCATGGAGGGGTGCCTGTGCTTACAGAAAAGGAAACCGCAAGTTTTTCTCTCTCTCGTTGATCCCGAGTTGCTACCAAAGGATTTCAGTTGCAGCAGTTCAGGTCTCCACCTTGTCCTCCCATGGCTCCAGGGTGCAGCTGCGGGCACAGACTCCAAATTTACGGCACTGGGGTAGGAGTTGCTCCTACCCGTGAATGGTTGTGACTTGTTTCAGTGAAAATGAAGCGAACCAAGGAGAGACCAGGCTGGTGGGCCCTTTCTGAGGACAGCAAGTGCCTGGAGAACCCACCATGCCATCTGCTAGCGATGCTTGCTCCTGGTCTGGGATGTAGAAGCTATTCCTTCCCAACCCGCTGGCAGTTGGGAATGTATTGATATTCCAAGACATACGCCTACATAGGCAGGTCCTGACTGATGTCTGACAGCACGTGTCTCTCAGGGCTTGTTGTGGGCTTCGGGTCAAAGGGTTTGCATTGTCATTTACTCCTTTGGGTGAAGTCTGAGTTTGTGTGACTTAAACTTTCACTGTTCTGCTGTTCCTCATGCTTCCAACAGGAAGCACTTAAAACCAAAATCCCACTCCACAACCCCCTCTCTTCTGAAGCTCCCTCAAAGCCTCTGGGAGAACCACGCAAATGGCTGGAGCTATTCAGTCACCTATATAATTTTTAAATATCAAATGAGGCACAGAACTGGGCACTTGTTATTTGATGACTTTGTTTTTCGAAGTATTTAGCAAAAAGTGGGCATGCGTGTGGCGTTCCTAATACTCCGGCTTTGTCCTGAGTCTCTCTGGGATGAGTGTTTTCCCAAGGCATTATGAAAAACCCATGAATTATGATTTAAAATTTACATTACACCACAAACTCTGCAGACTTTCTGCAGAGAACTTACAGCCCTGTAAATTTTGGAAATCTCAGCAGCTTTATATGATCTTAAGGCCCGTATTTAAGACTCGGCAGCTCCATTCCAGGCCATATACATTGCAACACGAGAGATGCCCTCAACCAGAGGGAACGTGAGAAAATATTTCTGAGGTGGTCTTTACTCTCCAAATACTTCTTCTATGGGTTTAAGTCCAGGGTGATGTAGACCAAGAGTTTGTTTTGTTTTTCGCTAGGCGTACTAGAATGGGTTTTCCTTGCTTGCGGAGAGCATCTTGTGTTTTCCTTAAGTGCTCTCTGCGCGGCCGGGCACAGGTCACCGAGCTGTGCTGCCCGGCGGGGCTGGTGTCACCTCCACGCAGTGACACGTGGCCAGCTGCTGTGGGACAGTCTGCTTGGGGCTCGCGAGTAGCCCCGCAGGCCAGCTTCTGCCCACACGTCTCGTTGGAGCTCCAGTTAGCCACAGAATATGGGCTTTGGGCTGGTAATCGCAATTTAAGAATTTGTACAATAAGTTTGCAGCCCATTGATAATTTGTTCTCGTCTTGGTGCACTATAACTTTTAATTTCTTGGGGTGGAAAAATGAGCCATCCTTTAAAGATGTGAAAGCATTTCTTCAGCTTCCTTGGATGGTTGTTTGTTCAGGACGTGGCACTCAGATTGCGAGAACTGTGTGTAAGGCATGTCTTGAGCTGCCAGAAAAACACCCAGACTCTGTTTTATTGCTTGGTTTTGGAAGGACAAGGGATTGCAGTGCCAACAGGTACCTGGGTCGTCACCCCTTGGCGTAGCAAAGCCCTGCTGATGGCTTCCGCTTCTTTAGCTACTTTGCTCAAAAGCTTGTGGATATTGTAAACTCTGCTTTTCACAGGTAGACTTCTCAAATAAATGCTGAAACTGAGCTGGCTTTTAGCTCTAAGCAGGACTGTCGAGATGGTTTTTAATTTGATTTGGGTTTGGTTTTTGTTTGTTTTTTTTTTTTTTTTTTTTACCATCTGTGTCCTATTTTCCTACTTCTTTGCACCTTTCCTAGAGTCTTGTGCTGCCCGTCCCCCTTCTCACAGTAATTCCCCATGTCCTCTGCGCTGAGCTGTCTCCTTTGCAGTCAGCTATCAGTTTCTTATCGCTCTTTTTACCTTTTTGTTGGATTTTTGTGGCTGACACTGATGAATAGATTTTATTGATGGAGGATGAGATGGATAAACTGTGCATGGTAGTAGTAGTTTAGGGAAAAAAATGCTAAAACCAGAGGCAAGTGCTTCTGATTTGTAACAGTGTTGTATGTGCATATTTGTGTCTTTCCTGTCTGTTCAGTGTACAGTGCTGGAAATATCAACAGGTGATGAAATATAAAATAATTGAAATCGCATTGATTCATTATACATTGCAGATAAATTTGTTTTGAGAGAGAATTATTTTGAGACCAAACATTTTATCGGGGGCTGATGATTTGCAGGTGGCAAGCTACAAAGTGAGGTGGCAGGTCTGGGGTAAGGAATCTGTGGAGAAGATGCTTGGGGGATGCTGCCATTCCTTGGACGTAGCCCATCTCTTCCTCATTGTGCTCTTTATTTTCAGTTAAGTACATAAAAACTTCGTATTAGTGCTGATGGCGTCTTCTGTGTTGTGTTCTTGGTAGAGCTTTTGGATGGGGGAGCATTTAGGAGTGAGGAGGACTGATTTTGATGATAGTTTGAATAGCCCAGCCCAAAGATGACGTGCATCTAAGAAGGATCATCGTTATCCAAGAGCCTGGTTCTGTGCTCCTCTGCAACTGTACCCATATGCTCATGTAGGGTAGGAGCGCTGGTAACTCCAGAGTTTTGGGCTCTGAGCATGTGGTACAAGTGGTTGATGTTTTAGGAAAAGCGTGCATGCCTCCCTCTGGGGGCTGGTGGTGGAGGGGAAGGTCTGCTCCAGGCTGGGGGTGGGCAGGGCAGGAGGAGCCCCCAGCCTGGCACGCACTAACTCCGCGTGGTCCTGTGGCAGCTGGATGGAAGGTATCTATGTACGTTAACTACGCCGTGGAAATAAATATGGCATCTGCAGCACAAAGGAAAAGAAGAAACGTGAGGCTGGATACATGGTGGGACGCTTTTGGAAGTAAGTGCCTGGCTTTTCTCCACTTGGAAACACAATTGCTGGTCTGCATTTATTTTCTTTTCCTGCCGCAGTCTCCATTTGGAGCATTGCTTGTGCTACCCTTGAAGATTAACTGCCAAAGCCTCTTCACTTTGTGTGGGCAGCCCTGGAAGTCTGTTTTCCATCTTTCAGAAGATTCCAGCTAGTTAGGTTGCTTTTGTCATTTAATTTTCTCTTGTTTACCAGGGTATTAGGAAGTGGAATCCAAGCAGTGTGTGTTTTGCCCTAGGAAACATCAGTAGTCCAGTCACCATTCCAGAAATTCCTCTCGGTTCATTTTTCTCTGCAGCAGAGCTCACAAAGACTCGGAACGCTGTAAATGTAAGTCTGAAAAGGTCAAACCTCATGTATGCCAGAGACAGAAGTACAGGATGACAACGATGCAGGGGCACAGATGAATTTTAAACTGTGGATTGAGAACAGTATGTTCATAGCGAATTGTCAAAGTACATGTCTTGAGTACTGAGAAGGAAGTGGAGGTAAAGCAGCGAGAATTTCTCTTGTGTTACTCAATGACTTCTTAACATATAGCAGAGAGGGATCAAACCACAAGATTTATGGCTAGGAAAGAGTAGGAGTTGCATAAACCGGGGTGGTTCTCTGCTTCCGCTTGCCGTGCCCGCAGGATCCCGGTGGCAGAGCAGCGCTGGGAGAAGCAGCAGCAGCACATCAAGGGCTTTTCCCGTTGGCCAAAGTTGTGCCGAATGCGTTGTTTTGAGTGTTTCTGTTCTGCGGGTCCATTCACGTGTGAGCTCGCTGGTTTTGTGCTAAAAGCCCGTCCAAAGGCTTCAGTTAGGATGAATTTCTTTTACAGCACTTCAGTAACGGTGGGATCGACTTTGCCTTGATGTGTTTCCAATTCAGGAAGCAAAAACCCGTACACAGCGCAGGGGGAATCTCATCTAGAGTAACAGAACAGACAAATATCAAACGTTTTCAGCTTCTCCTTTGCACATGGTCTACAAAGGATGAGCAATTCCCACTAGCCGGGTGTTTGGCATATGGAAATGTGGGCCAGAATTGATTTTTCAGGGAGGCCATTGATTGGCACCGCCAGTTTGACGGGGCTGTCGCTGCAGCACTGCCTCTGGATGGCATCATGGTGATGCATGAGATGAGCAGTGCTGGTTTCTCCATCACTGGCTGGAGGAAAGGAAAAATAGCTGTTGGTGCAGAACACGGAAAGATGCAGCCAAAGCTGATGGAGACATTTGTCATTTAGCAAAGTACGTAATCATATTTTTCCTTTTTTTTCATTTTAAATAACATATAGGTAGGACAATATGTTCAGGAGAATAATGTGCACTAGTTCTAGGAAATGAGAAACTGAGAACATGAACATTTTGTTAGCAGCGAATACCTTGGAGCGTGGGAAGCGCCGGCAGACTCCTCTTCCCCTGCCGGCACTGGTGCTGCTTCGCCACTGCCAGCTTCGTCGTCCCGAGATCCCATTTTGCTGTTAACGTTGTGAAATGACTTGGCACAAGGAGAAAAATCTCATACTTAGGGTATTTAAATCATTTCAGGGAATGACCTCAGCTAGACATGAAGGGAGAAGGGTGCTGGGGAGTGCCGTGACTACCGGGGGCTGGCTGGAGCCTCTCCGGACCGCGGAGTGGGTCGTGTGCGGTGGTTCCTGAGCCGGGCAGAGGGATGGGTGCTCTCCCCGACCGCGGTGGGAGAGCAAACCCCCGTGCTCCTCTTCCCCTGCCGCAGCTTCATCTCATACCTGGGATGGTTTAGGGCTGTTCATCTGCATTTGGTGCCCACCTCGGGCTCTGCACAAAAGGGACGTCGCTGTTAATGGTGCAGGGAGAGGCAGTTCCTACGGGCCACCAGTAAGCAGGGGAGGTGGTTTTGTAGCAGGAAACCAGGAACCCACCATCTAAGGCAAACTGCCCGTTTACAGTCGCTCTCTCCCACCCTGAAAGAGGGGAGGATAAAACTTACAGAAAGGCATTTTGCCTGAAACATCTCCAAATAAATTCAGGTCCTCTTTATACCATTTTCAGTTTTTCTCACTGGTTCTTGGTGTGTTTACTGAAGATGCTGTTATTTGATGTTTATATAAACTAATGGAATGTATTATTGTATTAGGACAATATTTGTAGATATACATGCATATAATCAATACGTATACCTGCATTTAAATAAATGTGTTAATTGGTGTGATAACATTGTCTGCTATATAATAAGCCTTCTGTTTTATGGTCTTCAACATAGATAGTATGGGTTGGGAAAGGCGTTATGCAGGAAAAGACATTACTTTTAAATTTATTTAAAGAACGCGAGAGAGTTCAAGGCCCGTTACGCGTTAAACAAAAATATTCTTTAAAGATATTAGCTCCTAACTCCCGGCAGCGTACGTCTCCTCTCCAGAGAGTCCTCCTTGTGCAAGCAGCATCGCTTGCGAGGGAGCGAATCACTTGAAAAAGACTGGGGGGTTCTGCCCCATCTGCCCTGCTTCAGAGCCCTTTCATCTTTGTGGCTATTTAGCAGAGCCAGAAGCGTAGCCCGGAGACTCATATCTGTGGGGTTTTTTTTCTGGGGGGTGGATAAAATCTCACCAGCAGCATGGGAGAGGAGTGAGTGCTTGACGCGGTGTGGAGAGTTCGGGTTGCACCAGCGTGGGGTTCTGGATGCTTTTCTCCAGCAGCTCCCAATTAATAATTTGCTGCTTTCAAGCTGCCGTCTTCCTACACGCTTCCCTCCCGTCCCGAGAAGTCTTGAATCTCTTGTGGTTTGCTTAAACGTGTGTGTCAAATCGCTCTGTGACCATTTTAATGTCCCTAGGGCTTCAGTGCAGCTTCCAAGCGGATGAGAGCATTGCGGTGGCCAGTTCCACGCAGCGCCGTGCCCGTGAGATCAGCAGCAGAGGCACCGGGACTCCTGTGGCATTGGGAATAGGTTATTGTGTGGCCATGTTCACCTCCCTCTTCGAAAATTTGTTTTAATTTTGATTTCTCCACTCCCCTATTTGCTGATACTATTTATTTTTTTTTTCCAATATCTTTCCCGGTCCGTGGGAAGAGAGACTTTGCCCCTCGGCTGGGCAAAGCTCTAATGGACTTGGCTTTTGGTGGGGGCACACAGAAAGCTGTGCAGGCTTGACTTTAAGAGGAGAAATGGGAGGTAAATAACATCAGATGAGAAAAAACAAACAAAAATCAAAACAACAAAACCTGACATCTTTTTTTCTTTTTAATTTTTCTGATTACTGCTGAGTAAATGGTGCCTTAAGGAGTATCGTAAGTAGTAAAAACAAGTATCTTAATTTATACTTTACTACTTACAGTCATCAAATTTTCTACTTACAGTCATCAAACAAAAAACAATATAACAAACCAGGAATGACTTAAAAAAACCCAAACAAACTACCCTTGATTTTTCTCCCCACCCCCCCCAGGTAATTTTTGATTACCAAGAATGATGACACTTCTTGGCATTGCTGTTTTTACAAGTTGGCTTATTGCATTGCTTGCAACTCTCAGTCTTTGTTTTATTTAGCTGTGGTTTTTAATTTCCTGCTTGTGGCGGGTCCGTGTTTGTCAAACGCTCTATAGCTCGGATCGTGCGGCTTGCCTTTCCGCTCGCAGTTATCGGGTTGCAGCGGCGTTTGCTTCACGGGCGGTTCGGTGTGCGAGTAGACGGCATGCGGCTATATTCAGCATAACCTGCAGCAGCTCCCGTCAACTCGTGTGTGACTTAAAGCCCGATGTTTTCAGTGGTCATAAATCAGTGCTTAGTTCTGCTTGAACTTGGGAATGCACTTTTAAATCAAAAATGTGTTCTTGCTAATGCCTCTTTGGGTTAATTCAGTTTTGAAACTAATATATTAATTTCATTTTTGGAATGGGATTTTTTTTTTTCTTTTTGAGGGAAGAGGAGGGTTGGGCAGACCCTTAGGACAACCTAAGAAGTCTTCTGATGGCACATGGGCTGTTGGGATGCTGCAGCTGCTCTTCTAGACTTTCCTGAGCTGGGAACGGGCACTTCACTGTTGGTCCGACACATTTTTGGTTCCGTGATGTTTAGGTGGTTCACAGAATGTTGCTTGCAGTTCATCCGCGTAGTTTCCTTGCTTAGTAAGATGAAAGCTGGCCAACTGCATTGGAGCAAGCTGAGTAGTGGAGCAGATCAGATGTTGAAGCGTACAGCAAACCTTCTACCTGCTCTAAAATTCGGAGACCTCTACGGAATATTTTTTAGAACATTTTTTTTTTTCCTTTCTTTTGTAACACACGAAAAATATTTCATCATGCAGTCATCTGATTCTGCATTCAGAGAAATCCTCACGGATTTCAGACCTCACCTAGGCGTTAAAACTCCAGAGATTCCTTATTGTGCATTAACGCTGTCTCTGGACAGACCTCGTGCACTGCGCGCATCCGGGTGGCCGCAGCATTTACGCAAGTGCAGTCCACGGGGTGGTTTAGTGCTGTTTAGTCCCCCATGAGACCGCACTTTGCAGGTAGAAGCTTACATGCTCAACAGGAATGGGCAGGAAATACTTGCTAACGTACATTTTCATTGCTTTTGTCCTACTTGTCAAGGAAACTTTGGCAGACAGTTGTGAATTTCTTTTGGTGCCTTTTGCGGTTGAAGTTAAGGTGTCTTTTCATCTGAAGCTGCTCAGCACCATCGGTTAGGTGAGTCGAAGTATCCCACAAACTCTTTGGGGTGAAAGGAGCCTGTCCCGGCCACTCAAGGAATGGAGACTCCTGCGTAATTTTCTTGAAGCAGCGTGGCACAGCGGATGGGCGTTTTGGCCGCATGCAGCTGCTGAACAACATCGACCTTAAGGTAAAAGGGGTGGAGGATGGCCGACAATTTTTTTGCACCCCCCAATACTGCACAAACATTTGCAAAGCCCAGCATTTTGGGTTGGCTCCACGGTTAGATGGACTTGCTTCTCCTTGGCTTGGAAACGGGAGTTGCTCCTCAACAGACCAGGGATTAGAAATTTCTGTTTCAAAATGTGCTATTCTTGTTCTATTGTGTTTAATGCAATTTAAAATGCTTTTACCATAGCACATCTATATTACTCATTTTATCTAATATTACTAAATTAGATGGCCACAGAATAATGATCCATTGTGGTAAAGCAATAAGAAAAACCCATTATCTGTTCCATGAGCGTTTCAGCTTGTGTCAACCCCCTATTTGCAACAGAACAGGAAAAAGAGGAATTTTGAGTGCAGCGGAGTTGTCGATTGTACCTTTCTCGTGGCGAGGGCGAGGTTTTCTGCTGCCAGAGCTTTCCGTTCCTTTCCATCGTCAGGTGAATCAAAGCAGACCCAGAGGTTTGGGTGCTGGGAGCTGACTTCTGGGTGAGTCATGGTCTCCCTCCCCGACGTCCAGGCTGAAGCTGGTTTCTGTGAGCAGTCTCAGTTTCACGGGAATAATACTTCTACTTTCACCAACAGCAGGGACTACTGACAAAGCGTAAACCAGCCTGGGTTTCTCCTGGACAAGGAAGGGCGTCGAGGGGAGTGTCTGGTTTGAGAAATGCAACAGTTTGGAGACTGAGGATGAAGATTTTGCACCATTTGAAGTGCACACAATCCCAGTGCAAATTTGCGTCCCAGCGCCCTGGGTCCCACAGAGGCGAGTGTGCTGAAACACCTGGTCCGAGCATAGTGGCAGAGGCTTTCCTTGCGAAAAACGTGGAGAGCGGAAGGAATTACTGCAGTGGAAGACCCTGAGTTTAGCAGTAAGTCAGAGCTGGAGGCAAGCAGGATGAAGCCAGTGGTAACCTTGTGGATGAAGATCAGAGGTGCCTAGGGTATAGCGTAGAGGAGCACGTGGCACCACGCTGCTTGTGGTGTCCTACAAAACATCTTTTTCTGCTTCTGAGGTCTTGCGCCTTTTCAGCCGGCTATCAGCGTAGCTCTGCTTTCCTTCCCATCCAGATTTCTTTTTTTGAGTAATTCCTAGCACCTTCTCTGATACCCAGCTACACAGCCAGCAGTTAGAACAGTGCAGCCTCTTACAAGAAGAAAATCTGGAAACGAGCTGGAGAGCTTCATTCGAGGGAGCCTGCCTTTCGGTTTGGATATCAACTGAGGGAGCAACCTGGGCTTGGGGCATGAAGCATCTTCAACAAGAAGGTCAGGTACTTGGGAGCTTTCTTGGCCTTCAGCGGTTGTGAGTACACACAAAGTGTGTACAAATGGAGCTTTTTCCTGTTGGCAGGTAAGGTTTTCAGAGAGCACCTGAGTGGTGATGCTTGTGTTCCTTACCTGCTGGAGAACCAAGGCTGGGAGTGACTGCCAGATGTGTGTGCTGGTGATTAAGGCAATAAAAGGAAATATTAAATACTTTCTTGCAACAGAAGGTCTGTGTGTTGAAATCTGCCTAAAACCAAAACAAGACCCTCCAGAATCCCAGAAAGATCTGCCCCAGCTCTGCGGTGAGCTGGGTGGAGCTCCTTTATGAAGTCCATTGATGGACCGCTACCGAAATTCCATCACCACTAGTTCCAGAAGTGCATTAATGCCTTTGATGGGATTTCTGCCTTTCTGACAAGAAGCAAGCAGCCTGTTCGCAGTATCGGTGTTAGGACAGCGTAAGAAGTCCTTTGCTGTCCATGCAACTGCAGACAGATACACCCTCACCTATCTAACTGGCCTCCATGGTCTCCATGCAGTGCTCTCTGTAAAGTGTGCGTCATCTAATACAATATAAAGGCAGTAATGCTCTGATACAAAGGCACTAATTTCCACGGAAATACTTAGTTTGAGTATTTTAAATTAGAAGAATCTTATGTTGAATGGCTCCATGTTGTTATCTTTAGTCGAAAATAAGCTTTTGTCTTTGGCACTTTTGGGGGGGTTTGTTTATTTAGAGTGTGAAGAACCAGCTTTGAAGTTTGGCGTATGGTCGCGCCAGGTACAGCCGTTTTGAATTGCATGCGTTGTTTTAATTGCAGTTTTATTCGTGTACTTCCAGGATTGTTTGAGAGTGTAACTGATGATTTTGATTAAACAGTTGCCCTTTCCTGGGCGCTGTCTCCATCAGCTGTTTTGTCCTTTGCACCCTCAGTGTGATGGGAAAGGATTTTGACCTCTGGATGTTGGTAACTTTTGGGGTGTCAGGCAGCACCGTGAGCTGGGAACATAGAGTCCTGGAGATCGGCGCTTGTTGCTTTCACGTGGACTTTCCCTCCGTGTGCTGATGATATTGCAGCTCTTCCTCCCTGGAGTATTGCTGGTGGCAACTGCTTTCTCTTGATGGTCTATTATATGACTTTGTACACCAATTTCTTAAATTTTGATGTGTACCTACTTGAAATATGAGCAATGAAACTTGTCTTTTTCTCTTTTCGAGAGAGAGGACGGCGTTTTAAACATGTGATTGCTGTCTTCGATGGGTTTAGGGTGAATTGCAGTATACGTTGACCTAAGCATGGTCAGCTTGTCTCTGACCCTTAAAATGTTTGACCAAAAGGACTTCTCCACTGGTGAGCCACAGATTTTGTGCTGTTACAGTATAACAGGCTTGGACGTGGAGAAGATACCGCATGCGAGGATGAGATCCTTGGGAAGGTGAGTTGGCAGACTGGCCAGCCCTCTGTCTGACGGCTGGCTCTTACCCCAGTACAGCGGTAGGAGTTGAAATGAGTCCCTGCCTGCTGTAGTTCAAATATGGTTTAAATAGAAGTTCTTAGGATGAAGTATTTGACCTAATGGATAAAACAGGTAACAGGTAGGATGAAGCAAGGCGGTTACTGCCCAGGGAGGTGGTTGAGTCCCCGTACCTGGACGTATTTAAAAGAAGGATAGATGAGGTACTTGAGGACATGGTTTAGTGGTTATGGGATGGCAAGGTTAGGTTAGTGGTTGGACTTGATGATCTTAAAGGTCTTTTCCAACCGAGATGATTCTATGATTCTATACTTTCAGACCCAAATGGGCTAGCCCTTGCACGGGGTCGGTGGGGAGCAGGCTGATCCTGCTCTGGATGAGTTAATTATAAATTCTGCCTGTTTGGTGGATCTACGTGAAAACGGAGGGAGCTGGGATTTAAACAAATAATACTGTTCTACGTAACCCCAGCCTGGGGAGAGGGGAGCTGTGGTTACTGTGGTACATGGGTGATAAAGATGCGAGGCACCAGCACCCGTGGAGCTGCTGTTGTTTCTGAGGGTGTCCTGATGCACGTTGGATGAGGTTGGTGTGACAGCAGGGAGGTGAGAAGAGCCTCTTGGGGTCTTTCCTTGGGATTTTAGCTCTTGTTTTGTAGGAGAGAGGCTTGATGGAGCACTCTGAAAGGTTGAAGCTCGAAGGCTTGCACTCTGACAGCCACCCAGGACTCAGCAGCTCCATCAAACTCAAGTCCTGCTCTGTTAGCTCACGATCCTGTTTCCATGCCTCCATATTTATTTTCCTCAATGAAAAACTCTCCCTTTTGTCCTCTGCTCTTTCCATTTCCACCCTCCACTCAAGAAGCTGCAGCTTGTAAGGCGAGAAGGCGTCCAGTTAGTAGTGAT
Source organism: Aramus guarauna (assembly GCA_013400195.1). Classification (NCBI taxonomy): domain Eukaryota; kingdom Metazoa; phylum Chordata; class Aves; order Gruiformes; family Aramidae; genus Aramus; species Aramus guarauna. Next base: position 359,818 of record VXBL01009961.1, read on the forward strand.
ACTGTAGGTGGTTCCTGTTGCCAGCAGTGTCCAGGGAGGGATCCGAGCATTGGTTTCCTTTGTCTCTTTTCTCCCTGCCCTCTGCTTCATCCAGGAGTTTTCCCTGGCTTAGCCTGTCCTGAGTTGCTCAGTAATTATTATCGCTTCCTTTTTCTGCTGTGGAAAGGGTCGGAGCCCTTGGACACAGCCTGCCTTGGAAATAGTTTTGTGGACAAGTCTTTTTTTTTTTTTTTTTAGCGCGTGTGTGCTAGCAGAACGTAGGGCTGGGGTAAGGAAGGAGACCCACGCCGTTTGGTTCTTACACCATACAGTTCGTTCCCTCTTTAACGAGGCAAACTTTTTTTTTTTTTTTCCTGCTTGGTATCTCATTAGCTTGAACATAGTGTCCTGTGAGCGTGTGGGCAGGAGCTGGAATCTCGTTCGAAGCCGCAGAAGAGCCAGGCTATCTTTCAGCTGGATTTCTTCCTGACAGTTTATTCAACTGGAGAGAAGGGAAAATTAAGCAGGTTATTCAACCTTCTCTCCTGCCTTTAAAATGTGCTTCGTAGGTCTCCTTCTGCTGACAATTGCAGATAATTTCAAGGTTTGGGTTTTTTTTTTTTTTTTTCTTTCCTCGCTTCACTTTTGTATCACCAATCAGTTTTTAAAACCTGCTGAAATATTAGTTTTGATTAAAGCGGCATTATATCTGTGAATTTGTAGCTATCAAACGTGAATTCATGTGTTCTGAATAGTCGGTGATTGTGAAATGGCCGGGTGCCAGCGGCACCTCTCCCACTGAATGCCAAGGCAGTCCTGTGGAGTTAGCTTTTTTTTTTTTAGCGTGCTGAAGTTCATGGGATCTGTCTCGGCAGATTAAGCACCTCGCATTGATAATACTGCTCTCCCGTAGAAATATTTATCCGCGATTGTGGAATAGTGGGTTTACCCCATTCACGTACTTAGAAGGCTGGGAAATTTTATTCACTTTTGATAAAAGGCTACATTAAAACTTTAAAAACAAAAAAAACCCCCAACATGCAGTTAGCAGGGAACAGGAACATTTTGCAGAATGGCTTTTGAAATCGAGTCTGTTGGTTGAACATAATATTCCAGAGTTAAGTTTAATGCTTGGACTATGCTAATTTCTTGAGGACAGTCACCTTTTCAGATGGATAGCACCCTGCAGATGGTGGCAGATTGTACCCTCCTCCACTCTTGCCAGGAGCGTGTGCTCACTGACAGAATAAAAGCAGTAAGGATGAAGCTATCCGTAAGAGTTGATGAATCTCTTGCCTTTAAAATTGAAGTGCTTTGTGCCAGGGAAAATATCTATGAATATATTTATAGTAATAAACAGCGTAGTCTCGGCTCCTTCATTGCAAGCAGGGAAATGGCTGTTCCACCAAGCTTGTGAAAGTGGAATCTACTTTTAGATGCTTTGAAATGGTAGTCGTCTTTATTTCTCTGGGACTTAAAAATATCTTAAGTCCAAATTTTAGAAATGTGTACATTAGATGACATGAAGATACTATATACAGACTATCTAAAGCTGGTAGATAACGGCCGGTATGTTCAGGAGCAGGTAGATTGGGACAATTTTCCTGCTGTGTGGTACTGATAGTCGTTGACTTTTCTGTTGGATGGGGCTGGGATAATGGGGAAGTGCTGTGCAAAGGGACCAGGCTGGTTCTTGCAGCATCTTCTCTGAAATGGATTTAACATCAGGACATAGCAGGGTGCTGCAGGCCCCACCCTGACCCTCCCAGCCCTCTGGGGAGGTCAGGACACTGTGATGTGTTTCCTAAAAACAAAACAAAAAAACAACAAAAACCCAACCAACCAACTCCCCCCNTTCTGTTCTCCACGTGGTGGAAGCCCTGAGCTGTCCTCCTGGAACTCAAGGCAGCACTAGGCAGGAGGAGATGTGGGATGCCGCTACCAAATACCTTCTGATGTTGGCTGCAGAAGAGGGACTGTGGGGAAATGGTTGGGTAAGAGAAGCCTGAAATAGAGCTGGGTCTTTGGTACATGGCATGGTGTCTCTGGGGGCATGCAGGGAGATAGCAACCGCTACTGCCTGTAGCTGGAGAAGTAAAGCCGTCGGGCGTTCAGATTGATCGGCAGCTGTGTCCTGGAGATCGCCCACAAGAGGTGGTGAAGCTGTTGAACGGAGCCTGAGCCAGCCCCTACCGTAGGTGTCAGAAGTGCGTTTGGGCATGGTTGGCGTGCTGGTGTTGGATACACCTCTGCGGTAGGCTCCGTTGGCTGGGTAGATGTTTGGCATCGAATGGGAGCAGGTGTATTCCTAGGCTTTCCATCCTGCCTTGAGTAAGACTGAGTAATCTCTTAGACGACCAAGGTGCAACGAGCGATGAGGATGTAGGATGCTTGTGCTGCTTCTACTGCAAGTACGTGCTAGAGCTTGTCCGTAATTGGACTTTGTGGTTGTTTCCTGTCTATGCCAAATGAGCTGATTTTGAAACTTGTTACAGAAGAATGGAATGAAAAACAATATTAAATATGGATATTTTTGGCTTAAAAGGAAAAATACACATCAAAAGTGTACTATATGTGCTATTTCTTTATTGTGGTAATTCTTTCCTTTATATCTTATTTTTTTTTCACTTGATTGTGCATCTGTCCGGGGGATGGTGGAAAGGCTGACTGGAGGGGGTTCTGATTTTCCTGGCCCACAGGGGGAAGGAAGCACGTCTCCTGAAACGGCTAGCTGTTCCTTTTTGCTGTAATTATGTCAGAGCGTTTTCAGCGAGCTTTGTCTCTCTGATCTAATGGCTAGGTTACCACAGACCTTGGATTACTTGCATTTACATGTACAGGATTATTTTATTACCGCGGATTTCCAAAATGACACATCTTTCAAATTGTGCAGATGAAGTCATCAGAGTCTGCTGAAGAGCCTGAAGATTGTCATGTTTAGTAGGAGTTGCGTTATCCTCCCACTGCACAGAATTAAGGAAAACAGTGGCGTAGGAAGCAGAACACAACGCTTTTACGATTTGGCATTTCAAAAGCGGTGTGTTGTCATTTGGATATTAATCCGTAAACACCTCGAGGACCACAGCGTTTCCTGTTCTAACGCCTCTTAGGTATTTGGCTTCTAGGATAACGTCCTAATAATATATGGAAGGTTGCTTTTCATATTACCTGTTGCTGAGTGTTACTTTCACCTTGATGTTAACCAAAGCGGGATCCGTTGGCTTTATCTTCACTAGGTTCTGGGTAGGAAAGCAGCACGAAGCTCTTGTAGACGTTACGACTGAGTATCTTCTGACTCTTGTGCAATATCGTAATGCAAAAGAAAGCTTCGAATCCATCATAGTTCTTGCTTGCGAGGTGCTGAGTGCCGTGGTCTGCTGCTGGCTTCAGGGGAATGCTGTGCATCCTCCACCTGACCTCTGGACCTAGGAGTATCTCTGGAGTAATCGGTATTGTCAAGGGCATGAAGGAGGTTTACAATTCCAGATACGTCACCCTCGTCCGTAACTGAGATGGACATCAGCCTGACCTAGTTTCTGCTGCATCAAAAGAAAGAAGTCAGAATTGTGGCAAATGAAATATATACAAGACCGTGCCGATGATGTTTATGCATTATGTCACTTGCTGGCAATGCAAGGTGGCCAACTTGGATGTTAGATGTAGTAGCACAGCAGTAATAATAATAAAGCCCAAACCAACCCTCTATAAACAGGATTGGATTAGCTTTCATCTGAACGGATGTTTTCTTGATTGTACTTGCAGGCCAAAACGTAACATATTTAAAGCCCAACACTTTATATTTTTTATTGTCTCCTCTCCTATCCCCCTCTCTGCCTGTGAATATCTGCAGCATTTTATTTTTACCATCCACCTTTAAAGTATGAGTAAATAGTGCTTAAATACTAGGTTTGTTTTTGTTGAATTCTATAGGCTGTTGCGAGGCACTGGATTTTTATAGCAGTCGCAGTCGATTCCAATTGAAACCATAATTGGTATTTCGACTTGATAGCTGCTGTAAATCTCAAAGAAGGGAAGAGAAGGATGCTCTCATTTTGTTAGGCTGCTTCTCTTTCGGATGCATAGTGCATCTTCCAGCTCTCTGGGCTAATTAAAATGCCATTACAGTACATGTGGTGCTACAATACAGTCTAGGGAGACTTCCAAAAATAGATTCTTGAGTGCAGACAAATTAGAGAGGAAATATGCACTGAGCATTTTCTCATAGGTTTAAAGAGAAATAATCCATTTGCTGCCTTAATTGCTTTCTTGTAAATGTTGAAGACTTTTTTTTTTCTCTGTAAATTTCGAACAAGTAGACAAATAAATAATACGTTCATGATAATTACTATTCTCATTACTAGTATTTTAACTTGTTGTTACATGCCATAGCCGTTAATATGCAAGTCAGGGAGGTTTAGTGGACTGTGCTTAACGGTCAGGGACGGAGACTTTTATTCCTCAGCGATCCTGTTTTAGCCGCCCGGTATCCCAAGGCTACGAGGTTCGTGCATGGGCTGCTTTTAGAAATACAGCAACAGAGTTGACCCGAACCACCCACACACCCACCCCAAAAGCGACGCAGATAAATACTGTTTGCACGCTGTTCAGCAAAACAACCCCCCAACTCGTGCATAAAATGCAAAACACTTTGTATAACGTGCCTGCAGTACATATATACTGATAGCAGGGAAAAACTCAATGTTCTCGGCCCTGGAAGAGGTCCATGAAATTGCCGTGGGCTTACACGTGTAACGGAGACGGCTCATAACTCCCTGGGCAGTGCCAGTAAGAGTGAGGAGCTCTCACTTTTCATGGCATGTACCTCCTCGTAAGCCTGATTAGAAGGGACGAGGCTTGTGCTGGCTTGTAGAGCGCTGGGCAGCCTTGATCAGAGGGAAGGAGCTGCGGGAAGGGGAAGGCAAGAAGAAGAACAACAGCTTGTGGCCGTGGTGGTGAGTCCCATGCAGAGGATCAGCTTTGTGGAGCGTAGCAGATGATGCTGATGAGGTATACGGGCTGTGTGGGGTTGTTTCGAAGCTTGTGTTAGAACCGAGTTTAGTCCAGTCCCCCGAGACACGAGTCTCCGTAAGTGACTGGAGCGTGTTAGGTGAACCAGAGGGTGTTTTGGGTGAAGTTTGAGGGTGTTCCCCCCCCACCAGAATCTAGTCTGTGGGCTCAGACTGCTCCATGATGCAACAAAAATATGGGATGTGGAAAAATATGGGAAGCAGGGCAGCCAGGGGCTTGCCCCAAGAGCCTGCTCCTGATGCAAAGCAAAAGCTGGTGTAGATACACCCTGCCCCTGCTCCTCTGCCTACAGGCTTTGAACCTACCCCTGGCCAAGTGCGCGCAAGCTCATCTCCTGAGTGAAGGTGCCCGTGAGGCTGATTCTGTGGATTCTGTCTTTGAGCTTTGAGTCAGGCACAGCATCGTTGTGGTTAGGTGTCTTTGAGTTGCACCTTGAAGCAGATGGGAGGGTGATGTGGTTGGAGAGAAGGGGAATGGAACTCTCTTCCTTCTCTTTGTGAGACAAGTTTACAACTGTTTCACCAGAAAGCAGTGAGGAGAACGAGGTAATTGTTTGCTTGATGGCAACTACAAATCCAGGAGTCATTGATCCAGAAACATCCCCTTTCTTTCTGTCCTTAGTGAAAGCTTAATTTTAAATGTGGATGCACGCTCTTGAAAGGATGTGGCTGGGATAGTCTCTGGGATGCCATCTGATGGGTATTTATCCCGGGTTTACTGTCAGCTGCCTTGTTTTCCCTGAGGCTTCTTATCGATTGGGCACTGAGAAATTACAGTTTCTTTCTATTTTGGCTTGGAAGGCATGGGGCAATCTCTTGTGCTGTATTTTCCTGGGGGAAAAAATAGCCAAAATAAGCTGGTAACTGCCTGGCGAGCAGTTTGCGAAGAAACGATTATTCAATTCATCACTTGGACTATTGCAGATGCCTTATTGGGATGTCTTACTGCTCAGCAGTTTTGCTCTGCACTCCTTTTTCTTATCTAGGAACTGGAAATATGTAAACAAAAAGCTCTCGTTCCTACGGTATTACTGAGAACAGTACAATCCATCGGAGGTTTTGCGATTTGTGTGCCAAGGCTGCCTTGACACCCGCTTGGAAAGGAACCTGAAGCTGTGACCGGCACGTGGCTGTAGCTGCCTCATGGGGACAACATGGACTGGCAGGTCCATGGCAAGCTCTGAGGTTTTAGGATTTACAGGAAGCGTAATTCCCTGCCTTCTCAGAAATATCCAATTACTGCTATGTAGTGGTGTTGTCCGGAAAGCGTATGACTAAAGAAAAGCAGAAATGTATTTGGTCTAGAGGTCTCAAACTCCTCGTGTAGCAGGTAGCTGCTCATCCTGAAAAGGTTTTGGGTCCACTGTGTCATCTTTCCTCAGCTGAGGACAGGCTGATATTGGGAAAACTACCGAGTTCTGCAGAGCACCCATCTCATTTTTTAAAATCTTTTCTCAGAGGTTTCTCCTTGATTGCCTGCAATTCATCTTCTGGTGTTGAATCTAAAACCGAGGGCAGCGCTTTGGCCGCGGAGGCTGTCGCGTCCCTGAGTAATGACCTCTCCTGCCTTGCATATGCGCCTGCTAATGCATCCTGGAATGAACTTGTGTCTTCTGCATCGTTGCCAAATGGTGGATGCTCGGTTTTGTGACGTGCTTTGGCTCGTCTTTGTTGTATCCTTTCATTTGCTGGGTATTTCTCATCTTGTAATTGTACTTTTGACTGTTATCATCGTCATCATTATCGTTAAGGTGGCGGGGTTTTACTCGTTTGTCATTGAACTTTGCATCCGTGTATTTTCAGACTTGTCGTTGAATTCTGCATCTCGTGCTCCAAAGGGGGATCTCTGCGGTATGAGTTTTCACTAAATCTGCGCTGTTCTTGCCAGTAAATCATGAGCTACTGCAATACGCCGGATATAATAGATCCAGCAGCAGATGATGACTGAGTGGGCTTTTAAACCAGGTGTGTGCTTGGTTTGGGGTGATTCATGCCGATTTTCTTACTGATGTGCCCCACGTAGCCTCTCAGTGTGGGTGGTTGTTTTCTGGTTTTGTTTTTGGGAGGGTTTGGTTTTTTTTTTTTGGTTGGTTTTTTTTTTTTTTTAATAAAACTTGAGTAAAATCAAAACTTTCTTTGCCAGTTTGCCAGCCAGACGTACTGACAGAGAAACAAATCCTTTGCCTGCCTTCAACTTTGCCTTGATCCATCCGTCTTGCTTTTCCTGTTACGTGATTTTTTTTGTTCTGCCTCTCAAAATTGTCCTATCTTTTGGGAAATCAAATCCTAGTCAACAACGCCAATTTTTCTGCACCTCTTCCTCCTGCCTTTCTCTCCCAGCTGTCTCAAAATTTGACTTCTACGGCTCCGTAGGACTTCTCCTCTACTCTAGGTGTCCTTTAAAGGTAATGGTTGGTTGTTCATCACTCAATGTGTTTGAGTAGACCAGGGTGTTTTGCATCAGGTCGAAAGATCTGAATACACGGAAGACTATTTAAATAACCTCTTCGTTCCCAGTTCTGCCCTGCGTTTTTAAACTCATCCGAGTTAATTATAGTAAGGTTGCTTACAGTTTGCTGTAAGAGCTCACGGAATGCTTCAACCTTCTGTTTTTGTTCATTATTTGTCTATTTTTTTGAAGTAATAAAGCTGTGCTTCCCTGTCCTCGTCTCTCTTGGGTTTGCCTTGGATGTCGTTGTGGGTTTTGCTGCTTCATCTTTTCCAGATGAAGCATCCGGGCACATTTCTGTCTTATTCTGGAGTGTTACTGTAGCCATCTTGTCTTTGTTTTGCTATTTTCAACATATTTAAATCCTGCAAACCCAGCTGCTTCCAAACCTATCCCAGCTATATTTTTAAAGTAACTTAAACAACTCTTTAGAACAGGCTAGGATAAAAATAAAGCGTTCAAGTTCCCATCAATGAATAATGGCTTCATCTTATTAATTAATGAGTAGAAATACCCATCTGGAAATTAAGCTACACTAAATGTTCTCTAACTCGAGCTATAAATCAGACAGACTGGTGTCTGCCTCCTTCCAGGCTCGATGGAGGGTGCAGTTTGACTTTCCCTTGCGGTGGCCGGACGTCGCTTCGTCTCTGCCTGGGATTCACCTGCCCGGGACCGCTGGGACAACTCACTCTTGCCTTTTTCTGCTCTTTTTGGTGAAAACGTTAGCTCGATTCCTGCAGAACCAATTCAAGAGGGCATTTTCTTGACAATTCTTTTTAGTAGCTTTGGAAAAACTTGGCTAGTAGAGAGCTCAAACATATTTTGTAGGTAATCTGGTTTGGCTTGGTACGATTCAAAGCGGTGTTTGTAGCTTTTAAGAGTCAAATCGTGATTGCGTGGTTTGACCTCTCTGCGCTTCCTTTGCGTGTCCATGGCAGTAGGACAGGCTGCTTCCCATCCCTGGCTGCTTTTTGGGGACTGCAGAAGTACCCCCCTGGTCCCTTCTGGCAGTAACAGGGATAAAACTATAGGGCTGTGGGTGGCACAGGTAATTTTAGCATCTTCTGTGGTTGGCTTTTGTTGGTGTGGGTTTGTTTTGTTTTGTTTTGTTTTTTAATTTTGTAGTTGCCAAAGCTTTCTCTGCACATCCACGATGAAGCGTGGAGAGGATTGGAGTTGAATACTTTGCAAAGGGAGGAGGAGGAGGGAGTAAAACTGTTTTGTGATGGAAACTCAGTGTATTCATTTTGGCATTTGCAGACCCAGACCGCTCTTAGCACTTCCTAAGCATCGCCATAAACCATCCTGCTTTTCCCTTGTCGCGCAAAGGTCAATTATACCTTGATTGATTTAGGAAGGAGTCTCCAGTAATGATGGTAAGAAGAAAACCCAGTGCAGCACTGGCAGAAAACAGACTTTTCTTGAGGCTTTGATCCCCCCCAGGTGACCAGTTTATCTCCAGTGTGATGATGCGACAGGATCTGTGAAGCAATGCAGCTGAATATTCAAAACAGGGCTTTTTTTTAATTTTTTTTATTTTTTTTTTTCTTCCCCTCTTTTAAGTTGTATAGAACACGTAGTCACAGCCTAGGACTCCAAACCTCCCCATCTTTCAGTGGCCAGTTCTCAGGGGTTGGTTTGTTTGTATTTAACAGATAGTTCTTCTCAATGTTTGACATCAGTTTAGCTCTTCTGTTTGAGAGAATCAATCAAAGCGAGTGCTTCAGTGGGCAGCAGTATCCTGGCATGTTGGGCGTATGGATTTTAGTTCTTGACCAAGATTTGATGTAGCACAGTTATATTGTACAGCCTTCCTTCCGCTGCTCCTTTTGGAAGGTTTAAGGTTTTTGGTCAGTTTGGGTTTTGTTTGGTGTTTGGTTTTGTTTGTTGTTTTTTTTTTTTATCAGCATTGTATTGGCAGTAGCTATGACGCTTCTTTAAATGCAGTGGCGTTTTAAGTCCTAACGAACTGATCACCCAGTCTCTGGAAATTAAAGAATTTCTTTGCTGCTTTACCTTGCTGTCGCAAGTGGAAGAGGCAACAGGAATGTTTAACTGCTTCGAGAGGCAAGGCATGGTGTTCTGGGGTTTTTTGGTTTTTTTTTGCTTTGTTTTGGGGCTCAAAAGTCTGTCGGCTCGTTTGACAAAGTTTTGAGTTCAAGATGCTCATTTTTTTTAATCATGTGAAGCTCCTTGATGGTATGAATTATTGCAGCTTTGAGTCCTAGGGATACTGTGCAACCACCACAAGCCAGAGCAAAAGAACATTTCGTACCTGAGGTAGCTGACCCAACGTGTTGATTTTGGGGAGTCCCCTGCCGTTATCCTGACAGCAAGCGGTGTCTGAAACCGGCTTCATGGAGGTGGCCGCAGTAAAGAGCGTTTGGTTTTGGCCTACGGCTGTTGGGATGCTGCTGGGAAAAGGACAACGCTTGAGTTCCAGCTTGGAAAGTCTGGTTCCAGAGCATGGGCTTCTCTTAACCATCTTAACCTCATCTTAACTCATCTTAACCTCATCTGCGGTGAGGGGCAGTGGCTGTATACAGCGCGGCACACGGGACAGGGGGGTGCGGAGGGCTGGGAGAGAGGGTGCTGGGCTGCTGGGAGTAACTAGGGTTATGGAGTTATGGTCTGGACATACCAACCCAAAGGGGTTCACAAAAATCATCCGGTAACCAGCTTGTGCAGATGGCAGATCTGCTGCCTTGGGGATGCATTTAGGGTGCGGGGGGTATGGGGTAGCTTCCCCCTCAGGAGGAGGCAAGCGATGGGCCAGCTTCATGGTTACATCTTATTTTAACCTTTTTACATCTTATTTTAACCTTTTTTCATCCATACTGGTAGCTTAGGAAGAGAGGTGCATTATACAAATATTTCTTAATGAACTACCTTTTT
>VXBL01009961.1:370221-459220 GCA_013400195.1 Aramus guarauna
GCAGCTTTTTTTTTTTTTTTTTTTTTTTTTTAACCAAATAGAGATTTATTTTTGTAATCTGGCAAATACAGAACCTGGTTCATACATAGTTTGGTTTCACTTCCAGTGTTTAAGGCTGTAAAAGAAGTTCTTCAGTGTTCTTCTGTGGCTAGTCTATTACTCATTTTGAAACAAAGATTGAAGAGTGTTGGTTTGTGTTTTGTTGTTGTTGTTTTTTTTTTAAATTAGTTGAAAAATGTATGTACTTTATTTCTTAGAATTAAAAAAAAAAAAAAAAAAAAGGTTTAAAACTCCCCGCTAACCACCACTTGAGTGATCTCTGATGCCCTGGTGAGACAGAAAATTTACAACAGTGGGGGAGGAAGCCCACGGACAAGAAAATAAAAACCCTGGATGAGTTTGCTGGACTCGGGAGCGGGTGACTGGCTTCGTGCAGGTACCCGCCTGTGGGGTCTGGCCAGGCCGGTCGGCGTGCCGAAAGAGCTGCTGCTGCGCTAGAAATAGGTGGGTGCTTATCGGTTGTTCTCTGCCAGCGGCTTTGTACGGCTGGAGGTGCGGGTTTAATACCTCACTTGTTCAAAACCGCTGGGTTTAGCATGAGAAAGGACACCTTCGCTCCAACGGCCTCCCTGCAAATGGGGGTGGTCGTCAAAATCCACCCGGATTTGTCTCGCAGAGCACCTGGGCTGCTGGTACGAGGCTCTGTTTCGTAGATGGGTCCTTCTGCTCCGAAGGCACATCTTCATCTGAAATAGCTCAGCGGAGAAGCCAAAAATACTCCGCTCCCCAGGAAAACGCGGGGGCTCCCAGGGCTGTTCTCGCCTCTCCCTGCTGCGCGCTCCTTTTTCCTGGATGCTCTCTCCGGCCGAACCGGAGCGGGTACGTATGCTGTGCTGGCTGGCTGCCGGGGCGGCTGCTGCTTCGTTGCTAGGAGAGCCCAGCAGAGTGATTTTTTTTTTTTTTATATATATATATATTTATTATTTCTTTTTAAGCCGCTGGCAGGCTGAAGAGATGAGTTTTGGGAGCTGCTCGTGGTCCCTGAGCAATGCTGGCGTGTTCAGTGCAGAAACATAGCGCAGGCTTCAGCAGCAAGTAGGGCTGTAGTTCACCAATGAATTAAAAAACTTACTAATGAGGACTGAGATAGCAAATGTCTGTTTTATAGGAAAAACCAAGGCTGTAAACCCCGATGTTTTAGGAACCAGGGAGGATCGTATTGTTTGACTCTCCATTTAGGCTCTTTGATCTGCAGTGACCACTGGTTATAAATCTGGAGAGGCTGGCGGCTGGATGTTATTTAAAATAGGCATTTCGCTCCCTTCGATCCAGTTCCCTCCTCGTTTCTTGCTGTTCGCTGCTGCTTGTGCAGGTGAAGCTCAGCTGGCCAAGTGTCACCCCACCGACGCTGTAGGTGCAGTTGGCCGTGCCAGTGCAGCAAGCCCAGCCACAATTTTGGCTCTAGAAGTAATAACCAAAAAAAAAAAAAAAGTGAATAATCTATATGATTTGTTTGAGAAGGAGAACTCAGCATGGCCATAGTTTAATTTACTGATGCACTGCCTGAGGCTGCAGTGATCCTTGGGCATGGTCACAGGAGGCAAACCCATGGAAGTGGTGGAGAAGACCCAGCTAGGCTTTCCCTCCAGGAACCTGGAACAGAGAAAATACAAGAAGAAAACAAAGCCTGATTTATTTATTATTATTATTTTATTTTGTATGATTTTGTTTTAACTTTCACTAACATCTCAACATTTTTATCGTACTGTCCTTCGCTTTGACTGCGGGCGATGGGGTGGCTGCTTTGATGTCTCCAGACAGGGTTGGGCTTGATCGTATCTGTGCTGCAGCACAGTGCAGAAAGGCGTTAGAGGAGAAGTGAGACAGAACTGGCAAAGGTGGAGATGTTTACAGGGGAACAAATGGGTTTGAGAAGTTTTCTGTAGTCGAGTATTCATAATCTAAGTACTGAAAACATAATTTAGCATTTTTTGCATCAACTTTTATTTGGGGGGGGGGGGGCAAATGGGAGGGAATGGGTGACTAGAAAATCTGGTCTGGCAGTCTACAGCAGTAGGTATCGTGGTGTTCTGTTTTAACTTTACCTGAATGCAAGATACAATCTTGGAAATATTTTAAATAGAGAACTGCTTCAGCAAGATGGATTTCTGCATATCATTTACAAAGTATGTTTTATAATGCCTTTCTGAAATCCAAACTTATGCAAAATGGGGCTTGTTATGCATGTCTATGCATTTTAATCTCCTGCAGTGATTTGTCAGTTTTCCTTAGCATCTCCCTGGCATATTACAGCCATTCTTCAACTTTGCTTCACGGGGCTGCCTCTCGGTCTTAACTCAGTTCTCCGAGCAAGGAAGGAATTGCAATTTACTTACTGTATGGTAAGGTTTCTAAGGCGAAGTGCCTATTTCCTTGGATTGGAATCAGTCCTAGTTGTGGATTTCAAGACCAGGAAAACCTGAGCACAATTAGGGCCGCAGTAGCTTTTATTTTATGCCTTAGTGTAAGGAGCTGTTACGCACTTGTGTTCTTAATGTTCTTGTTTCTATTGATTTGTGCTACTTGTGTGTTTCTGCTTTACATTGGTAACTGGTTAGTGATTTTTATTTTTTTTTTCTGTTTGGGATGTCTAAAATAGCTCAGCTAACCAAAGAGTTGATGTGATTTTAATTTATTTTTTTCATTTTTCCAGATGGGCTTTCTGGCAGAGACCAGCCAGTAGAGCTGTTGAATCCACCTAGAGTGAACCACATGCCTAGCTCTGGTAAGAAGAAACTTTTATTAAATGTTGTTCCTATTCTGGGAATGCAGTAAAATATTCTGCAGCTCTATCTTGCAAGTGGGAGAGCAGAATGCAAATGTAAAATGCTGGAACAAAGTCTGTTCCAACTTGCACGCATCTACTTTCCCAGGCTGGGCGAGTGGGATTTGGGAATGGAGGGAGGATGGAGCACAGCAGCCTTGGGAGGCTGAAACAGCTCAGCCTGGCGGGGGGCTAAGGAGAACCTGACCTGGTGGCAACTGCTTGTCTTTCCTTGGAAAGGAGAGGACAGCGGAACAAAACAGCACCTTACCTTACAGCCTGAAAGGAGCACTGCGAAGCAAAGTAGGTGTTTGAGTGGCTGCTCCCATTAAGGAGAAATCTCCTCGTGTTGAAATGAGGAGCCAAAGACAGGGCGATCAAAGCGGATCACCTGGGCTCTGGGCTGTTTCCTTTTCTTCTAATGATCCTGCTGCGGCATCTCTTGGGTCTTGCCCTTCTGGTATGAAGCAAGCACAGCAGCCAGAGTTCATCCTGGAGGCTGTCTGCTCCTCATGGAGCTGAGGAGACAGGTCTTGAGCTCCCAATTGCAGCACTTCGAGGGATGGAAACCAAGGTTTTGGTCACAATACATGAAATGCTATGGAAATCAGTCTGCTGCTGTCTTCTGTGTTTCCCTCTTCTCCCTTCCAAAGGTGTTTTGTTTCTGGGGGCAAAGAGGTAGAGATATTTAACCTAGGTATGATAGGGTATATGAAGCATTATCTACTTTCTAGGTAGGAGCTCAAGTTTTCCAAAACCCCAACTTTCCCTTCTCTGCTGCCTTCCAAAATGCCTTTAGGTCCTTTTATATTAAGGAAGAGATCGCGCAGAAGATCTAAGCGCTCCTGGTAATGCAAGTTGGAAAAATGTAAATGAAGCTTATTCAAAACAACTTCAGTAGATGAGGGGGGGGAATGGGCTGTGACCTAACCTAGATTTTTGTGGACGTAAATTCATATCTGGGGAAGGAAACTTTTAAGGAGGTAGAGCTATTGTGTTGGGGGAAAAAAGGAAGAGATCCTCATTTACCAGGTACGAGTGCTTGGCTTCGGATTCTGAGAAATCTCTCTTTGTCTGCTCCAAAACTTGTCCGTCAGGTAAGGGAGGTTATATTTTCCTAACCCTGAGAGAGATTCTCGTTTTAAGACTACTGTGGTAACACAGGTCAACTCAAAGGTTTTCCTCCCTATTTCGTATTTGTGTAGGAGATTGAATTCTGTGGCTCTGCTTAAGTGCACAAGAGGAGTCACAGTCCTCTCTTCTGTCAGTAGATCAATGGCTGGTGTTATGAATGTGATGGGTTTAGTCTTTTACTCTTTTTCTTTTTTTTTTTTTTAATTGATTTTATTGTTGCTTGTTATGTTTCCTGTTTCATTTTAAGATATTTCAGGACAAAGGGTGATGCTGGTTAACAACTTGGGTAACCTGATGGTAGAGTTCAGTGTGCTCTGAGTATTTTTCTACAGGGGAAAGGAGGCTTTTTTAAGGCATTATGGGCTAATACAGGATTTATGGAATTCTTGCTGTTTGGACTCTCTTTTGAGTATTTTTAATAGCTCACCTCTATGCCTGCTGAAAAAATAAACAGCTAGCCATGACCGGGGAGCTGTGCTCCTGCCGCATGGGTGTGATGCGAGACGGGCAGCGATGTCTCTTTGTCGGATGACTTCTGCCAGCGTTTGAGCCGTGGGAATTCCCGTCTCTTAGCTTAGGCCAGTCGTGCAGGTAACGGGCGAAGGGCAGGAGCGACTGGGAATGAAAACATGACCGTATGCGAGAAGCAGCGTTGGCTCTGGACAGCGGGCACCCAGGTACTCTTCACTCGAGCCCCCACGCTTATTCGATTTCTGCTTAATTTTGGCGAAATCTTTTCAGCCCCGCAGCGCGTACACAGGCTGGAAATGGCGATCTTGTATTTTGATTTGCAGCACGGTAATTAAAATCTGGAAGCAAAGTGTTATAAAGCAAAAAGATGTTTCGGCATGTTTGTAAACGCAAGCAAATATCATTGATCTTAGAAGTGGCTCATCAGCTGGTTTTCAAGTGGGGTGCCTGCCTACCCCTTTGTATCTTGATGGGTTTTTAAAATTGCTCTTAAAAGTTGGTGTGGAGTTGAGGGACTTCCCACATGGGAAAACGATCGTCCTGTCTGGGTTTTGCCATTATTACCTTTAGGAGTTTGCTGCGGCTCCTTCTGCGAGAATAAAGGAGAAGTAATACCAAGTGTTGCTCTGGAAAAACAAGTTATGTGTGGGGTTGGGGGGGGAGGCGTTCCAAGTCTCAGGCATGGCTGAAATAATGGTGTTGAAAAACAGCTCAAGGAAAAAAATTGCTTAATTGTGTCCTGAGATATTTCTTTTAAAACCTTATCCTGTCCCGGTTATAGTAAAGCAACTGATTTGTAACCCTCAGAATGAAGAAACTTGAGCAGACGATGAGCCTTTATCCCCAGAACTACATTTCCAGTTCAGATAAAAATCATCGCGGTCTACTTGTAGGAAACCAAAATGTTTTCTCTTCGCCACGAGCCAAGTGAAGGAGAAGTTTGATCCTCAGTAGTTGTTGGTTTCTGTGTGAAGGGATGTGCAATACCCAGGTCCTAAAGGTGCTCTGCTCTGTGGAAGCATCTCAAGTACAAAATCAAAATGTTTAGAGCGTTTTTGTGAAACCGTTTTAGGAGTGAATTGGGTTGAGTAGAATGGAGTTCAGTCATCGACAAGGTGTGTTTTTAGGAAAATGATTTTGCTCTCTGCTTTTTGCATAAATTAAGGATTAATTTGAGGAAGGGAAACATTTTCTCTTTTCAAAAATGTATCACCCATAATTGCTGCTTCTGAATTTTAGTTGCTTGTAAAAGTAAAACAAGACAAAACCCCCACAACCCACATCTTGCACAGGAATAAAATAATCTGTTTGCTGCTGCTGCTTTCTCTTTTTCTGGCTCCGGAATATTACTGCATCTTCGGCCGGGGGGAGGAAGGGGCAACCTTGCTTTTCCTTAACTTGGACTTGCTGAATTCAGGGAGTAAGGACTAGAGCGGTTATTTTGAGTTTGTTACGTGGAAAATCTCACGCTGATTAAGGGGAGAGAAGGTGTCTCAGATACGTGGGCACCCAGGTGGCCACTGCTGGGTTTTGATGGGTGGCAGAAAGGTTGACGAATTGTCCTGCAAGTTCGCATACTGGGTTTAAGTATTTTTTTTTCTGTGTTTCGCAGTATTTTTTTGTCTTTTTAGCAATGAACTTAGCCGCAGTCTGCATAAGGGTACTGATCCATAGGTACGGAGGAAGGGACAGAGCTCTCTTGTCCTCTGACTTTCCCTTCCTAGGCTTCTATACCGAGCAATGCTCTACGCCTTTTCCGTAGTGGGAAGCTGGGGGGCCAGTCCGAAAGACCTCAGTTGTGTAAATACCTAGATATGTTGTAGATAATCCTCTTAAAAACATCACTCCTGGCCTGTTGATACCATCCTTGAGATTTATCAACCAGATCTTCATTCAGCAGACTTTGTAGAAGGAGTTTTCTTTCTTTATAAGGCTGCGTTTACGGTACTTTAGATAACTGCCTCCCCTAAGTCTCTTCAGTTTTTTCTTGTTGGTGTAAACTTCGTAGTCGCTCATTTTGTTACAATACGATCTTAAACCGTTTCTTTAGTATTAGAAATGTGAAAACAGCTTGATAACTGTGATAGGTAAGGAAAATGCTAGAATTAAATAAGATGGAAACTAGTCCCTTTTAAACCTAAAAGTACTTTAAGTAATAAACCAGCAGATTGGGATGAACAGCAAGTTTCCCCAGTACGCTGGTCACGGCCTAATGTGCAGTTCGGGGGCTATCTGCCTGCAGCACGGTCACTGAATTCGGGAAGAACTCCCCCTTCCCATAGCATTGCCCTTGGCTTTTCAGAGCTGCGTTTCCAAGTTGTGGTAAAAATAACAGCGAAATCATCGAACTTACCGCTCTGAGTGCAGCTGACAAGGAGTTTGCGTTGGGACACATCCTTTGCAGAATACAGAGGGATGGAGAGGTTGACGAAAAGACGCTGGAAGATGTCTCCGTGGCCGCTGTTGCACGTCGGATGGCAAGCTGCTGCGTGCCTTCTTGAGGTTGTTCTCCATCTATCTCCTGCAAACCACTGGTGGTCTGCGAGGCCATTGTGCACGTTGGAGAAGTGATCGCTGGTGGTTTTCTGATGAGTTTTTATAGTAGTCTCCTGCAAAACGTCAGGAATCGGGGGGTTAAATCGTGTAGGGTGGCTGCTGCTGAGCAGTTTCTATAAGGGTCACGCGTGAGATTTCAGCTCCCTGGTTTGTCTTCTTCCTGGATCTCATTATCCAGTCTCACTTCCACATTCATTTGGGGGAAAAAAATAAAAAATGTTGATGCATATATGAATAAATGGTTTGCAAAAGCCTCCAGACTAATATTGTTCCATGATTTTACAGGCTTTTGAAATCGGAGATTAATCCCCATCTCTAAGAGGAAGGAGTGGTAGTCCAGTTGGTCTACCAGAGCCGAATCCCTCATCTTTGTTAATTTATCCCTTCAAAGGAAGGGGATGCCCTCTCACTGCACCGTGTTTTCAGATACTTGCCTGCTTCCTATAGTGTGTCTGCTTCAAAAGCTCCTTCAGAAAGGTACCAAACCAGCGGGGCTTTGAAGCGGGTTCAGATTGCTGGCCGGTCGGCGCGCGTTCGGGGCTCCCCACAGGCTCGCGCCTCCGCAGACAGGAGCCCCTTCGTCCTTGTGCACGCTGGGACGTGTTAGCACGGGGACGGCGTATGGTTTTATCCTGCCCCAGAAGCGTAGCTCACACACAGAAAGGCTCGTCCTTTAATGTTAAAAATATCCTGTTCTATTCTCCATGGAGTCCGGGGAGGGGAAACCCGCTCCAAACCCCCCCAAATTATCATTAAAAGTGAATTCATGAGAAATGATTTTAACATCACAACCATACACTGAGCACATTAAATCCTTGTTTGCTTATTGTCCTGTTGTTAGCTTATTTAAAAGCTGCAGCTATTTTTGTCAGGCTTAATGTATTATTTTTTGCCACCATTTAGATGCTCTGGCATAAGATAGTGGGGAAACTGCAGGTTAGCGTAGCTTAGATCCTTGATAGTTAAAATCAAGTTAACTTTGTATTTACTGCAACAGGTATCATTTCCAAGCCTAAGCTCAACGTGCGAGGTGCGGCCCGTGCCATGACGATAAAAGAAGGGTTTTACCAGCTAGAGGTACTGCTAAAGCTCACCTCCGTAACGCGTTGCTCAGCAAGGAAAGCCTTGCCTAGCGCTTCAGCCGGCTCCCAGATTTCCGCAGATCATTTGCTGTATTGCTGTGCTTTTATAAAAAGCCCTTTGCAACACGCCCCGAACAACGTAGTCAGTAATTTTGGGGTTATTTATGCAGGACAGGGGAGGGAATTACCACGTCTAGAGACTCCAGGCAGCTCCCTGCAGAGTAGCAGGGAAGTTCAAGCCTCTGGACCTCTTTGCTGGACTAATCTTGCACCCAAACTCGTGTGGTGTTGGTCAGAGTCGTGGGATACTTTAATGACTCTCCAGTTCTCCGTCAGCAGGCGCCTGTTGCAGGGTGGTGTGCCCCCGTAGGGATACCTGCAAGAGGGATGAGCTTTTTGGCCAGCCCGGTGAGGCACCGTCTCTTGCCTGAACTTCAGCATCCCCGTGCTGCAAGGAATTAAACCATTTTGGGGTTTGCTGGACCAGGGACCGCTTTGATGTCTGCTCAACATGGTCCGTGGACATCCCGACCCCGGGGGGTGGGAAGAGCAGGAGCCCAACGCTCCTGAACTCTGTTTCGTTGTGTTTTGTCTCAGAAAACGTATTTAACTGTCACCTCCTTTCTTACCCACAAGGAAAGGGTTATTAAACGGAGGAGGTGGGATGAATTATTAACAACCTGTTCCTCTTTTAAAAGCTGAAAGCAGCACTTAAACACTTGAATACAGAGCTGTTTTCTGAGATGAAAGGTAACTGGCAGGAAAGTTTGCTTTACAGCAAGACCCAACTTGCTATTTTTCTTTATTCTTCCCTCACCTTGTTTCGTTTATTAATTCACACTGATCAGCTATAGATTTCACTGGATTTGCTTCGTCCTGACTGTTCACAAAGCGTTATTTTCAAAAATAATAATTCTCACCGATTCCCTACCAAAGGAAAGGTTGCTTTGTGGTTTTGCTTTTATATAGAAGCAGGTGACGAAGGGAAGAGCCTTTGAATGCACGGCGGTATTTACATTAAACTCTCTGACTTCTTGGGGAAGGAGGAGAAGGCACGATATGAGCAGACACTTAAAGGCTCCCTTGAATTGTTAATCAGTAATCTGTTCCCGTTGCCTCTGGCTCTTCTAAAAATAACAGTACCGTGCGATGAATGAAAAGCGATAAATATTTCATGGAAAGTTGATCACGGGTTGAAGCATTTCTCGGTGACAAACTTGTGCACGTCTCCGATGCAATCTTTGGGTGACTGTGCCGTGTCTTGTTTGTCACTTGTGTTTCCACGCTGGGTGTTCTACCTGGGTCTGCAACCCGAAAGAGGTAATCGAGATGAAATCTTTGTTGCTTTGTTTCTATTTTATTTTTAATTCACTTGTCCCGTAGCTGGAGTGGTCCGACACACCCTGTACTCGACTCCTCTTTTCCATCAGCTTCTCCTGACGCCTGCTAGATGGATGTGAGCGTGAGCTGGAGGAGTTGCTGAGGACTTCTGTTAGCAGCGTGTTTGCTTTTGGTCCGCGTTCCCTTTCCATTGGTGCACTACAGGGCTCCCCAGGGTGCTGCATGCCAAAATTAACTCGGGGTAATTGATCACCAAAGGGGAAATAAATGCCATAGGTCCGTGCTCAGCAGCCACCTCTGTTCCCAGGATTTTAGGAATTCCTCTTCTGACGCAAGAGGTGTTTATCAAGATCCTAGAGGCTCTTCCCCAGAGTGTATTGATTTTCAGGGCTATATTTGGCTCTGCTTTGTCTTTGAGCAGTGAAGGGAATATCAGGTGAACGGCTGGTGCAATGATGCCTAAAATATTGTAGCAGCCTGCAGATGCTGACCCGGAGAATTGTCTTTGGTTGATTAAATAGACCTTTCCTCTCCCTTCTCATCGCTTTTCCCTGCTGCTTCCCTCTTCTGGCCCCCACCACAACCTGCTCCAAACCCAAAAATGCGTAGGGCTGAGACATAATTCACCAAGCATACAAATAAAAATTGTAACCAAGCTACTTCAAGCCGCAAAGCCCTAGCAACGCTGGCGCGCCGAGTTAATGCCAGAGTGCTCCCAACGTGTAATGGCTTCGCTTTCTTTTCCTTCCTTAGTTGTTTAGGCCTTGAAAGATGGGGTGTTGTCTTCAGCAGACAGGGTCTTTTGGGAGCTGGATTGCAACGTGAGCGCTTCAGCTTTACCGGCACGGTTTCTGTGCGTGTGCTCGTGCGTTCCTAAATCACGGACTCTCCAGGCTTCTGGAAGAGGACTGTGTGGGAATGTCCTCCTCCCTCCTCTCCCAATTCCTCTTGCCACCAAGCAAATGTGAAATGGGCATTTTCTGATGCAGTAGTGAGTTTGTTCACACTGAAGCCATCTCACTTAGGTTTGGGGTTGGTGCTGTCTTGGCCTTTGCCCCTTGGATGGCTTAATTTCAGGTCTGCCTTAAGCCGGTGTCTCCTCTGACTTGAAACAAGTGCTTATGATTAAATATCTGCTCCTTTGGCTTAACTAATATCTTGTGATTTTTAAACCACTCGATTGTTACTACTTTTCCATCTGTTTTTCATTCAAGAAATTGTGTCATATCGGGTGATTCATTCATATTTGATTAGAGATTTCATTATAAGCTGGTCTTGAGCTTTTATGATCTAATAAAAGGCTTCGGAGTCATTGACTTGGAACTGTAATTGTAATATACAGAATAAATGTACGGCACATCTTACTGATACTCAGCCAGGTATTTTTTAAGCTGTTACAGTTCTTGCTGGTGAATTGTGTAAGACGAATTTGTTTAAAAGTTTCTGATGAAATTCTAACCTTTTCCATGGGAGAGAGGAACTCTTCCCAAGCTGTTGTAGCAGTTCTACGGGTTGCACTGAAGACCAAACCCTGGGTGAAATTTAGGTCAAAACTTGCCTTCCTTAACTCATTTGTAGTCCTGCTCATAGACAGTCACGCTGTAATAATATTAATGAAGGTCTTGAAGATCCTGAGTTCTCAGGGTATCATGTGCATTCCTTGTGACGTATGGAAGGCTTTTCTTTTCACCAAGGAGACTGATCTGCATATTGTTTTTTAGATTAAATAGATGAATATATTTTTTTTTTCCAATGTCTTCTAAAAAATTCTGTAAGCTGTTACAACAGGGTATTAAAAGTATCGGAGGACTACCTTTGTGCTTTATTTTTTTGCTATTCCAAAACTGTCTTGAGCTCTTAAATATTTTTTCAGTTGTATCTAATAAGAGCTTATTTTTATGCTTTAAATATTTTGGGAAATTGTTGTATTAGAAAAATAACCAGACCAGGTTATTTTCTGCTGTGTTTTTCTTAACATTTGATGTCTGTATAACGTATGAGAAGAGGAATTCAGAATGCAAAACTAGTCAAAGCAAGCCCATCTACTTGATAACGTACCTGTGAAGGAAGGATATCCATCTTCTGATTGAATGGTTTCCATTAAGTTTTGCTGGGTGGACTGAATTCCTCCAGTGGGGGAAAGGAAAATCTGTCATGAGTGAAATTAGCATTTTTGGTTTGCTTATACCTTTTGGGGGGAGGACAGGGATGGGGGAGGGATGGACTCAAAAAAAGTTTCGGGTTGGGTATTTTCAAGTTCTTTTTGCACTTGAAAAATAAATGCGCCTCATCGGTATTGTTCTTGGTGAGGCAGATGCTGTCATAAATGTTGCCAGAAACTTTCATTGACATTTTATCCCACAGGATTAATTAAAATTGGCTGTTTCGACTGCATTAGGGTAAGTAGACAAGCACCTTGTGCAGTGAGGGTGTTTTGACATGACCGTTGGAGCCAGGTTGTGGCTTCGTGGCAAGTGTGTCACCAGGATCCTGAGATGGCAGCTGTAGGAGTCGTCAACTGAACAGAGCAGGGAGCTAATGAAGGTGCGGCTGTTTTGTCATGATGGTAAATGAACCTTGAGAGAAACTGGATGGTCTGTGTCTGACACAAGCTTCTTATCAGGGAACAGTGTCCAGTTCTGGGCTTCCCAGTTCCAGACAGACAGGGAACTACTGGGGAGAGTCCAGTGGAGGGTTGTGAGGATGATGAGGGGCCTGGAGCATCTCTGGTGTGAGGAAAGGCTGAGAGAGCTGGGGCTGGTTAGCCTGGAGAAGAGAAGACTGAGAGGGGATCTGATCAACACTTATCAATATCTAAAGGGTGGGTGTCAGGAGGATGGGGCCAGACTCTTCCCAGTGGTGCCCAGTGACAGGACAAGGGGCAACAGGCACAAGCTGGAACACAAGAAGTTCCACCTGAACATGAGGAAAAACTTCTTCCCTCTGAGGGTGCCCGAGCACTGGGACAGGCTGCCCAGAGAGGTTGTGGAGTCTCCTTCTCTGGAGAGATTCCAAACCTGCCTGGACGTGATCCTGTGCAACCTGCTCTGGGTGATCCTGCTCTAGCAGGGGGTTGGATGAAATGATCTCTGGAGGTCCCTTCCAATCCCGACCAGTCTGGGATTCTGTGATTCTGTGAGCAGGCAAATGACAGACAGAACTCTTTCTTTGCACATCTTGGTGAAGATCAGGCCTGGTCTCCAGATATACTGGTGGTCACAGGGATGAGGAAGGCTTTCCAGCTGATGCATAGGTGTTTAGGAGGTAGGATGGTATGGTTTGCACCAGTAAAGATGAGTTTGGAGATGTAACTCCATGAGCGTGGGAGGGTTCTTTGGAACCATCTGGGGGTTTCTGTTGCTTTGTACTAAAAGGTCAGTTCAGCATCGCAGGTAAGCACGTATTCCCATCCACAGGGAAGATAAATATGCAAGCCATTGCAAATGCAAGCCTAACCTGTGCAAGCCACGCTTTGGAAGGCTTTAGTGAGGCTTCCTGGCCTAACGGCAACCTCAGGTCTTGGCCTGTAATCTCCACATTGGAGCTGAGCATGTTTGAATGGCGCTTTGTGGTGTTCGCATTGGAAAAGGCATCCAGGTCTTTTCTGAAGGAACGTGACAGTTCCTCACCTGACTTAGAAGATACCTGTGATTCATCCCAACGGCTCATTGCTGTGGAACAAGGAGGCTCTGCCTCTGCTGCCAACTTACTCTCTGATCGTTGGCAAATCGGTTGGCTTTTCTTCTCTGCCTTCCCCTAAAATCAGGTCGTAACTGATTGCCCACCCTCGCGGTTGTGTGTTGGAGCGGTCACCTGGGCAGTACCTGCAGCAGATAGTAGGAAATAGAAATGAATCTGGTAAAAACAAGGTGCTAGTCACGTCCAGGATAGAGGAGGCTATCCTGATCCCTTGATGACCCCAGGGTGCAGGAGGTGTTAGTAGATGTCGGTCTGCTTTCCATCCATGAAAAACTCAGTATCCTGCTTCGAAGTGTGAAGCTTAAATTGTCGATTGTCTGAGCAACTGAGTTATTCCTCACTGAGCCTCATATGAGAGTCAGGGCTTCTGCACAGCAAATGTAAGGGCATTTCCCTTGCTTTTTGTGCAGGCTTTTGCTTTAGTACAATACAGATTCTGGTAAACATATATTGACTAATTCCTTGCACAATTTTATTTGTATGCGCCTATGGAATTAATTCCTATTGAGCAAATAATGTATTGTGAGAATGAATGAGTTGGATGGAGGAAAAAAAAGAACATACAGGAAATAATCTGGCTTCTGAAATGCTGGAAATACCAGAAAGTGGGAGAATGACAAGAACGGAAAAAACCCCCCTTTCCACAGGGATGAAAGCCACAACAGCGTTTGGATGACGTGTAGAATATCCTCAATGCAAAATCAGCACTGTGGGAGTTTTACATGGGGAAAAGTTGAAATAGTGGAGGCGAAGGAGAAGTGGCAGCAGTTTCCTGTGTTTCAGTGTCATGTTTTCTTGGTTGGTTGGGGTTTTTTTCCCCCTTTTAATACAAGCTGTCTGAATTCTTTGTTCTTGCACTTTCTTTGAACTTGGAACGTTTTGCCCAGACTTCTCTTGATGGTCACTATCCTCACTTGAAACACCCGTCACCTTGCGGGCGTTCACATGGAGCCCAGTGGGAGACCTGAGCAAACTCTCGTGCTCGTACCTCCTTTTGGCAACTCAGAGGCCGAAGCTTTGCATCTCACCAGTGATTAGTCGCAACGAAACGCGGTTGGTGCCATCTGAATTCCGTTCCCGTTCCCCGGGTCAGCCAGCGGTAGCTAGCGTTTCCCTGTTGTTGAGGTTCTGACAAGCTGCCCTGTTGATAGCTTGCCGCGAGGAGATCTGCCGTGACCGAGCCGCACAGGGTCCGTGTGTCCAGCCTGTCCTGCCCTGCCTGCCCGCACCCGGGGACTGGGTTGTGCCGAGCCCGGACCGTGACTTGGCCCGGCCCCAGCCCCACCTGGAGCTGCTCGTGCTCGTGGATGATGCTCTTGTTCCCTTTTAACCTTGCAAAGCCGCGACACCTAAAAGTGAAGGCGCTGGATTTTATGCCATTTTGTGTGCTATTGTCATAGTTTTTAAAGCTCATAATTCCTAAAGTGATGCTTTTCTTGCACTCCTTAGGAATAGGGAGAAGAGTGACTGAATTATAATAGGAACCCTCAGAACTTTAGATGCAAAAGCATTAGCACAGGTATCAGCGTGGCCCTTTTCTAATTTGCAAGATGTCTTTTACCGGTAGGAAGGAGGACGAGGGCAGAGCAGGACCCTTTCAAACGTCCGGCTGATACTGTGTGGCTCGCAGGACAGGGGAGCGTGGAAGCAGGGTGCTGCTTTGGCCTGGTACCAAGCAGAGCTCTGCTTTTAGGAGGAGGCAGCATGTAGTCATCACATAACACAACTTTGTCTCGCCAGATCTGGTATCACAGCAAACAAATTATTGCTTCTGCATTTGCCCGGAGAGTGTTGGGACTCTGATAGCCAAGATACAGCTCTGGCCATTTCTGAAATGGTTCTCTGATGAGCAGTGGGGTTTTCTGTTTGTTTTCTGTTAGCGAAAGGTAATGATTTGAGGTCTCAGGATCAGCAATACGTTTGTGGAGGTGTTCGTGATGCACGAAAAGCAAGCAAAACTAATTCTTGCTCTTCTGACAGTAAGCCAGGGAGCTGGCATGCTTCTCATTTAAATTGGAAGTTTCTTAAGATGGTATTAGACCTGCCCCATCTGTCTCAGCCCAGGTTAGATGACGAGGGATTTTGCTTAACCGAGCAGCAAAGTTCTGCTGATAAAACCCAGATCGGAGAGCGACAGTAATTCCCTTCACATAATATTCTGTAGCACTCAAACATGTTATCCTCTCAAACGCGGCACGTCTCGGTCCTGTGGGCCAGGAGCGTGTTGATTTGATATCTCCAAATTCAAAAAAAGAGCATGATTAATCAAGTGGCAGATATCTAAAAGCATCAGTGGAACATCCCCTTCTCAACGAGATTGTGTGCGCTTGCATGCCCGCGCTGAAACGCGGCCCTACCTCTGAGTACACAAGAATAAAAGAACCTACTTCAGGAATCCTGCTCTCAATTACAGTGCGCTTGCTTCAAATATTTATCTGAGCAGACTTTGAGGCTGTATTTTTGAATGAAAGGTATCATTATAGGTGCTGAACAGGACTGGCCACCCTGCGTAGCGGCAGCCACGGGGCATTCCCGAGCGGGAGCAGAGGTGCGGAGCTGGGCAGGACCGCCCGGCTCTGCCCCTGCAACTGAAACAGATCCTGGGGTTCGGGTTTCCCCTCCGCTGGAAGTGTGTATGTGAGGGCATTTAACCTCACAAATCGTGCTTTGGATTTTAAAGCCAGCTAAGACGTTTCTCTTCTGCCTCTCCTACCTTTGATAGTCTGTAGGGTCTGAACAGCGGCCAGTTTATCCTGGTGGCCAACATGTTGTGCTGGCAAGCTGCAAGTGGGGCATTAGCAAAAAAAAATACCCCCAAACCCACATTTATTAGCTAGAAAAAATAAAATTTGTTTCAGGTTATGTGTAAATCCCTGTTATAGGGATTTATCATGTCTGGAAGCAATGCTAAACAAAATTGAGATCCCTGTCCTCCATCCTTGGCTGTGTTTTCAGGCTCAGGAGTTAAGAACCCGTAGGAACGGGGGTGGTTTTTAAGATAACGCTGTGAAGCAGCCGGAAGGAAAGGCTGGAGGGGAAGAGGACTGGATCAGACGTATCTTGGTCCAAACACAAACCAAGAGAAGCGGGAGAATCATCTGTCTTGCATGAAGTGGACAATACGCAGTAAAGATGATTGTCCACCTTGGCCCAAGCTACTGGAGCGACAGAGCCCCAAAGCTGCTTCCAGGTGATGTTACAGAAAAAACCCAACGTGGGATGGGGCACGAGATGTCCAAACTTCAATGGAGCGTGAACAAATCCTTCAAAACAGGGCTGTTATGTGCAGTCCTCTGGAGCAGTCAGTGTTTTATAGGAAAAGAAGCCCTTATTGCTGGATACCCGTTACGTGCATCTTGTATTTTAGACCCGTAAGCAAGGGGAACGTACGTTGACTTGAAGCCGCTCTGTTGAGGCAGGATAACAAGGGTGGGCAGCTGAGCTGGAGAGCGAATCCTAAGGGTCGGAGCTAGACGGCTTTGTTTCTCTTTAGGTTCTTAAATGCAATTCTGTGTAGACTAGGAATTACCCGCTCTCACTAGTGACGCGTTTTCTCCTGAGGGGTGCTGTGGAAGGCGGCGGAGGTTCCCCCCATGGCTTGTGTGCCTTAAAGCCTGGTGGCACTGGGACCCTGCGGCTTGCTGGGACGTCTGGCGCGGAGCTTTGCGCTGTGGTGCACCCGCGTTGCCTTGGAAATTTTTAATTACGTGAAGATGTACTCATCATGGGCTCCGTAATGGTGATTGCATGCTTAGGTTGAACGGGAAGTTTTCACTTTTGAACTTTTTTGGTGTGGCGCAGTGTGGACCGTGACTGCCAGCAGGATTGTNCTGAACTTCTTTTTGGTGTGGTGCAAAGCGTGGACCGTGACTGCCAGCAGGATTGTTAGTGGTGGGGTGGGGGGTGGAGTTTGCTGCAAAAAAGAGTTCGGTTCCCAAATTATTCCTTCCTTATAGTTCTTCTGATGTGTTGTCTGTACTCCAGGGCAGTCTGGGCGAGAAAATCAGGTCTCTGCGAGTGATGTTCCTGTGTCCCTCTCCACGGCGTGGTGGTAGCGGGTGAGCCGTGTTGAGGGGGATGTCCATCTCTTAGGGCTATTCTGGGCAGGCAGAAAAGCCTGTTGGTAGTAGGATTGAAGCTGTGGCACTGCTGCCCCACGTAAAGAGAAAGATCTTTCTAAACCTTGCTAAATCCGCTGGGATTTGGGAAGAAATGTCCCTTTGGGTAGGGCTGGAGGTGACCTGGCTGTCAGCAGTTGCGTCTTCTGATTCTCCGGCTCACGGCCCAACCCCTGCCGCTGGGTTTGGGGGATAGGAGCCCGTGGGAAGGGGTTCCGCCGGGTGCCTCTGAAATGGAAATGCAGCGGTCTTGGTTTAGTATTTGCTGTGAACGCCCCTCGGGGAGTATTGCTGCTTGTAATGTGCTTTGCATTTACCAGTCCGAATTGTGTGAGAGCATCCTATTAAACAACTAATTGACAACGCTAATACACAATATATTTTAACCGGCGAGTATTTCTGTGGCAATCCAAGCCCTACCGTCTTTCTCCTCCTGGTTCCGAGTTGTTTGACAGAGAACTTGTTTACTTAAGAAAGCGAAGGTAAATTTGCAGAAAGTTAATAGCACCTTAACCAGTTCTGATGCCGGTGTCTTTCCACGTGAACAAGATGCAGGACCGCTGGTGCGGGAGCGCTGCGTTCTTTCCAAGGTAGACGGGAGCTGTCTGCGGGCAGGGTACGATTCAAACGTGCTGCCGGCCGTGGCAGTAGTAAAAACCTGCTGTATCATTTGTGTGCTATGAATCACGTTAAACACACCTAAGAGGTGCTTTGATTAATGAGAAAAGCGTGGCTTGCGACTGCCCTGGCCACCGCTCCGTGCTCCTCACAAGCCATTTCAGATGGGTAGAGCTCCAGGGGATCAGGGACCGAGTTACTGACCTTCAGAGGCGATGCCCCCAGAATTTCTTGTGATGGGCAGAGCGCTTGGAATGGCTACACTTTACCTGGCTGCTGGTCGAGCTTTATCTTACCTAATGCTGCTAAGAACAAAGAAATAAACAGGAAAGTCCCTTTTGGGACCCACCATGGTGAGCCCACGCCAGCTCGTGAGGCATCATCGCAGCCTGGTACGGGCTGCAGCACAAGGGTGTGGGTGGGTGAGCGAAGGGAACTTTTCCTTATCTGTTTGGGTTTTTGGGTTTTTTGTTTTTAATTATTATTATTACTTTTATTCAAGGAGGAGAGGTCATAGTTACAATGAAAAATCAGTAGTAAAAAAAATTAGGAGTAATAAAGTAATCCTTGAAATTGCAGAGAATGTGATTCTCTAGAATTTCCTTTCTAGAATGACAGCGTAGGAAAAGATTTAACTTCTCGTTAGAGTATTGCTTTACATTCGCCTTGACATACGATACGGCAGCGTCCAGACGCTGATAAGAGATGGAAATAACGTAGCAGGAAAGACTTTGGCTGTGTTGACGCAAAGATCAAGTATCCTGAATAAGCAGCCAAGAAACTTCATCTAGTTTTATGTGGAGCCAAATATGTTTGGTATCTGTAATGAGCTTTCTCTCATTCTGAGTCAGAGCGAGCGCCACGGGGTCATTTCACCTCGTACAGTGTAATGGGGAATTAGGGGAACCGCCACGAAAATCGTCAGCTTGTCTGGGTTTGGGAACGCAGGGATTAATTCACTCTGCTGTTAACTATTTACTCCTGAAGCTGGGTAATTGGGGACCCACCATTCAGCATGAAAAAGAAAAGAAGGTGATACTCACTGTCAGAATAAGAACAATACACACAAATGCTAAAAATGAAAGAAAGCAGCCCACAAATTACCCTTTTGCATTGGACAGATACAGTCACAGTAATGACACAGAAAAAACCTACGTGTGTGTGTGTATATATATATATATATATGTAGATTTTGAGTTTTTTCCCAGAAAAAGGTTTGCATTTTGAGCAACAGCATTCAAGTTAGATCTTAGGAAAAGGCTTCTGTGCTCAGACCACGCATTGCAGGTCTGCAGATGCTGTTCTGCCTTCCCAGAGCATCTTGGTGAACACTGGCTTGGCGATCCACGACTCAGCTCAGCCTTTAATTACCACGTTGCGATTAGCAACTTGTACGACGCATAAAATCTGCCGAGGTTGGGTGCCTAATGGATTCCTGTTTCTGGCTTTCTCTTTTTAACTCCTTGTGCTGTATCCTTTTCTTGTCCCATCTTTGCACTTGTTTTTACAGCAGCAGGGCTTGGGGCTGCTTGGAAGGGGGCACAAAACGGTAGGAGGGCGACTGCCTGACCCGCTTCCCGGCCAGTGCTGCTCCCACGGGTGGCATCTCAGCAGCGAAGCTCCGAACCGTTCTCCTGGACTGACGAGCAGTTGGGAGATCACGGGCTTCCTCGAGATCCGCCACCTCCTGCCTCTGCAGCCTTCTGCAGACCTGATGCTCTCGTGGAGACGAGGGAGCAGCAAAGGGAGCTTGAACTGGGAGCCCAGTTTCCCTTTGCTGGTTCACGTGGCAGGGTTGGGCACAAAGCCGATGTTGCCATCACCTCCACTGCTTTTGTGCCCCAGGAGAAGAGCTGTCTCAGCTGTGTTGCTTGCTTCCCATTCAAAATTTTAATTGAAGCCTTCAAACTCCGTGTGCCGAGAATCATCTTGGAGCATCGTTCCCACCTGGCTTTTACCAAGTGCTTGCTCCAAGAGTTTCGCTTAGCCTCTGCTGTTGTGGCAGCTGGGTGTGTGTGTGAGTGTGCACGCTCAACCTAAGTGTGACATTTGGTACCCTCTGCAAGAGCATCCTGGAATTCAACTCACCTTCCTGACAAACTTTCTGTACCGGTTTTCAGAATATTATATTTAAGACAGCCCTCTTCCTTGAAACCTCCTAAGTTCTCTGCAGCTGTCTGGGCACTGAGTATCTGCTGTGCGAGCGTCGTGTGGCCTCTACGTGTCGTATTTGGTTTTATTCTCCGTGGGTGCCCTCGGACTGCTGCCAGCAGTCTTGAAAGCCGTGTCAGGTAGGCACAGGCGGACGGAGCTGCTCCTCTGCCCTACCCTGAAGCCGGGGATTTAACTTGGTTACAGACACCATTCCCCCCTTCCCCAAGCATTCCCTTACAGATGCCGGTTGTACTTTTTCAGGGTCAAAAAGGAGGTATACTCATCTTCAAAGAAAAAAAACCAAGTACAGGTGTTGGATAAACTCCATTTTTGCTTTACGAGAACCCAATTCCACAAATTGTGGTGTTCCACACAGAGGGGGGAGCTTTGAAGTTGTGATGCTGTTTGCTGGGTTGGGAAAGCCTTGCTGCGGTGCCGCGCCAAGAGAGAAGCAGAAAACGCAGTTAGTTGGCAACTTGTCTCTCTGCTTCATCGAACCCCACCAAATTCCTGAAGCTTGTACATACCTATACACGTCTGCCAAGCAGTCGCTTTTTTGTGCTATTTCTCCCAGGCTTATCAATGTATACTTTCCATTGCTGCCTTTTGTGTATTTTTATTTTTTTTTTAAAGAATTTGGACTCCAATGTAGAGATTTGGCTACGTGTAAATGTGCTAAGGAAGCTACTGATGCTGGTGGTCAGGATGGGGTGCAGAACCTACTCTGTAGTTCTGTTGCACAAAAGAAAAATCACTTTTGAGTGAGGTACGTGAGGTGACAAACGAATAAGAATTACATGCGGTGTAAAAATCACCATAATATTAAGAAAAATTCTAGTCCTCTTAAAGCAGCTTTAATCGGGTTTTTCAGACAGTCCTAGAGCATGTTAGATATTAAGTTGGTGTGCCGTTTAAAATACGCTTCGCTCTTTATCCCAGAAAATAAGTTCTTGCACATGATGAAAATTTCAACTTCTAAGCAGACATTATATGACGTAGGGTATTACTTTACACCTTTGAATTATAATGTTAACTGCTATTTTATATCTAAATACTACTTTACGTCCAAAAGACTAAGCTGCGCATCTGTAGAGTATTGAGGACGCCTCTGACTGTGACATAGATGATGATGGAGGTTAAACCCTTCTTAGAGGCGTCACCTAGTTAACGGCTTCAACACCATCGATAACGTGGTTTGACATCGTTTGCCTCCCGCCAGTGAGATGAGCTGGGTTTCTGTTAAAGCAAATCCAAGCAGCCGGGCGCTGCGTTAAGGCTGTGCCCACGGGCAGCATTCCTGGTTTTTGGTGCCTTCCCTTTTTCCTTTAGCTGTAAACAGATTTAGACTTCCTTGGTAAAGCAGTCTGGGAGGAGCAAAGGATTTTAAATTCAACTCAACTTTTTTGTACTCAAAGATGTTGCAAACCAGATCTTAACATGCATGCTAATTTTAAGACATTCGTTTTCACGAGCAGCAGATATTTAGTCTTCCACGCGCCATATGGGTTTGCTGCTGGCATCACTGGTGAGATTATGGTCAAAACAAGGACAAATCAGCTATAAAATTCCAAGACCTTACCGAATAATTTTGTGTTTTCCTTCCCGAGAACCAGCTAGCTGTCGTATTGCCTTATTTTTGTCGCTGTCAGTAGGGCTGGAAAAAGCTGCTCCAAGCATCTGAGCTGGGCTCCCAATGAGAGGAAGGACCTCGCCGTGAAGGATCTCTCCCACCCCAGGTTTAGTTCT
Source organism: Aramus guarauna (assembly GCA_013400195.1). Taxonomy (NCBI): domain Eukaryota; kingdom Metazoa; phylum Chordata; class Aves; order Gruiformes; family Aramidae; genus Aramus; species Aramus guarauna. Next base: position 391,965 of record VXBL01009961.1, read on the forward strand.
GTATGGTGCGATGGCACGTGGCTGCACAGGCTGTGACGTGCGTGTGCTGATTTAAAAACTGACCTAAAGCGATAAATGTGCAACTGCCTGTAGAAGTTATAGTTGTGCAAAGGTACCTTCAGTTATTGTCTTAGAGATTTGGGGGAAGCAGACTAATATAGCTGGAAGCAAATATGGAGAACGAATGTGTATAGTGGGAATCTTTTAAAAAAAAATTCCACTTTTTTTAAAATAAGCTTTGGTTTTTGTTTTTTTTTTTTTTAAGTCATTATAGAGCATTGCCAAACTAGTGTGTAGGCTTTGTCCAACTCTCCCGCTGTGCCCTTTCTGGAAGCAGAGGATGCTGCACATCACCAGGCGTTGCTGCCTACGTCAATACGCAGAAGCGTTGAGTGCAGGGTGAGCAGCATCGATATCCATTTTTATTTATTGCCCAGGACTCTTATCAGCATGCCATGAGGCTAAGCTTTTAAAGGCTGTCTTTACTGAAGTTTTGGGCACTATTAATGAAAAAAATGAGGCAGCGTAGTTCCTGTGAAAGGTTGAAGGTGTGCAAAGCTTGGAAGAAGTATTTTCTGGGAGAAAACATTAAATTTGTGATTTCTTTTTAATGCAGTGATAATCTGCCTGCATCCCCACTTGGGAGGCTCTCCAGGGATGAGTACGGTCGCGGTCCGTTGAGCATCGACTGTCCCACGCCAGCCTTTGCAGTAATCGTATCCTGACCCAGTGCGGGCAGTGAGGATGGGCACCGCTAAATGCCTTTGCACAGCTCTGGTGCAAGCTTTAAATGGTGCCTTTTTCCATTAACCATAAATATTTAAGTTGGGACGATACAAAATCAAACTGCTGCCGGTTACGACATCTTCACAATTGTGTGTGACACCAAGGATTTCAGAAACAACGCTTTCCTTAAGCATAAATCAAGGCAGATGGTAAAAGCAAGTGACCTACAAAATATAACAAGTTTGCTCACCAGAAATGTACAGTACAAACGAATGTACTGTCACCTAAAAATACCGAGGTGGCATTTCTGACAAAGTGATGATTGTACAAGAAAGTCAAAGTTTGGGTAAGGCCAAAAATGAATTTTTCATCCTCTAAATACACGCTGGTGATCAGACTGCCTGTGAGGTATTTCAGCCTAATGTTTCTTCCTCCCCGTAACTTCGTTTGATCGGATTGATGTAGTTCTGTTTTATCTGTAAACGAAGTTATTACAGCAGACCTTCTAAAACCATCTCCTGTCGGGCTGAAGACCTCAGTGTCTTGTGGAAAACAGCCTTGGTTTGTACTGTTCGTATCCTTGTTCTCTGAAAATAGGACCCAACAACTTCCTTTCTAAATAACGTGCTACTCTTGTGATCTGCAAATAATGGGCTTTTTTTTTTTTCCCCCCACAGTTCCCACCAAAGCAGGGCGCTGCAGTTAAAGCCAGCTACCTTGAGCGAAGCAAACTTGAGGCAAATCGGCTGCGAAGTGGCAACATACAAATTAAAGCAGGCGAAATCACGGGAGGATTAGGCTGTAGTGATTTCAGACAGCTTTATTTCAGTGTGGAAACATTGACACAGGATTTAACGTACTTTAAGTTCTGCTCGTTGTCTCTGTAGTTAAGATGGGTGGTCTGACGCGCAGGCAAATGCAGAAATCCATCTCTTTCTAGGTATTTCTATAGATAAAAATGTTCTACCCATGGCATTTTGGAAACGCTGGTTCTTTGGGTTGGCTCCTTCAGGAGAGCAGAGGGGTCCAGAATGCCCTCGCGTTTCTGTGGGCTCCTGGTCTGGGACTCGTCTGGCGGCTAGAATATACACAAGCCACCTCTCACAAAATACCATTAGCTCACCCCGCCTGGCTTTCCGCTATGTCTTCAGTTAAACGCCACCCAGCAACGTTTAGGTCAGTACTTTGTGTTTTGTCAAAGGTTGTTGTCCGGCAAGACGGAGTTGTGAACTGAGAGGGGGGAAGATCCACCGCTTCTCCTGGTCGTTATTGTGGCCCTTAATCATCTTGACAATTAGCTTGGCCTCAGTTAAACTTCCTTCTTGCAGCTGAAAGAGGCCTTTAGTGCGGCCTCAGAGCCCACGCGCACCTGATATTTGCTCTGAGCTTGAGTTGACGTGTGGTAACCCAGCGGCTTTGGTGGCCTCCTCCAGCCCGCATCCCTCGCGGTGGGGTATTCCCTGCTGTCTGCCCCCCGCTGTGGTCTTTTCTCTGCCGCCGTTCCCGTTCTTCAACACGCATCTTAGAAACCAGGTACTGGAACCTTGAGTTTTTATCAGTACTCTTTAGAAGTAAAATTCCCTTTATGGCCTCTCTCTACTTTATGAGCAAGAATTGCTTTTTCAGAGCATGCTCTGAAGAGAGCTAAGCCGTTCGTTCACACACATACTGTTGTGTTTTATGAATATTTCAAATGGTCTGGCTTTCCTTGCACGATGACTTGGTTCTGTAACCTTTCGGGTATACATCTTATTGGATGAATTCTGTGCTCTGTAAGAAAAAAAATACCTTAAGTCCAGAATGTCTTTAAATGACTTTGCACATTAAGATAACTACATATTAAGGAGAAGTAATTTTATGAAATATTAATTCTAAATGAGAGAAGAAGTTCCTGACTTAATATTTCCCATAACTTGATGGGTTTTAGAAACAAAAACGATGGTGTTTTAAAGGCACTGCAGAGGCAATAGGTACAGGGACCCCAGAGCAGAGCAAGGTCTCGTGCATCTCGCAGAGGTGCTGTTTGCCTCTTCAGCAGCACCGAGGTTTTGGCAACTTTGTGTTGTGCAAAAGAAAAATTACAAAAAGCAATGGTATGCAAATGGATTTCTAACATTTCTTGAAAAAGATCAGTTAAGAATGGGTTCATGGACTTGAGTAGAACCCAGAGTCCTTCGTTAAAGTGGCCTAAAAATACTATTTGTGTAAATAAAATACCATTTATGTAAAATGTGATTTGCCTGATGGAGAAGAGATTAATTGCCTATTGGTATCAAACAAGAATTTTATCAAAAGAAGAGTTTGGTAGCGATTATCTGTTCAGCTTTGGATACCTTCTTTGAAACGTTTTTTTGTATGGGAATGTTTGAAGTGAATGCAAGAACTGAATGTCCCGTTTTTGTCATGTTCCAGTTATTGTAGAGTGCAGTAAAAAGATCCAGGGTCTGAAGACAGACCTTATGGAGCCACATCATCCCTAATCGGAAGAGAGGTGGCCTGCTGTTGGTTTTACGGATGTGTTGCTGCTCGCAATCTTTACCAGTAAAGACGCCAAGTGTGAGAATGCCCGCAGGAGACTGCTACCTTCTCTGTTTCTTAAACGCAAAGGTGGGGATTTGGGTCTTGTCACGCCAACGTCGCGCTCCGGCAAGGCACAACTCCAACCACCGAGGGTTTTCTGTAGAGTAGTGGGAGAAGTCATCCAGAAAACGGCTGGCTGCTGGTAAAATTCCTGCTGCTGATTTGGGATTTACCCGAGTTGTGCTCGGTGCTGGTCACACCACAGATTGAAATTGCAAGGAAAGGGAGACATCAGTGCAAGTTCTACCTCGTGGTCAGCCTCCTCCTCCTCCCTGAAGCCTTTTGTCGTCAGCTGAGAAGCGTTTCAGGGCTGTTGCTGGCTCCAGGCGTGCGTTGCGATGTCTAGCCCAAACGCAGGAGCCCAGTATGGGGCTTCTGGAAGCGACTCTAAGGCAAGAATGAGTGTCCCACTGACATTCATTTGGAGCCTCATTTCTTGGTGATAACAAGGGTATGTACTGTTTCAGGGAAGCGATAGGCAAATCGTTTGCATCTCTACTTGTCTTTAGTTCTCACTAAATCAACTTTAACCTTCTTAAACTTGCTTTTAAAAGCCTTCCTCTTCAGCTTACCTCCGGTGGTTGTTCCTCGGTTGCTTTCCTGGATGTCCTTTTAATCTTTCAGTTTTCTGAATGCCTTTTGTCCGTATTTCCCCTTCATAACCAAGTGTCCTCTTAAGCCTCAGTCAGCTGAATCACTGAACCTTCTTCAGGTTCTTTCCAAAGTCTTTTTATCTTTTTCAAGTGTTCTGAGAAGTCAGTCATCATTATTTTATTTTAGATAAGGATACATACAGGATCTCCATCCTTATAGAGTAGAGCTGTAGCCTACCACATAAGTAGGTAGGCATCATTGAATGTACCACAATCCGAAAACCCTGTAGTTAGGTCCAGGTTTTGCAGTCTGAAGTAGCCACCCAACAGAAATAAGCCATCTGGTGGGTGGTCTTCTGACGTGGAGCTGAAATGGGACGGCAGTGTGGAGCCTGGGAGCAGTGTGGAGGTCCCTGTGCAAGAGCCTGTGCTCTGCACGCTCCGGTCAGGATCACCTATGGGTTCCCAAACTCATTGAAGTGTTTTGACAGAGTCCAAGTTGAGCTAGGATGCCGTCTGTAGTTAGTTATAGCAAGACCATGTTTCTTTTACTAAAAAAAGCCATTTATTTTGCATGAACTCCAATTAAATGGAGTTTCATGCCGGAGAACTGACTTGCAATCTTTAAGCAACAAAACCCAGAATTGCCTTATTCATTGGAGGAGTGAGGGAAGACTCGCTCACCTCTTGCTTTGGCTATAGTCGATGTAGTGTTAGGTGGTTGTAGTAGACATAGTGTAGATGTAACGTAACCCAAATTTTGTATGGCTGTGAATGACTTGTCTTCAGCTTGGATGCTGCTGTAATGTCCAGTAGTGGGGTCAAAGTAAAGGTGAGTCTTTAACTTCTGCACCCAACCGGTGCCCGTCTTTGTACTTTTCCGTGCACGCTACCATGGCTTTTGAGTGATGGATGCCACAGAGAAGATGATGAAAGTATGATGGAGGAAATATGAGGGGAAGTGGGAACTCGTGTAGGTGTTCATCCTTGTTCGTGTCCCTCGTTTGAAGAAGGGTGTGCTGTTTCCCTGGCAGTACGTGTCAGAGTAAGGGAACGCTGGCTGTCCTTCTCCTACATCTACTCTACAGAGCCCTGGAGGGGCACAGGAGTGTTGTGGTCATTGCTCTTCAGTTGGGCTAGGTCATCCAAAAGAAAAAGGATGCAGGGAGGGGACAAAGTGTTCTTCTTTTAGACAAAATATTCTTGTGAGCCTTAAAAAGAGTACATTTAATTTTTTTCCTTGATTTTTACACATTAGCATGTGGTAGCAGTGCTCCTTACTCGAGCTGAAGGACAGTCTTCGGGGAGGGGGAAAACAGTCGTCTTGTGCTCCACCTTTGGATGATGTTGGGAAAAGTGGGAGATAGCTATTTTAAATGCTTGACCTACCATCTATATAAGCAATGTTTTGCTAAATTCAAATGTTGTTTTTAATGCCAAGGACCTTTGAATCGTGACTGGTTGCACAAGAACGTGCGTGCATTGGGCGGGCAGGCAGCGACACCAAGTCCTCTTGCTGCCTTCTGAAATGGTGCTCAGCTGGTGGTTTGTGAAGCTGCGTAGCAGACACAGCAGGCGACCAACCAGCTTATATCCTTTCCTAAAAAAAAAAATAAAAATTTAATTCTAGAAGCTTGTAGCAACAAAATTATCTTGTCCTTTTAAAAGAATAAGTTCATTCATAGAGATGTTTCTTGTTACGCTGCTTCTGCCTTAAGAAGGCAAGTTTAAAGTGGGTTTAAAAATTAAATTATTCCTCGTGAAAATATATAAAACTGTCATAATTAAATGTAGTTCTTAACTATTGTGTGGTTATGGTTCTGTTATGTTAAAACTTGGGTGTTAAAACTCATCCCTACGTCGCTCCGGCTCTCCACGTGTATAGGAAGCGGTGCCTGGCCCATACCATAACAGAAAATGATGTTCTTGTCTTCACAAACTGGGGTATTTTCAGCAGAATGAGCGCTGATTTCGTTCCGTGTTTCCAAGGCCATGCTGATGGCAGTGGTTTGTGCATAAATGCCAAGAAAAAGCTTGCTTGGAGCGAGAGTCATCCCTGTGACGTTGGGCAACCTTACCGTGCGTGGAGTGCTACAGGGCTGGGAGATGCAGGGAAGATCTGCTGAAAACAAGCTGAAACCAGGACAATCCCTAAGGATTCGGGTGCTAGCTGCCGAAAGGCTGATTCTTCCCGTTAGCCACGCTCACACCGATGGGCTTCCTTAAGAAGAGGGCTTTGGAGTCATTCTCAGGCCTCCGTCAGCCTGCGGTGTTTCACGATGTTCGCGTTGATGCAGCTTTAAAAAAAGGAAAGGAAAAGTTGGGGTGTTTTAACAGAAATCTTAACTCGGGTGTGTGGTTCATAGCGTTTGCATAAAAGAACAGAAAGGCAACACCTGTGCGCTTTGCAGAAATGAGAAAGTGTTTGAGTGTAATTTCTCCGTGCTGGCCTGGAATCTGAATATTTTGAGGTTATCTGAATTTCTCTAGAAACCTCTTGTCTTTCACATTCACTTAAAATAGCATGCTGGTTTTTTCCTGTGCGTCTTTATCATTTTGAGCGGGTAACAAGTGACATCCTGGGTTCCAACGCAGCTGAGGTACCCGAGTACACATGGGGTTTGAAAGCAGAAGCCCTGGGCGATGGGGCTACAGAAAGCTGTGGGCTACTTGCCCGTTTGAGCGTATCCTTCTCTCCTTGGACCAGGGTCTGGGTTTCTAATAAACTGCAGAAAACACTGCAGCCTTTGAGCAATCCTGAGAGTTTCTGAGAGCTGTTGAACGCTTCCCTATTACAGTTTGCTATTTAGCTGCTGGTTTTGCTGCTTTTTCTTTTTTTCTCCTCATGGCGGAGGGCATTGCGTTGTACATTTTGGGGCTTGACTGGCGACAGAAAGGAGTTGAGTAGCCTGTTGTTAATAAGTCTTCCTTCATTTGCTGTTTAAAATGACCAGAATAAGTCTTTTTAGTAAAATTATAGCATGTACTGTGGGACGGGTAATTCCTAAGAATTTTGTTTCACCTTCTCTTTTGATCTTAGGGAGTCAACATACCGTTGCTTAACTTGCAGATAAATGAGCACGTTAGATGTTGAGCTCTTTGTTGAAGCTCCCGTTCTCACGGAGCGCCCGGCGGCTGATCCCAGAGCCTGCTGCCTTGGCTCCGCTCCGCCGTGCCGTTCTCCTCGGCGGTGCCCAGGCCAGCAACGTTTGCGCTGCTGCTCTTCCTCCTCCCAACGATAGCGAAGCCCTTCCCTCGCGAGCCGGCGGGCCACGGGAGAGCAGGGGCTGGCCGTGGCTTCTCCGCGTGGTTTTGGCAGAGGACCAGCCTTCCTTCTCAGCAGCAGATAGGTGACTCTGATCTCCGGGCTCCTCTCGATGTCTTTAGGAAGCTGACAGCGTTTCCTCGTAGCCGTAACTGCTTTTATCACACAACTCTTTCAAATGGCCTGGCTGTTTACCAGCTGGCACCGTCTCTACTTGCAAGCGAAACTTCACTTGGGTTCTCATCACATCATCTCGCCCGCCCTGCCCCAGCATCCCCTCCGTCTACGGGAATGGCACCGCTGTGCTTTGACGGGAGTTATAATGGGAAAACAATCCTTCCTTGGCGCATCCGAGCGAGGAGGAGATGCGATGTCTGCTGTCCTCCTCAAAGTTTGCTGTTTTACTCTCGGCACTCCTGCTCCGTCGCCGGTTCATCGGCCGGTGTTTATTGCTGCCGGTGTGGAGGTCAGCGCTTTGCAGGCTCCAGAGAGAATCCCGTGAGAAGGTCCAGGTGTCTGTGTAACCCCACCTTTGCAGTGTATCCCTCAAACTCACCCATGCCTATCTAGCTGGGTAGAGTTCTTTTTTTGTTTTCCTTCTTTCCCCGCCTCGTGAGGAGTTTTTCACGTATAATCTCCGGATGAGACTTGCACACTCCTGCTCCATATCCTCCATGTTTAATTCTCTTTTCTGAAGTATCACTTTCCCTTGAAGGAAGTTTGTGGTGAGATTAGAGAGACGAATGTGAGAAGTCCGTGTAGGTTTGGCTCTTCAGAAGTCTATCAGATCGTCCTTCAACCTGCCTTTTTCTCTTGGGTATCTGGTAAGGTGAGGAGTTTCTTGTACCGACAGATGGATCAAAGAGGTTCAATTGCTGGATAATGCTTGAAATGAGGAGGCAGGTGAAATTACATATCCAGGAACGCCTCTTAAGAAGGGATATATGAGGGTTTTTTTCTTTCTGTTTTTTATTGTTATTTATTTAGATGCTTTTTTCCCATGGAAGCTCAGGTGATTTTTGGTTGCCTGCCTCCTAGCATGCAAGGAAAGGTTTGCCACAGTTTGTATGAGGTCTACAGTAAGAAATAGTCCAAGCTGACTCTTTTGATTCCTTTCTCCTTAATTTCAGTAAAAGCACTGGCATCATCCAAGAGGCTCATTTGTTAAAGATGTCATTGACTAAACCAACAAGAAGACAGAATAGGATAACGAGTGAAAAGGAAACGGTGAAAGTTGAGTGTCTCCCTTTGGAGCTTCTCCATCCTGCACAGGCTCGTCTGTCGGAGACACCTGTGCAATCGAGGTCTTTAATTCCTGGCCTTCTCACAGGCGCTATGACATGAACTCTTCACGTTCTCCTTAAGGATTTATCGTATGTTGTGTGTCTGGCAGCGCCCTGTTTTATTTGTGAGGTGTTTGGCTGTGCGGCTGCGGCAGGACGTGATGCCGAAGGTGCTCAGGAGATCGGGGTGGGGGTGCAGCCCCCGGTCCAGAGCGCTCGAGTCTTTTGCTTTGTACTTTGACGGGACCATCAGAAATGCAGCTGGCTCGTAAGATCCAGATAATTAGCCATGAAAGGTTATATTTTTCCAAACTCTGATGTAGGGATCTGAGGCTGCAAGTGGGAAAACACTTCAAAATATTGTTTTCTGTCTGTAGTTGATGGAATTTGGGATTTTTTTCTTCAAGTAAAGAGACTTTCTTTTAATGTTTTAAATCTGAGATGGAGAAAGTAGGGTAAGTGGTCTGCTCTTCAAGTTTTTGGTTTTCTTATCATGAATAGAATTTGTATGTAGATCTCTCGTAAGTTTTTAATAAATGTTAATGAGATCTTTTCGGCCAAGGTATTAGGATCAAAAAAGCCGATTATAGAAATCCAGAATCACTGCGCCCTTATTATGTCTCCAGGTCTCAGTAGTAATCAGCAAAAAGTTTCTTCGCGATGAATGAGTGAGTGACATTTAAAGCTCCATCTGTTGCCTACGGTGCGGTGCCTCACAATGTGTTTCAATGGCTGATGGGATGATTAATTTTGGTTCCCATTCATGCCGCGTGAAATATTCTCAGAGCGGGGAACGACTCCAGCCCTTGCTGAACTGCAGCGTGCGTGGTGCTTGTAGGAAACCTCAGCTGCTGTTTACTCCCAGCTTGCGCGCCGAGAACGGATCCAAGGCTGCGTTTGCATTCACCCACGCGGCTCCGTAGCAAGCTATGCAAAAATACCGGCGACTGCGGTGCACTGACCTGCCTGCTTTTTGAGGGACGACTCCGTCGCCAGTGCCGCTGCGGCCGGCTTTTCTTTACGGCCCTGCTGCGAACAGAGGACTGGCCTGGCCCCGTCGGTGAGGACCACCTCTGAAACTGGTTTCTCCTCCATCTCGCTGTCCTTCAGGCTAGCTGCGCTGCGCTGCTTAAACTCCTTGTGTAATTCTAGCCTAAAATAAACCCCCCTGGGATCCTGGTCCTTGTCTTTGGGAGAGGAGAGGTAAAAATTAAGCGGAAATAACAAAGCGCTTCTCCTTGCTGCCCCGCAGCACCCCGCCATCCCGGCTCCGCACATCGTCCTTTAGTTTGTCCAGCGTGGTGCGAATTCGCGGAGGAGCGTAGCAGGGCTGTGCCTTCAGCCCGGCCCCGTATGACGCTCGTGATGTGCCGCAGAGGATGCTGGTGTCCTGGGTGCTGCCCCACCGCGACCTCCTGCTCCCACCGCCTGCGTGGGGTCCTGGGCAAGATTTGGGGCTCCTCTAGTGCAGCCTGCTGAAATCTTTTCCAGGGAATAAGCTGAATATGGATGGTAATGTGGGGGGGGTTTCCCCTCACCTGTGAATTTCTGCTTAGATTTGGGGCATCTAGCATGTCGTAGATTAAAACCAACTAAATCTCAGGCACTCTGAGGGTGCTGCGCCGCGTCTTCATCCGCTTCGTTCCGCTTTCCACACAAAATACGTTTCTTTTATCCTGGCACTGCAGTCAGATACTGCAGTAGCTTGTTTCTATTAATAGCTCTGATCTCACCATCTCTTAGCGTTTTCGGCGAGTTTTGACATTTTCGGAAGTAGAAGCCACGCTGGAAAAGAGTGCCTCGACTGGCGGAGGGGCTGCCCGTACCCCTGCCCGCTGCTGCCCGTACCCCTGCCCGCTGCTGCCCGTACCCCTGCCCGCTGCTGCCCGTACCCCTGCCCGCTGCTGCCCGTACCCCTGCCTGCTGCTGCCGGCACCGTGCAGGCAGAGCGGGCAGTTCCTAGCAGGCAGGGAGGGGGTGTGGGGTGTGGGTGGGGTGGGGAAATGCCACAACTTAATTCATAATAATCTAGCAACGCTCAAATAACACAAGTCTTCCTTCCAGAATGAGCCACTGCAAACGCTCCCCGGGCTGCGCTTGAAGCGAGCCGCCGCTCCTCGCCTCGTTTCCCGGCTGATTTCAAGGAAAAGGCAAAGGCGGTGGGTTTGAGAAACGGCGTTTGCCGGCTTCGAAGCCTGCCTGCGCCGCGCTCCCCATGCGCCAAAGTCGTTTCTGCCGGCAATGGCCTGGTATTCGAAGGCTTTGCGAAACAGAGGAAATTTTTTAAAAATCAAAAGCTGTTGTCAGACAGCAAGGGCAGCCCCCAGGAAGTAAAGTCGGTGGAATAAACACACGATTTTTTTGCTTCTGCCCAGGGATGAAAGCAGCTAAAAATAATGCTGAGAGGGGGCAGGTCTGTGTTTGCTCTGTATCCCACAGCTCGGGCCGTGCCGGATGCCGAACCGGGATGCCAAACCGGGATGCGGGTGGGGGGGGGGGTTGTCTCCAGCAGCTGCCGAGAGCGTGGGGATGCTGAGCACAGGCTCTTGCTTTTCCATTATTTTGTGTGTGTGTGTGTTTGCTGAAAGTCTGACGTGCTGCTATTGGCAGAATCTGTCTGGAGGGCAACGCTTGCGCGCCAGTAATTAGAAAGTGAACTCATTAGTTAGAAATAAAGCCCAAGCCCGGGGAGGGGTGGGGGGGGGGAAGCTGAGGCAATGGTTTCTGGAAAACCCTGGCCGGGAGGTTCAGCCGCAGCCGAGCAGCGTCCCGTCCCGTCCCCTCCCTGGTGTGCAGCCGCCTGGACAGGCACCAGCGACCGTGGAGTTACCGTAGGAGCTGAAATATTCCTTTATCGGGGTTTTGCGCCTTCTGTCTCCTCAACCCGCGGTGGTACGTCCGTACGTTACATACTGCTGGGGCGGGGGGGGGGGTTGCTGCTTTTCTTCCTCCCGCCTTGGCCAGAGACTCATCCCCGGCGCTTCGCAGCAGATTTGGGGAGGTCGATGCGATTTCTGCCTTCGAGCCGAAGGGAACTGCCCCGGAAAGAGGAGCAGGGCGGTGGGGAAGGAGCTGCACAAATTCTGTGGGACTCGCTCCGTGCCGGAGGGAGGGTGCTCTTGGGGAAAACGTTTCGTGCACTTTGCATTTGAAGGTGGTGTCGCATTTGAAATCTGTCCTGCTTAAATGAGAGAGGAAGAAGAAGGAGGGGGAAAAAAAAAAAAGTCAACTGGCAACAGTTTTTGATTTTTTAAAAAAACTAATATGGGAAACTAATAAGTTCAGCTTAAGTAAAGGTTATGCTGAAATGAGATTTGAATTTAAATCTTTGCTTCAAATATCCTGTGTCTGTCTTGTGCTGAAATTTTGTTTTAGTGTGTTTTCAGGGCTGAATCCTTCTATATTTTAGTCCTTAAAGGACTTGCATGAAAATGCTGTATCAGAGAAGGGCAAGAAAATACAGTCATTACTGTTAGTTTTATTTAAATACGAATGCACATATTTCAGTAGCGTCACCTTCCCCTAAACCCTTCCAAAATACTTGTACTTGTAGAAAAGTTATTTTCTGTTTTGGAGCATGGAAGAAACTCAGACTTCTCTAACGTGTTTCTCTGCAGCCTATGAAATGATTTTAGTGTCTGATTTTTTTTTTTATTTTTTTTTCATAGAAAACACACCCTTGCTTTGAGGTTGGAGCTTATCAGTTTATTTACAGCAAGTCTGTTTAGCAACTTAAATGTATTTAAGACGACTTCCACTCAGCGGTGTGACAGGCAAGCTGCGGGATGTCAAATTTACAATCCCAGCCACGAGGCCGCTCTGTGCCGGCGATCGATGGGGACTAGAATGCTTTAGGTCTTAATTAACGTGTAACAGCCCTTGATGCATAGCCATGTTTTATTTATTTTGGGAGGGGAAAAACCAGCGGAGTGTTTCTAACTTGGTAGAAAAATAATGGCAACTTGACTGTGGGGGGAAAAAAAACCACCCCTATGTCCTTAGGTTAAAAAAAAAATAAAAAAAAATCTCATGTTTTTTCCTTCTGTTCCTACAGGGAAGGAAAAGGCAGGCAGAACATGAGATAGTTTATTATTCATAATCGCGATCTTGTCTTCTAATTCATGGGTTTGGCATTTCTCATTAAAACTCTGAATATAGTCTTTGTGCTTTTGCTAACGTCATGAATCTGATTGTATTAATATGTTCTCAAGGCAGGACCTATAAAAGCAATTTTCTAGTCTACCATAAAATATTCATAAGAATACAGGCTTTTTTGTTTTGATGATGTGTTCATTAAGCAGAGAAGGTTTTATTGTTTTCGGGAGGGCTCTGTAGGTCAGAAGCGCCCGCCGCTTCTGCGGGGAACTCATGGCATTTCAAATAGGGGGTTTTTGAGACTGAAATAGTAAGAGTCGGGGATGACGCAGCCTCCGCCGGGACTCTGAATGGGAATTGTGGTCGCCATCTCTGCAGCTGGCGCGTCGGGCGTTTCGGGGGGGACGAGACCCTTTGGATGGGGAATACGAGGTTCGTCGAGTTTTCTCGGGACGGTTATCCAGCATGGCACAAGTTAAGGCTCTAATTAGGGAGTAAATGAGGAGTCGTTTTAGCACAAGACACAATCACGAGTAGTAGCGTATTCCTTCTGACTGGAATTGGCTTCCTTTTAACGTGGTGAAGGCTTTTATTTTCCGCTTTTAGGCAACGCGGTGTTTGGATCGTAGAGGTGCGTGTAGGAGAACGCACGCGGATTTCAAGGCAAGTCGTGTTTAGCTTAAATCGCGTTGACAAATTCAGTGAGCTGTAGTGAAGAAAAACAGATTCACGTCGAGACCGGGTACGCGGGAGCAAGCGACTGCTACCTCTGCGTTAGTAACCCTGAGCTTTAGTCCATGGGTGGGAAAGACGGGAGATGTTATTGCCAGGTGCTCAGAAATCTTTGGCTGGACATAAAAATAGTCAATGCATTTAAAAGGCTTGTGATTCACGGAGCCCGCTGCGCTGTTTGGTTTACTGACTCATTGGGTTTGATCCTCTAGGATTAACTGTTTCTAGCTCTCCGGCAACCTCGGGGGCCATAAAGTTGCGTTAAATCAAACTCCAGATTATCTGTGGGGAGTTTTTGGGGGGTCTGTCCTTCCGTTGGGGTGTCGCTTTCCCGACATTATAGGTTTGATGTGGTGGGGTGAGAGAGCGCTGGATCGTACAGTTCTGTTTGCGTCATCTTCTAAATGTGGATCTAAATCACGCCGGGAAACGGCTTCCCCTGGTGAAACGGTGCTGCAGCCCGTGGAGTTCCCCGATTTGCCGCCCGATAAAATTATTGCTGTTCCAGGAAGAGGTACCGTGTGTCTTCTGCAACACACAGGAATTACATTAGTAACGCTCAGGGTCTAATACCCATATGCAGATGGATAAAATGGATTTTTGATAGCCACGGCGCATCGTATTCTTGAAGGTCGATTGCTTTTGGGGGGGCTTTGTTTGTTTTGTACAAATACGTGTTAGTTTGCATTAAGACTCTCGTGGTTTTTTTTGTTCTCTCTTTCCCCATTTTCCGTATACATCTGACACAGTATGGAATTTTTGCTGACACGGAAACTTTATCTTACTTTCCCAGAACAGGTCCTGTTCCCCACAGTCCTTGGGACACGCAGTGGTTTCAGATCTGCTGGGGCAGGTACCATATAGATATCGGGCCATTATGAGGTTGCGCGTGCTCGAGCAGTGCCGGAGGAACCCAAACCCTTCTTCTGTCGCTCCGAAATCCTGACAAACCTGGATTTAATTTAAAGCATCGCATCTGAGATGGGAAGTTTCTGAAGCGATAGTCCGTGAAACGAAATAGCCTCCTGGCTGGTTTCGAGCTGTCAGCTCCCACTCGTGTGCGGGGAAAACGGATGAAAGGTTTTTTTTCTGTGCGAGCGGCTGCCGCAGTTGCCATAGGGATGCTCCATGGGCAGGAACGGGAAGGGGCCGACCACGGGACCGACCACGTAGGAGAGCATCGGCTGTTCCCGAGGAGGGCTTAGGAGCACGTTCTTTAGGTGGGTTTGAATGGTTGTCTATAGGTGCGAGCACGGCGTTCTCCCCAGAACCCTCGGCTGTGGCTCGGCGACCCGCCGCGAGGAATCCCAGCTCCGGTCCTGCGGGGGAGAGAGGGGAGCAGGGAAAAGGCCACAGGAAGGAAAACAATAGGGAAGCGGAGGGAAGAGCTTGTGGGTTGAAAAATAGCAACACTTCCAGTAATGTGACCTTTTGCAGAAAATGTTTCCAGCCAAAAAAAAAAAAAGTCTTCTCCTCCCCAGCAGAAGCTGGGCGTAGGGAGGGGGAAGCGCGCTCCTGCAGCCTGCTTTGGGGGGGTCACGTGTGAGGGAGTGGGAGGCAGCCCCTGCACCCCATGTCTGCAGGCAGGGCCTGCCCGCAGGGTGCTGGGCAGGAGGGACAGCGTGGTGGGGTACTGGGTGTCTCCTGGGCCTTGGGCTCGGTGGGAGGGTGGGTAGCGTGGCTTTCCTAGTCTTGGAGGAGTGCCTGGGCACCTGGGCTTTCTGGAGGAACAACCTGCTGTGGGGTGCGCAAATCCACGGCCCCTCTTCTCATAGAATCCCGGACTGGTTTGGGTGGGAAGGGACCTCCCAGCCCACCCAGTCCCACCCCTGCCATGGGCAGGGACACCCTCCACTAGCCCAGGTTGCCCAAAGCCCCATCCCCCCTGGCCTTGGACACTGCCAGGGAGCCAGGGGCAGCCACAGCTTCTCTGGGCACCCTGGGCCAGGGCCTCAGCACCCTCACAGGGAAGGATTGCTGCCTCACATCCCATCTCCAGCTCCCCTCCTGCAGCTTCAGGCCATTCCCCTTGGCCTGTCCCTCCCTGCCCTTGGCACCAGCCCCTCNGAGGGTGCACTCGGTCCCACTGTCCACATCGCCAACAAAGATGCCGGTGCCAGTAGTGACCCCTGAGGAACGCCACTTGTCCCTGATCTCTGCTTGGATATTGAGCCGTTGCCCGCAACTCTTTGAGTGCGACCATCCAGCCAGTTCCTTATCCACTGAGTGGTCCATCCATCAAATGCATGGCTCTCCAATTAAGAAAAAAGGAAAGTTTCTCCAGAAACTGTAAGGAGTTCAACTCGAATACTTTTGTCTCTATAAGACACTCGCTTCTTTTTTGCATCTTTATTTTCAAATAAAAGCAATGTTTGGGGGTTTTTTGTACTGTGTTTTCAGTTTCTGCACTAAGCTATATTTCTCTGCTTTTGAAGAAGTGATGATATTCTCCCTGAAATTGGTCTTGTGTAGACTGAGCAAAATCTCTTGGTGTGTGATTTTGGTTGGTTGGTTGGTTTCCACCTTCAGCTCCAGCAGCATTGACCTGCCTGTGCTTTTTAAAACCCCACCGTTCTGCTCAAGATCCCCCTTTCCAAGGAGCTGCCGTCTGGGATGGAGCTGCCTGTCCCGCGGTCCCCGTCCCTGCTTTGTGGCATTGCCCTTGGCATTGGGGCACTGCGTTCTGCTTTACTTGGGGCCACCTTAAAAAACGCCCCAGTTTTTTTATGAATTATTCCACCATTATTTTTTAATTTTATTTGCTTTTTCTGCACCTCTGTGATTCATTTACCTTCAGATTTTACCAGCATCAACTTCTTATGCATTTCTCCATTACTGGTAAAGATAAATAAATGGGTAGGGTTTGGGAAAACCCAATTAAAAACTCTTTCTCTAGGATCGATGACACTAATGTCCAGTTCTGTGTGGGCATTTGCTGGGTATCACTCTGGCTCTCCCCGGGGGACAGCGCAGAAGGCTTGAAGTGAAATAAGTTTAATTTTGTTTAAAATGAAAGTTCCTCTTCAAGTACTATTTCCACGGGCAACGTACAGGTGGTGGAAGCTGGCAGTCCATCTTAGTGAAACTGGTCCTTAAACTTTTTGCAGGATTTCTGTGCTTTTTCCTCTTGAATTGTTTACTTCGCCAGCTAGTTTGTTTGTAGGCAGATAGAAATCGGGTTTTGCGTAGTAAAACTGCCTTTACTTTTGCTTTGGAAGGATGTCTGTCCTGCTGGGGCTGGTCTTGTGGTGGCTTCTACCGATGGCTTCAGAGTAGGGTGGCATCTCTACACCCGTGAGATCTCGTAGCAAAGGCAAACCCCGGGTAACCCAACCCACCGAGGCAAGAAACCTCTCCCTTTATTTTCCAATTTTGTTGAAGCTCAGTGTTTTTGAAGGATTAGCCTCTTTCACTCTGCAGATGATGTCCTTTCAGAGGTCTCAGAGGAGTTACTGAGTGACTGCCCTGCAGAGAGAGGCATGGAATGTGGCAAATGTCGGGAGTACGTGTGAAACACAGAGCTGTCAGTCAGGTGGAACTTAGAAATTTTTAGTCATTCATGAGATGGCAGTCATTCTTTAACAGAAACAAGCTGAGCTCAGTTATTACAAAGGTATTTTTTGTAGATGTCTATGGCTGCCCTTTTTTACAACAAACCCTTTGTCTTCAGGGAGATGCTTCTCATGGAAGCAAAGACCTGATCTTCACTACGCAGATAATCAAGGTGATAGTTATCTCTTTTTTCTTCTCTTGGCGTACACAGAGTCACCGAATCGTTTTGGCTGGAAAAGACCATCTCTTGGTACATGTTACTGCTCTCTACCCTAGTCTCGGTTGTGGTTCAGGGTTTTCCCACTTGGAGTTTGCCTGGCAGAGGCAAGTCTTTGTGTAGGCACCCTTTGGGCGCCTGCTTCCTATCGCCGCCTGCTCTGCAGCATCCGGAGACACGTTTGCACCTTTGTGGTGGCTGCAAGGAGTAAGTCTGGTCTGTCACCGAACCACTTCACAGTTTTCCCAAGATGTTTCATTACCCGTTTGCTTTTTGCTAAGCTCCTTTCCAAACCTGGTTGTAGCAGATACAGCACCCAGTGTTTTTCTAAGTTTCTTACGTTGGGACCCTCGCGTTCCTCACTGTAGGGGTCCATCAGTTGATCTGTTGTAAGTCAAGATTGATCCTTTCTGCAAAGTCTTAGATAAATCTTTATCCTTCTTATTTGAAGTGATGCTAGAAGAGTGGAACAGAGGTGTATGTTTTGAATGCCCAGGTGTAGAATGGTATCGAGATGGGTCAAGCGTGACGCGTTGAAGTCCTTTGCTTTTAGAAACCGCGTGTATTTGTAGGAGGTGGTGGCTGGAGGAAAACTCTGAATTCCTGTAGTGCTTTTTTTACTGTTTAAAAATTTAAAGTGTAAGCTTAACAAGTGCTATTCTTGATTCAGTCCCTGGTTCCTCAAGGTTTTTGCTGGACACAGCATGAGAACTAGAACCCTGTGCGAACGGGGAATACACTCATCTCTTCTGTTGTGCTTTCACGTTGTAGTTGATGTGACCACAGCACTGCCCTTGCAAGTTGCACCCACTTCAGTCCCGATGGATCTGCGCTTGGACCACCAGTTTTCCATGCCCGTGACGGAGCCGACGCTGCGGGAACAGCAGCTTCAGCAGGAGCTCCTGGCGCTCAAGCAGAAACAGCAGATCCAGCGACAGATCCTCATCGCCGAGTTCCAGCGGCAGCACGAGCAGCTCTCCCGGCAGCACGAGGCCCAGCTCCACGAGCACATCAAAGTAAGCGATGGGCAGCCCTGCCGTTGGGTGGCGTGCGAAAGCATCCCCTCGCCGCGAGGAAATGCACAAACTAATTTATTTTGGGGTTGGAGATACCATGGTGGACTTGGTAACCCCTGTTCAGAGAATGATCTTTGGAAAAGGGATGTGAGTGTCAAGAATTAAAAGGGGGATAGGGTGGAGGAGAGGAAGCGAGGTAAGCTGATGTCATGTTAAATATTATCTACCCATCTGTATGTCTTCAGAAGTCCTGTGCCCCACGGCCAACAGGTGGCTTGCTTTCCCTGGATTTGGGAAAGTTAAGTAGAATTTGTCCCAGGAGGAGGGCTTTTAGGTTACCTGTTACTAATACCACGTATCTGGGAGTAGAATGGCACAGAAACTGCTTGCTGGACGCATGCCGGCGGCGCGGGATGCAAACCAGACCTTTGGGCCTTAGCGTCTCTGCGGGAATAGGAAATACGGATGCAGCCGGTGGCGGTAGGTCCGCACGCCGCGAGGGTTTCGGAGTCGCACGGTGCGAGTTCGGCACGGGCCGGGTGCTTTGGGCCGCTCCGTCGCACGGGACGGAGGGGAAACGGAACACAGGGGGTAAGTCGGAAGCGCGGTTTAGAAGATGGCTGTTGCGTAGTGAAAACGTTCGACATTATATAAATATTTCACAGTGAGAGACGATTGCGATGGTAACGTAAGCTTTCAGAATTGCTAATACGCTCTCTTTTCAAAGGGGGATTAGCGCTGCACATGGTAAATAGTGTTAATGTAATATTAAAAAGCAACCTCGATTCAACCTTATATAACTTTCATTTTAATACGAAATACATGTCAGAGTGGGGAGGACAGGATTAAAAGTTAACGGTGTATTATTTACAGACTTTTCAACCGCAGATACGAGCCTGGGCTTGTAAGGACAGTTGCTGTTTGAAGAGTGGTGAGGAGCAAATGCCGTGTCCTTAGTGGGTCCTCTGTGTTCTCCTCAGGACAAAGAGGTGGGGAGGTGCCTGCGTGTAAATACACTTATACGTACGCTCATATGTACACCTAATAAGTGTAGATATTTGTGTATATGTAGGTAGTTACGTCTGGATACGCATGTGTCTGTATGGACCCATTTGAATAGCACGAGAGCAGCCGCAGCATCTGCGGTTCACGTAGTACATTCAAGAGGAAAGGATGAGAACTACCTGTGGCAGATATTTCCCTTACTGCCCTGTAACGGCATGTGCCTTTAGATATTTGTCTGTTAAAAATAAGAAAGGGTCATCCAGATTGAACGGACGAGCTCTAAGCGCTGATGGTAGGAACACATTTGCTCTCATTTATATTAAAAATATGACTGATTCTGGTAGAAGTCAGCATTAGGAGGAAGTCGAGATCTAATTTAGAGAAGCCAGTTAGCACGGTATATCTAGACCATTAGGTAATGAAGTTCTTCCTCTAATGTGTAAGCTTGGCTGGATGAAAAACTTAAAATAGGAATGATACAATCCTGTATGAAAAAGGATGACCTGTAAGGTGATCTCCCTTTGTAGTAAGTGTGTCATCCTGCCCAGAATTGCTTTAAAAATAAAACAATGCGTTATTGAAATAAACCCCATGATATCTCACACGTAAAATAAACCCAGAACTGTACACTAATGCGTAGTTATGATGCATTTTTGGGGGAAAACATACTTCTTACATTTGCGTACATCCCATATTTAGATGACTCTTTGATTAAACCAACTTTCAGAAACTGGCAGCTGTGTTAAGTGCAGGGAAGCTGTTATATTGGCCAGAGAATTAAAATTTATAACCTTGCATTTGGATTTTTGAACTTTGAGCTGTTCAACCCCTTTAGACTCTTGAAAAAAGCAGGGGGGGATATTAAAGCAAATTAGAAAACCCCTTTTATCCTGTGTAAGTGAAGCACTAGGGTTTAAACTGTGAAATTTGGTATAGAAATAGTCCTAAATGAAGATGCAGAGCTCTTTGGGAGAAATTCGGGTGTTTTTTGTTTGGTGTTTTTTTTGTTGTTGTTGTTTTTTTGGTTTTTTTTGTTTTTTTTTTTTAAATGTGAAAGGCCTGAGCAGATGTGCTACTGCTGGGCATCTCTCTGGTGTGGGGATCCGTCGGTCGTCTTTTCTGTTTACTCAAACACTGGATCTTTAGGCTGAATATGTGAAGGAAACAGCAAATTCTTGACATCCTCTTTGGGAGCTCAGAATAAGTTGGCTTCATCTGATGGTTGGCTTATGGCGTCGCTGACGGGATTAAGAATTTCATTAGTCTCCTGTCTCCAAAGGGAACTGTTCGATACGCAAAAATAGTTTAGACTGAGCGATGTAGTTGTGAGGTTCTTCAGCTGAAAGTGTTTTTGAGCCTGAGATTACTGTATTCTAATGAAAATAGCCTGCGTTCATCCCTTTTACAAACCTATCTTCCCAAGTTTCTTCTTCAGGCGGAGGTGAAGTCTCACTTCAGGTAAGAAAAGGCTGGGAACCTAAAGCTGCCCAGCTTTCTGTGGATGAAGACTCTACGTAATGACCGATGACTGGAGGGAGCTTGCAACGCGCCTTGCTGCTGCACCAGGTTTGGTTCTTGGACAAACATCTTCAGTGTCTTCCCTGACTTTTGGGGTTGGGTTTTTGATCCAGAAAGCAAACTTTCAGCAGCTATCGCAGGGTGATTGTGCATCTTGCAAACTTCCTTTCCAAAAATTCAAGGCTCCTGCAGTTTTGGTAGAGTTTTCAGCATCAGAACGACCTCAAAACATAATGAAACGAACCAAAAATGTAAAACGCAAACATCAAAGCTCTAAACGTACTCTGATGTCAAACAAAATGGCAGTTCTTTGACTTTCTCCCCGGCGCTTGTTTCTTTGGAGGTGATCAAGGCCTTCATTAATCATCGTATTAAATTCTGCTATGGCTTTGTAAACTATTTCTGCAAAGGGGGAAGAATTTCGGCTTCTTACTATGTTGGTTTTTTTTTTTTTAACCAACGAGTGCAAAGCATTTACTTGTCGTTTGTGTACTTGAGCAGCAATTTCTGTGCTTCCCCCAGCGGTACGCCTGTTTCTAAATCCTTTTGCGTACAATTCCCAGAGCGTAAGCGTAGTTTGGAGGTAGCAGACCGGCCTCTGGGTACAGTTACGTATGCAGAGCAACCATTGCATTGGATCCCTCTTTTGGCAAGGCGTTCAGGTTCAAGTGCCTTTGCGCCCTCCCGCTTATAGACGTTGAATAGTTTTGTTGGGCAGGAATTGAGGGCATCTGCTGCTAAAAGTAAAAAAAAAAAAATTAAAAAAAAATTTAGTTTTGATGCGTTTCTTAAGCAGCTCGTCTGTTTTTTTGGACAGCCAGCATTGCTAAGTTACAGCAAACAGCACTATGAAGATTTTAAGGAGCTTACTCATCTTAAATGTTAAACCCTTAGCTAGTGCAACAGGAATCACGTTTTGTGTTTTTCTTTCTTTTATTGCTTTGGTTGCGGTGTGAACAGAGGAACTGTTGTGACTCGATGTAGATTTAGAGGGGGGAACATCTCTCCCTCCCGCCCCCCAAACAAAGCATTAGTATAAGAAATACATGAAGGTCGTCTTAAGTAAATGAAATTTGGCTTGAAAAATGCTGGCCTGTCTGTCTTGTTTTTCTATTCAAGTAGATAAATTTTTCCTATTGAAATCTGAAGTTTTGGTATTTTCTAGAACTTGGTTTTATTCCAGCAGCCCAGTTTTAATTGTCTGATCTAGTGCAAGAGGAGAAGACGACGGGATGGTCCCGGTCCTTCTGCCTGCCCGTGCGATCCCTTCCCTTGTTCCCCCTCGAGCGGTCCTTGTGCTCGTTGACATTGTATTTCGGAAGAAATGGCCTCAACGTAAAGGTGGTAAATTCCAGAAGATGGTGCAATTTGGAGAGCCAGGCTACGAGTGAGATAATATTTGTGGAAGGGAAGTATAATGGACGCAGTTAGTGCTGGGGATCGTTGCACGCGGGGAGTAATGAGAAAACCCTGACATGTTTAGGGAAAATAAGCCGAGCCTTATGAAGACTTCACACCATATGGAAATAGAGAAAGCTGTCTTTCACAACTACAGCGCGGCTTTGCAGATTGCCGAGGCTCGACATCCGCAAGCGGAGCGGGAAAGGCAGCCGGAGCTGGTGAGCAGCGGAGGCTGCTGCGGGCTGGCTGGAGGCAGAGGCGAGGGCTCCTCTCTCCCGTGGCCGCTTACCTTCAGCGAGATGGATTTTCCACTCAGGCGTGCCTCGCCAGATGTGTAACAATATTTATAGCCTTCAAATCTGCCTTCCTAAACAAAACCAAGGATGGAATAAGGAGCCTGGCGCCCGGGCCGTTGCCGGTGAGACGGTGGAAAGCCTCTCCACAGGTCCCAGTGTGAGCTTTGCTTGACCTTTGATTGCAAAGGAATCGGCAGTGAATTTTTTCCTTTGTGAGTCACTCCTTCCCGGCCAAGATCAGCTGGAAGTTACCAAAAGCTTTTCCATTTGCCTTTTGGTCAAGGGCCGAAGGGAGATGATTGAAGAGGGGCAAGATCCGCGTTTTGGCAGGGTGAGCGGCACCCCGGGCGACGTGAGCTCAGCGGAGAAGCGAAGGACGTGGTGGGTAATGCAGTTTAATCTCTTCCGTCCCTGCGCTGCCCGAGCCCGGAGCAGGACTCTTCCCAGCTCTGGCTGTTTTATAGCTAAAGCCGGAAACTTATCCAGGATGCTGACGCACGTCAGCGTTAGCACATGACGGCAGACACCAGAAGAGTCCTGATGGCGACGGGATAGCGCAGGCAAGCAGCTGAGCCTCACAGCTCCTCGTTGGACCTGAAATCCTAACCTGGAGGCGTGCAAAGATGTTAATTCTGTCCGGCAACGCTGTTCCTGGTTTTCCCGTCCTCTGAGAAAGGAAAGTTTGTGTGCATCGGTAGCAGAGGGAGCACGAGGCTGTGCGCGCAGCATGTACGGGATGGCCGCACAAGTCATGGGTTTGAGCGTAAGCAGCAACAGCGAGAGGAGCTTTGTAAGGATGCTCACTGCAGAATGATTCTGAAATTGTTTTCTTTTTTATTAACACAGCGATTCCCTACGTTTAACAGTGTGCTGTGCTGCTTAATGGCTTTATGCCAATAAATAAAAATATGTGGAATGTTTTCAGACATTGGCTTATATATATATATAGAGCAACGTGCGGATGAAGCCTGAGGAGATGGTTTTGTTAGTTTTTGCTGGTTTCAAACGACATTTTTTTCATTGGCGTAGCTTCTGAGCCCTGATTGAGAGGTGCTCACACATCCGAGGTGTTAGCCCCTTGTTCGGAGCCATGGGGTGAAACTCTCTTATTTTTGTTTTGAAGAGTAGAAGTATTTCAGGGAATCTTCCAGACAGGTTTTGCAATGCTGTAAAGAAAATGTATTTTTTTTTCGAGACTTAAGAGGTGTGCCGCTGATGCTAAAGTGAGAAACTGCTCTTTTGGAGCCACCTGCCCTTGGAATGGCAGGTTTGCTTGCAGGATAGCTCATTGAGCACAAATCACATCGTCTTTCAGCGTGGCTGTCCTCAGCGTAGCCCTGATAGTGCCTACAACCTCTTTTTGGTGGCCTCTCTGTGTCGGTTCCTACCTAACGGGACAAATCGTGCTCGTTTCATCCGCTTCTCCCTTGCAGCTCTGCTGGGTGGCACCTTCCCCGCGTCCCTGGCTGGGGACGCTGAAGGTGGCACCTTGGTTCCCGCAAAGCATCGCCTTCCCCCTGCGTCCTGCTCCTCGCGCTGGACTCTGGAAAGGCAAATTTCCATTTTAGCCCCCACCCCAGCCCGTACCCCACCCACGGGTCTGCCCCGTCCTTCCTGCCTGCAGCAGCCGGCACAGAGGGACTCCCTCTGCCCGGATTCCTGCCTGTCTTCTGCAGAGCTGCCCGTTCCTCGCAGCTTGCATCGTTTTCAAGAGGAACTTAAAAAGCCCGGAGATACCAGGTGTCTGCCTCCGTGTTCTGACACGATGGGATTATTCATCTTTGAAAACTGCAGCTGGGTACAGTCGGTGGTAAAAACCAGACTGAACATTTTGTGCCTTGTTACTACTTGAATGAATTGTACCGTGTTCTCTTGCTATTTCTAGATGGCTTCCTGTTCTTTTTCGGTGACCTTGCCTCGTTTTTCTGGTACATGGAGCTGACTCCAAGACTCAGAGCTGGATCCTGCAAAACTGAACTTCTGATGGAAGTAACCCTGGGGAAAGCTTTTTGCAAGATCAGAGAGTTTACTCTCTTTGAAGGTTGGAGGGGGGTGACTTTCCACACGCTCAAAGCCAAGATCTTTTCCAAGAACGACCAGGACAGATCTGCCCACAGAGGGGTGGGTGATGTCAACAAATTCAGCTTGGCTGCCTGTAAGCCCCATCTCTCGGTTGAAGAAGTAATCCGGGTTAATTTGGGCATCTTCCTCCCTGGCTGGGGTGGTTTCTGGACTGGATTGCTCAGCCAGGAGGGCTCTCTGCGCTGGTCCTCACAGACATACTTCAAAACTGGTCAAAGAAGCACATTTCCTTTTGGCTTCTTCTGAGATGGGCCGTGGTTTGTTGGATGGAAGGAGCAGAATGAGAACTCCAGATTTTTTTTTTTTCCAGGTTTGAGATGGTGCAGAAACCTCAGTCAAAAGCGAAGTCGCAGCTCTCGCTGCAGCCAGTGGACGTGGTGGCTTTCATCCTGTGGATCCTGTACCCGTGTCCATGGAGTCTGCTGGTAGCAGCCCGCCTTGTCCTCCTTGCACCATTTCTCAAGCGTCTTTGCTTTGGGGTTCACGACTTCCCAGCAGAATACAGAGATTTTCTGCCCCGTTGGCGGCGGGAGATGAAAAGCCCATTACCCCTGAGCTTGGCCATGCCACGTTCTTTTGGTGAAGCCAAAGAAGAGGGATTCACCCAGTGCGTTTTCTTGTGACTTAATCTCCTGAAGTTGGACTTAAACTGGGCTGATTTTTAGGTATTCTGAAGGCTGAATGTCTGGCGTCAGTGGCAGAAATGGCAGAGTTCATTGGCTCACAAACAGATACAGGATGTTTGGGGTTTTGGGGGTTTTTGGTTTTTTTTTGGTAGCGCATGCTCACTTCTTCTGTGGAGTGCAAACAGCTTTATGAAGTGGTCCAATTTCTGTTCTTTCATCCTTTACGTCATGAGTTTGTCTCCCAGTAAAATGAGGAGGGGGCACCGTGATTTATTTATTATTTTTTTCAAAGCTAGAAGCCTTATGGTCTCTGTTCAGTTTGGAATTTCAAAGTAAACAGCAGATGAAGGAATATTTTGCAGCTCACACATCTGACTTTTCAACTCCAATTTTATTTTTGAACTAGACAAAATAGATTGGAAGTACTCAAAGAGAACACAGAGAATTGGGGCACTCAAGTGAATCCTGCTGTTATATCAGGAATATTGACCTGTTACGCCATCACCGATAAATTAACATTCATAAACTTGTAAGTCCTGTTGCTGCATAGGCTCTCTTCACAAAATTCAGCTGTTGTATGGGAGAGTGAAGCTGCATTTAAAACGTAAATCGTGTTGTGAATAACTTCATTGCCATGCACACAATACCAACAACATTGGTGGATTAGTCTCTGTGTTTAAGTTTCCTATTTAACTAGTGGGAGTGTGTAAAAATGATAAATCATTGGTATTTATGTTGCTGGTGTGCTACCTTTAAAAACACTGCCTGTTTCTCACTCTCCCGAGCATCAGCTGATGTTGAAAATTCATTTTTAGCATGCAGCCTTCCGCCGGGCACTGCCGGGGCTGTCCTGCCCGCTGTCAGGCGAGGAGCAGCGCTTTGCAATCTGCTTCGCTGCCACGTCCCCCCGCCGTCAGACGGAGCTGAACCCGAAATCGCACAGGAACGGCTGCTGATGCCGTCTGTCGGCAGCTCCGCTGCCAGTGGTTGTACTCGCTGGTTTTTCCCCCCCTCCTTTTTAATTCTTTCCCCTCCGTTGTTTGAGAAACCCAGCAGCAACACTCCGGCGAGGTCTCCTGTCCCTGCCAGCCTTCTGGTTTGGTCCCTCTTCCTTCACAGAGGTGACCAGGAATGGTGGGTCAGTGGACACAGCCACGCTCCTCCTTTTCTTTATTCATATTTCCTTCTTTAAAATGATCAAAACCCATTGGTGGCTCCTCTGGCTGCTCCCATTACAGCACCTCTTGGTCCGGCATCTCCACTCCTGATCCTGATTTTAGCATAGCGTTCCCACTCCCTCCTCCGCTCCCTGCACCCTCAAACAGTTCACAGAGGACAGAACTGCTCCTCTGAGGACTGAGGTCTGATCAAATCTCATTTAGCATTAAACATCTGGGTCTCCTTCCTTTCAGGACAATTTATATGGTTCTTTGATTTACAGGGATTCCTTATTGCCATCCGGGATCGGATGGATGTTCCCTGCTCCTGGTGCAAGGTGCACGGTACGGATTTGGCCTCCCCTTTGGTAATAACCATGTAAAGCGCAGCGGAGGCAAGCGCAAAGGAGTTTTCCTCACCTTTCGAGGGAGAAATGGGAGAAGGAACTCAACATGCTGGATGTTCATGGAGCTCACTGCTGTCTGGAAAGGCTCTCGGATACTCTCCTTCTGGAGAAAGGGTAAAAACTAGACTGGAGCAGCAGTCACGGAGCAAAAGGCACATCCAGAGGCATTCCCAGTGCTATACCTCGGCAGATACTCAGGGCACAGAGGGACGAAGCTGCTCTGCAAGCTTTCCGCCTTTCAGGAGAGGTGAGCAGTAATGGCACGGAAGGGAAACGGAGATACAAAATTATACATCCATATATAAGCTGCCAAACTAATAACGTGGGATCTTTTCACCTAGAGCTAGTGATGAGGGAACATAACCGTCATTCCCTTTCCTGGACACATTTGAGCCTCATAAACTTGAACACCAGACGTTCTCAGTAGGATATGTCTCACCAAGATCAGTCCCTTCCGACCCATGCTTTCAGATTTTTGGATCTTGGCTTCTGCTGAAAACCACAGCTTTTCCCTCCCCCCCCATCTCCCAGTACAACCGATTAATTCTGACTAGCCTCCGGTGCTCCAGGAGATATCTGCTGTACCGCCCAGAATGAAAACACGCTGTGACGGAGCCGGGAGAGTGAATGAGTGAATCCTGCGACTTCAGTGAACGGGGTGAGGAGAACATGGAACGGAGAGTCTGTCCAAAGGAACGGCCAGTGTTGAGACGGCTCTGGAATAACCCAAACCAACGGTTCTCCCAGAAATCTGTCAAAATCCATGCTTTGCTTCCACCCATATGCTGATGATTTTTTGGGGAATGATTTGACGTGTACGCGTCTTTGCAAGCTCTTTCTCGATCACCACCTACAATTTTCCTTTATTTTTACAAAATCTGAGCTCCAGATCCTTTTAAATACCTGATTTCACCTCCCAAAACTGTAGGATTTTGCCAAAGCAGGTGGCAGATGATTTGCCTTAAAACCCCTGTTTGCACCAAAACCCCCACCTCGCCGCTGCTAGGCGAGAGGACAATTCCGTGAAGCTTCTGAAGGCGCTTACGGGGCCGTGCCTTCCCTCAGCCCATAAGCCTACAAGTTCAGGGGGTGCTGAGAAGATCTGCTCGGGGCTTTTTTGGGTCTTGTCTAGCATTAAGTTGTCGGATTTGAAGCTAGTATTTTCCTTGTATATCCTTACAACTTCTTTGAAGCTATCGCCTCCCGTCAGAGACCCACCTCCTGTTCCGGGGGGGCAGGAGAACAGCACAAAGTCTCCGAGGTTGCCTGGAGGAAGTCCTCAGACCACAGTCGTCTTACAACAGGCTGGACAATGCCAGCGTGACCTTGGGCTGCGACGGAAACCACGTGTACGTACGAGCAGGAGGATCAGGCTACCTTTCCCTCTGTGTTTCTTCTTAACCCAGCTGTGCTGGGAGGAAGTCGGAATCGCCTGTAAATAAAACGAGCAGCAGAAGTCCTTGGGGTGATGTCCCACCGTGCTGGAGCACCTTCAGGAGGTGATCTCGGGTGCGAGTTAGGAGCTGGACACCACGCGAAGCTGCTTTGGATCGCAGGAAACGTTTAGTGGCAATAAGTACACCGACTGTTGTTCACCCAGTCTCGCGTGTGTGATTATCCGCCGGAGTAAGGGCGAGCTGTCTGGGCACAGATAGTTTTACTCTGCCTTCCACTAATTGCATGAAGCCGTTCAAAATATAAATTATAAAAACCTAGGAGCCCTAGTCTAAGCTTTAAAGCCTCTCCTGCTTTGCAGATTTTAATCAGTTTTACCGCGGCGTGCGAAGTAAATGAGAGAGAAGCGCCTTTAAACTGAGGGTTGTCTGGGAAGGCAGCGGCAGAGGAGCGTGGGCAGAGCCCGGCGCCTGGATTTGGGGGAGGAATCAGGTAGTGTCTGCAAGGCACCGGGGCGCAGGAGGGACCCCCATTCTCCCCGCTCACCTAGCAGATCGGGCAGTGGTTATACAAGTCGTAATGCAACACGTCTCCGTGAAACACATCCTCGTTCTCCCTGGTAAATGGGATCTTGGCTTCCCGAGAGGGCACGGGCCGGCTTCTGGGCTGAGACAGCTGGAAGGTTTCGGAGCACGGCTTTTCCGCTGCTGTTGTAACGACCAGAGGAAACTCTCCGCTCCGCTCTGCTTACAGAGAGGTTCCTTTGTGCAGTGGAAGTCGACAGTGTGCGTACCGATAAGGTGTCAGTCCCTGTTCCGCATCCACGTGCTCGAGAACTGGAGACAATTGAGGAACGTGGTGGGAAAATCCACCGCGCCGCCGAGTCCTCGCGGCTGGCTGACAGCTGATAAATACCTGGAAATGCTCTGCGTTCTCCTGATTACATTTATTAATATTAATATATGCTAAAGGAGCACCAGCAACACTACCTACAGGTACAGTTGAACATTTGTGCAGTTTTCATAAATAGTGGAAGCAGTGACATTAAACATATGCAGGAATCCCCATAGTTATAAATATTTACAAATATTTATTTTGGCAAGAGCACCTAATTCAGATGTTCCTAGCTGCGCTCCCTAATACAGCGTGCGTGTTTGTCACACGATCTGCTCCTCGAATTGATGGTTGAATTAGTCTGAATGCAAAGGATTTCCCTGGGCGTATCACTTTATATTTCACAAATATTTAAATTTCATTACAGTTGGGAGGGGAAAAAAAAAAAAACCAACCCCACACCGCTCCAGCTACGCGCAAGTAACACACAGGCGTTGCGGAGTCGGTGTCAATTCGTCTCCCAGCGAGAGAGATCTAATGTGTTGCGTGGTACGTGAGCGCGATCTCGCTCGGTAATTAATAATCCTCATCAGAGCTGCCCAAGCGTCTCTTGGTGTGCCGTGAACTGCAGTTCAAGAGACGCTTATGAATGCCGGGACTTTGGAAAAGAGTGGGAGCTGCAGCTGACCGCACGTGGGTCTCAGTGCTCGCCACCTGGTAAAATTTACCTCGATTGCTTTAACCGAAGCGGAAGCTCATTTTTTTTTTTTTCCAAAGTTTCAGTTTATTTTGTGCACGGGACAGCTTTTTCTGTGTTATCAGATTTCCCACTTCTCCTGTCAGTCGGTGGTGGGTTCTCTTGCTGCTGCTGAGTCTTTTTCACAACGCATCGGCAGAAAACCCCATTTTTAAATAAGTAAATGAAACTGTAAACCCCCCGAAAGACAAAATTGGGGCACAGTCTACCATCAAGCGAGTTTTAAAGCCTTTTTGCACAGAAAACTGATTGAACGTGATAGTTATATTCCCTCTGGCTCTGATGCAGCAGGATGGGTACCAGGCTGAGCGATGCAAAACCTGGATGGCTCAGCATCCCAAATCCTCGCCCGAGGTCCTTGGAGCGGTTGTGAAACCGGGATGCGCTCTGCGGCGCAGGATGGCCCGAGCTGGTCCAGGCACAGCATCGCCAGCGCCCCAGCGTCGGGCCGAGCCCACGCCATCTATTTCCTGCCAGGTGCTGCCTGCGCGGTTTGTCTTCAGCCCTAAACGTGGAGGAATAGCCATGCTGGGAGAAGACGTCGCCGTTCACGCCGAGCGTCCGGATGGGTTTGCTTTAGGCTACGACAGACACCAACAAAGTGATTTCTTTTCGCCTTTCGTGGGTACGATTGAAGAGGTTGCTTCGGGTTTTTTTTATTTTTATTTTTTTCAACTTTGAAAAGATTCGAAGACTATATTAAGAATAGGCTTTGTGGAAACCGGGGTCAGAATCAGCAGAAACAATACATCTCTAATGAAACTTCTATAAGCCATCCAGATACAAATTGGTCTTTTCATTTACATATCACTACAGATGTCAATGAAAGCACAGTTCCTTCTAAAGCATCCTAATGTATGTAAACCATTGCAGGAAGCGTAGCGTGCAAAGCCTAGGAGACTGCAGATGGAGAGAAAAGGCTCCTGATTTCATAAAAATAACAAAACCTGTTTTAACATATTGTGCATTAAATATTGTTCATTTGCATACTTTCTATGGCTAGGTTATAAAAGCCCACCATGTGGTGGACTTGTTGGAAGTCTGAAAAGATACTATTTCTCCAAATGGAGATGTGTTAGTGGAAGCTGCTGCTTAATTATAAAACAAAAATAACTAGTTGTCTCTAGGTTTTTTTTTTTTTAATTTATTTTTTTCCCTTTTGTAGGTTTTTAGAGTCTGGGGTTGTTTTTTTTTTTTGTTGTTGTTTACATAAAATTCAATAGAATTAGGAAGGGAAACATAGGTGCGATCACCGCAAATTCTGCTAACTGGGGTTCAGTGTTTTACAACAGTCTGCCTGCTTGGAACCGGCAGCAGCAGGGACTCCTCCATCAAGAGTTTCCAGCAGATAGCCAGGCAGATTGTAAAGTACCTCTTACATTAGTTTTCTGCATCTTTATATAGAACGGTATAATTTTATGTGTATCGTCTATAGTGTATCGGCGGCTGAAGCATTGGATAGTAAAAATGTACAATACCCCAAATTAAAATAAGAAATCGCCGCCAAAAGCATAAATAGAAAAAAAAATGTGCAAAAGGAGAAGGAAAAAAATCAGCGTACGTGGGGTGGGAGTCTCACGTACGCGCATGCTGTCGAGGTTTGGAGAGGGACGGAGTGAGACGTCCTTGGAGGGAGCAGGTTCCCTGTCTTAATAGCCGTGGCTTGCCGTGTTCCCTTTCCGCATACGGGATTTTGGGAACGCGGAGCAGTGGGTGGTATCTGAGCACAGGCACCCATTAAATCCAGCCTTGGAGAAGTCTCATCTATTGCCAGAGCGGTAAGGGTTTTTTTTTTTTTTGGTTTTTTTTTGAAGGTGAAGGTTGCCAGCTTAAAATCAATCTGCTAGTTTATAAGCTGCCAAGGTAAAGAGCGCGAGGCAGGGGTAAGGCGATCGGGGCGGCGGGGACCCGGCGTGCTCCTGCCTTCAGGGGAGTTCGCAAGAGTAATGGGAGCAGCCCGAGCAGTTGGCTTGAGCTGGAGAGTGCGCGAATGAAATGGGGAGGTGGTAAATCTTCGTTCGAGCCTTTTAACAAAAAGCAATTTTCAGTGGAACGCCAGGGAGAAGCCCTGTGCTGGGGGAAGCGCCTTTTGCAAGCCCCATGGAGATCCATTCACACCTAGCCGAGCTGCAAGCTGCTGGGACTTGTCACTTGTCACCCGCTTTCCCGCAGCCCGGCTTGCTCCTGGCCGGCTGTCAAGATGCGGGTGTTCTCTGAGCAGGTACAGCCCCGGGGCCTGGTGGATCAAACCGCCGCCGCCAGTCCCTGGGGAATCCCCCCTGACCCCCCAAAGGATGCTTTGACCCAGGAGATCCACCCCAAATTTCCCAGGAGGTTGGCGTGGCCACCGACATCTGGGATTTGGAGGTCCAAGGGGGAAAATTGCACAGTGGACCCGGGCAGGAGCCTTTGGTGCTTCAAGTCTTGGCCATCCCATTTGAGGAAAGCTTTGCAAATCTTCACCTTAATTAGCCAGCCTGTCTCTCGGTTCCTCTCGTGAATGTGTGCGAGGCGAGAGGGCTGGGGTAAATCCTTCCTTGGGAGATTATTGGAATTATCATTTTTTTTTAATGATTCTTTTATGATTAGGCTCAGAAACGGGTGGTGATCATGCTTTTGCATTTAGCTTGGGGTGTGAGGTTTGCGCGGCAGGCGGGAAGCGACCGGTGTTTCATGAAGTTAAAAAGATATAGTTGTCCCAGTCCGTGGAAGCACCTCTGTGTACAGAGAGAGAAGGACCGTTGGAGAAACCAGAGTGCAAAGCCAGGGAATTCATGGCTTTTAGAAAAAAGCAGACGCGCAAGGGAACTGAACCGGTCTTGTGGAGCCCATGTTGATGATGACGTAGTTTGCTGCAAGCGCCTGCCTTGGTGAGCTCAGGGATATTCCTCCAGTGCAGGAGTTGGACAAGGTACGTTGATAATTCAGGTGTGCTACCAGGGTTTCACTTCAAACAGACGACTTAGCGTAAGCGCGGTCCTGAACCAGAAATGGGGCTACGTGAAGTGAGTCGTGGTGCAGGAGGCTCTAGACGAGGAAAATGCCATTTTTTCCTGTTTCTGTGAACAAAACAACGTTACTGTCACCTGATAGCACCGTCTGGTTTAGCTCTGGGAAGTCTGATGGTGTTAATTTGCTCTTTTTTCCCCTCGTCCCTTCTCCGCAGCAGCAGCAGGAGATGCTGGCGATGAAGCATCAGCAGGAGCTGTTGGAGCACCAGAGGAAGTTGGAGCAGCACCGACAGGAGCAGGAGCTGGAGAAGCAGCACCGAGAGCAGAAACTTCAGCAGCTAAAAAACAAAGAGAAAGGAAAAGAGAGTAAGTCGCGAAAGCTTGCTTGTTTTGGCGATGACAGGTAGAGGAGATGAATGGAAGCCATAAAGCAGCTTTATAAAGCTGGAGAAACCTTCACGATGGTCTCTCTGCAGAGCTCGGCTGCACGGGGAGCTTATGTAAACTGTTAGAGGTATTGAGGGTGAGAGAGAAATGTATTTCTATGCTTTATCTTCATTTTTGTCTTACTAAATGCCATTTTAGCGTTTTTTCAAAAGGAAGCGTATCGTCTCTTTACTTGATTTAACATTTTTTGAAGTATTTTTGGCAGCATTCCTAATGGAGGCAGAATATTAAGCCCATAAAATACACCAGATGCACACTGCCTTTCTTTTTCTTTTACTTTTCTTAATTTCACTCTTTCAAGATGTAGCCGAGTTCTCAGTTTTTAGCTTTAAAGTGTTTTCATTCAGAAAGTACTTCTTTCATGAGGTTACAGATTGTGGTTGGCTTTCCCATGTGTCATTATGCACTTCACGAGATTCAGTAAAATGATTATGGCCTCACAATTTCCCTTATCAAAGACACTTTGGTTGCTTGTTCGGTTTTCTTTTACAAGTGAATGGGAGGAAAAATACCTCGCCAAGTTGTACTAGCAACTCCTTGGGTCTTCATTTCAAATGAAATAAAGCAGCCTGGGATGGAAGAAGCGGAGAGGGCTGAAGGGTACCAGGAGATGGAATGCTGTCTGGGGACTGGGAGCAAGATAAAGCTCCAAGAAGAATTTTCCTGGTAGGAAAGGGTTGGAGTCTAGGAGACTAAAAAAAAAAAAAAAAATATATCTGAAGGTTGAATTCCCCGCTCCCTGCCTGTGCATCTCGCAATGACAGACTTTAAGCGGCCGGCAAAAGAAGGGAATGCACGGACCTACTCCCCTATCTTCCCAAAGCAGTTCGTAGGAGGTCCAGCCTGTCCGTGCGCGTTTGGTTTGGATTTCATTCATTTTAAATACTAGAAAGCCCAAAGGGTCGGAATCTGCTTACAAAAAGCAGTTTAACATGCAGGAGTGAGTAAAGGTGATGATAACGCAGGTTTGCTTTATCCACGTGCAACGTTTGCGTTGTCCTCTGCCTGCTCTGTGGGATTTTCCGGAGTAAAGGCAGTCGGTTCAAACTGGATGAAAGCTGTAAGCGTTTCCACTTCACCCTGCCGTTCTCGTCAGCTCTTGATGTCAGATCAATGTTTTGCTGGGCCTCTCTGCAAAACTGATATATCTGGCTATCCTCGTTAAAGTAATTTGCAAATAAATAAAAATGCCTCAATCTCTGTAAAATGGCAAAAGCTTTGAAGCACCTTTTGGATGAAACACATAGGTGTAAAGGAAAAAACAGAATTTGGGGATGTTAAGTTGAAGATCCTGTTCCCATGGCTACAGTTTTATTTTTAAATTACTTTTATTTAAGAAGCACTATGGTGTATAATCATTATAGCACCTCAGCTCTTAAGAATACTTAAGTTATTTTTCTCACATCAGAAAATTTTGCTAAGCGCAACACAGCTAAAATTGTCCTGATCTGAAATGTGAAGAGTGCGTAAGAGATGTGTAGTTTATTCTCCCTCCTTCCTCCATCACCATAAGCCAAAGTGCATTGGTTTGTATCTTTTAGAAAGCAAATCAGAAATCAGTTTGGATTAACATAATATCGGCTCCTTGCGTTCTCATCCCGGGAGCCTTAGCCTGTCCCTCGTGAACTGCTGTCTGCTGTCGTAAAGCTTCTGATGAAAAGCATGACTTTCACGAAAGGAAGGAGAGCGGATACGAAAGTAAAGGTGGTTTTTTTGCGCAGGATAAGGAGCGGTAGTTGGTCGTCCGGTCTTTCCACTGTCAGGATTGAACCCAGAATCGGTCCTGTGCATCGGTGTTTCCAGACACTTCTGGGAACGCAACGTTCGATCCCTTGCTGCTCGGGCAGCCTTGGACCGTGGCTTCTCTTGGACTTTCTCCTACAACCTGGCCAGCTGTGATGAGCCCACACCATCATTCAGGGCTTACCCCAACTGATTTCCATTTGTTCTGCACCTCTGCTCCTCCGTCGTGTAACCTCCGTGCAGGAGCTCCCCCTGCCTTATCCCACCTTCGGGTACTATTTGATCCTGGGACAATATCTAACTTGGTTTTGCCTCTGCGGTAGTGACCTGGCTCAGGCTTTTGGCCCTTCAGAGCCCCCCTGTCTGCAGTACTTTGCTCGTTGTGGCTCTCTCCTGTTTGCAGTCTTTATCACTTGATCTGCCCTTTGCTCCCTGCTCCTCTCAGACACTCAAGCCCTCCGAAATTAGTGGCCCCGCTTCCCAGCTTCGTTGTCCCCACCGTGCCCAGCTGCTCCCCCCAGCCAGGGCTGCCTGAGCTCTTGCTCTCCGGTTCCTTCTCTCTCATCCTCCTTTTATTCTGCCGTGCCTTTTGCTCCCGTTGGGGTTGAGCGTCTTGCTTCCTGCTTACTCCACATGTATGGGCTTTTGCTGCCTGACTTCTGCTCTTGTCCTCTTCGCTTATACCCGTGCCTGATGTACGCTATCGCCTATGTGACAGGTTGTCCCTTTCTGCTTTCGGCGTCCGCTTTAACATCTTTACTGGCTATTGCACAGTGCTTCTGCCTGTAACAATGTGACTGGGTCCAAAATAACCCAGTATAGGCTATTAAAAGTGAGTTAGATTGGGTTTTTTCTTTTGATCTTCCAACTCAAGGGTCAAGAGTTGAGTAAGGGTCAGAAGGTCTTGCCTGACAGCTTGGCCCATGGCTCCGGCCTTGCCCTGGGAAGGGGAAGCCTACACGTTTTTTATCTTGTTAAGCATATATAGAGCCTTTCAGCTTCTAATTAAGGAGGAAGACACAACAGGGGAGCTTTTATAAACTTCAGGATCCAAAAATGTTTAGCTTCAAGTCTTCTAGATAATGTCAGATTTTTCCAAAACTGACAGAACACGGCCATGTTTGATTATTTTTAAAAGGTTAATAGATTAAAGATGACACTTTTTGGAGAGAGAAGGCCTTTAAGCATGAGTTTGTCACCTCTTCTGGTCTTGCCATGTGGCTTGCTACACGGATATGAATTTGTCTCGAGCTCTTCAGCTGAACTTCTTGTTGGGGTACATGCCAAACCTACGTTTTGTAGAACCAGTGAGAAACGCAGGGCTCCAAAAAAGTGGATTTTCAAGCTTTTCAGCATGGCTTTGGTGGTTGAACTACATTACATCTTTATAGAAATACTGCAGGTTTTCTTTTCTTGAGGAGATAACAAGAAATTGTTTCCCCGGTCTGTCAAATGTCATTGTTGAGTAGGATCCAGGAGACAAAAGATCACCCTGTCGTATTTTAAGTTTTTATTCCCGGAAGAGCAGACAGTTTTCCTGGCCTTTTCTTGTAGCCCAGGCATTTTCCTTTGGAATTCTTGCTTTACGCCGTGGTATAGATGAACCATCGTTTTCCACACGTTCTGCTTGCCAACCTTTCTATGCATTACTCCATCAGGAACTCTGCCTGCGAATCTGTTCTGTCAACCAAATGATAATTTTAATCCATCATCGCAGTAAAACAGACTGGTCTCTATTGTGGAGGAAATAATGATTAGAAATTACACAGTTGACATTTTAACTCTACGCTACAAAATTACTGACTTTCTTCTTTAAATGTTAGATTTTCTATTTGAAGAAATAGATTGCACACTTGTAAATGAATTGGAATATTATGTAGGTCTTATTGTACACAGATACTTTTGAACAAAGAGGTCCCTATTTACAAGAGTTTTCAAGACAAAATCTACATATGAGACATTCGTCTCATTCCCCTTCTGCTTGCAGATGTGACATTTAAAAACTTGAGTGTACACAAGACCCTTTTTCTTAAATACCTTTGATGAAAAGAAAGCTGAAATACCTCGTACAAGTGCTTTATTCTAAGTGTTCTTCTATGCAAGTGTAAAAATCCTCTTCAGAAATCTTTTATAGTGAAATGATAAATCTCTGATTAAATCTCTGTTTTCAAACATAAGTTGTGATTATATGCAAAGCTAAAGGAGGGGGAAAAAAAAAAAAAAGGAGAGCTCCTTACTGGAGGTGCTTTGTTCTTTTCTCTTTGAAAGCGAAGTTCTTCTTTTGGACTGGAAATCAAAGAATTAATTCTGAATCTTTTTAGAAATTTAAATTCTTTAAAGTATGTGAATTGATGAAATAACCTTTTTTATTTCTGACATTTCAGGTGCAGTGGCAAGCACAGAAGTAAAGATGAAATTACAAGAATTTGTCTTAAATAAGAAGAAGGCATTGGCGCACCGGAATCTCAACCACTGTATATCCAGTGATCCTCGCTTCTGGTATGGGTAAGTGGTACTGGGCTTATCTGTACGATTCAGCCGGTGCCACCTTTTTTCACAATTGCTGGCGATGTGGGAATAGACCTGATGTGTTTACGGGATGAACCACAACAACGATAGACCCAGGGTTTGAGTTAGCTGTACGTTTTTCAGAGGGTTTTGCTGTGAATAACTTTCCTATCTTCTGTGCTGGTCTTGTGTGAGTAGAGTTCTTTGCTGTCACCTTTAATCCACGGTTATTCAAACTCACAAGTTCTGCTGTCAAGATCAACCTTTATAAGTTCTCTAGCTTTTCACCCAGGCTTGCATCCCACCAGGTGTTAGAAAACTTGAACTTTAATAAAATGGGGAGATTTCGTTTTACGTTTAGTGAATTGCAACTCAGGGTAGTTGAGCTAGCGTTACATTTGAAAGCCTTTCATGCTTACTTCTCATCTTAATCTGCCGCAGTTGGAAGTTTTGCTTGTCTCTTCGCTGTAAACTGATGGAAACATGAAGTGTGTCCTGTCTGCACTTCTAATCACAGCTGCCCCAACAGCTACATTTTCAGCTGAGAATTTTCAATTGTTGGTCTCCTAGAAAACCCAACTGTTGTGGGGAGCAAGAAGGTTACAGCTGCTGTTAGAGAGATATGGGAACACAAAGCGACTTCTTCGATTAGTTCTGATGCACCATGTAGCAAATATAAGCAATGGTGTAATAAATTAGATAAAGGTTTCAGTTCCAGAAATTTACTACTTTATTGTAGAAAAGAAAATCAGAAAATTTTAGATGATTTGAAAACTTCCACTAATAACATTGTGCATATCTATATTTAAAAAAAAGGGGGGCGAAAAAAAACCCAGCGTGTTTTGGATGTTGTCTTTAGTGCTGTAATATTCATGAAATTTTGAACAAAAGTCAAGGAAATTTTGCTGTGAAATTTGTGTTCAAGCCGAGTGTCTGACAGTATTTTAAGTCTTAAGAAATTAGCATGTAGGCAGGGATGATGAGGTCATAGCCCAAAGATGTTTCCAAATCCAAGAAACTAAGCTGAAATTCAATTTGAAAGATATCCCAGCTATGAGCCAGTACAGAAATGGTGAAGTGTAGTTGGCAGCAAAATTCAAACGTTATTCCACTGGGGTGAGATTGAGCCGTTTTAATACATCTCTGGAAACCTAATTGGAGACTTGAAAATTGTACGGTTATGGTAGAGGTGAAAGTAGTGAAATGGTGTTAGTTTAGGTAAAGATAATATTTAAGGCCCACTAGGTCGGTATCAAGGATAGTAGAAGAAATAGGAGAAACTGAATATCAGTAACGACAACGTCAATATCTTTTTTAGATAGCTGATTTTCTGCTCTTCTTGATTGAGCCTCACTAAGAAATGTGGGGATTTTATTAAAGGTGGTTGAAGACTCTCTGAGCCACTAAATTCTCCCTTTTTTTCCTCCTGTTGGTTAAAATGCCTGTTAATGCACAAGTGGTATAAAGTCAGTTAGAATTAAGGATAGTAAATAAGTGCTTTCTTCAAAACCTTGGATCCTCTGGCCCTAGAGAAACCTGGCATAGAATTGCCATTGCCGGTGAACTTGGAAAAGTGAAAAATGAATTTGACAGCGATCTGAATTCCCTACGTTTTGCGCAGTTTTCAATTAACTGCTCTTCCACGGAGAATCCAGCGTTGGGAGGCGAACCAAAGAGCAGCGGTCTGCAGTACCCGCCTGTGTTACAGGGCCGGGGGCGATGCAGGAGGTTATTGAGACAAGTCATCTTTAAGGTTTCAGTGTGTTTCCCGCTTCGTTTCAAGCTAATGCTGAGCACTTTCTGAGCAGCGATATCTCATTGAGGTTCATTGTGCCATATCTTGATCGAAAGGTCCCTTCCCCGTGACGCTCCAGGGATGCCGACAGGTAGCGACGCCGTACAAACCGTTGCGCAAGCCGCCATCCTTTTTTCCGAGGGAGTTAACGGTCTTGCCGTCCCCTCGTCTTCCTCCATCTGTTTCGTGGTGGGAGAGGATCGGTGTTCTGGATTCTAACACAGGATGTGAAGAGGGACGAAAGAGCCTCCGGGGCATCACAAATCTCGCTGAGGGTCTGTCTCGGCGCTAGGTCGCAGGCGGGCAGGAGCCCGTGCTGCTCGGGCTTCGAGGAGGGCGGACGGCAGCAGGGCTGCGTGACTCTGCTGTCTTCCCGTGCCGTGGAGGATTTCTAAATTCACCCTTCAAGTTGTTAAAAAAGAAATTGAAGATTTTTCACTTCCATTCTATTCCAAAAATATATATTTTTCTTTAAACAAGAGAAAACCTTTAAATTAATTGCCTATTAGTATTTATTTATATGGCATCTCATAGGTTACCGATTCGGTTATAGAGATATTTCTGTACGCGCATACTTCTAATGCGATTCGATCGGGTGGTGTTTGGATTTAGCACACGCAAATGAGGCTTGCAGAAGATAGACTCGATGCTCCTACTGTGAGCAGGCAAGCCAATTAAGTGGTAACAGATGCTGAAATAGTCTTTTAAATGACACGCCTGCTTTTAAGCACTTCCTTTGGTCTTATTAAGGTTTGTGAGTTCCTTTTTTTTTTTTTTTTAAAAAAAATAAAAATTGAAAGCATTACTTGGAAAAACCCCAAGATCTCCTAAGGGTACTGAATACCACCAGGGTTCTACGTCAGCGGCCGTGACATGAAATATGTTCTGCTGCCGTGTGAGGGAGCTCCCGTTCCCCGGGGCCGTTGGGCCAGGCTTCGGTTCTCCCCCGAGGCGTCCGGACGCTTTTGCCTTCGGTGCCTTGGATCCGAACTTCAGTCAACGCTGTCGGGCGCTGGTGCGACACTGAGCGTTTGCAGTCAGCGAAGGTTTTTATTACTCGATCGCTGATGCGAAGGAGCGTGGTCGCACCTGTGGGTCAAGCCCTGAGATGAAAAGGGAGCAGTTTTAGAGGTTTTTCAGCATACGGTCGGAGCCCAAAGGATCTGCTAAAAGAAAGGAAGGAGCTTGGTAATGCTCAGTAATTTTTCTTGGAGGCTTCCACAGAGTTCTTGCTCAGTCTTCAGCTCTGAGGTATTCAAGCCACTTTGTAAACTATTTAACATATACAGCTCCAGTCTAAACGTAATTGTTTAAAATAGCTTTGTGGACTGTAATTTTCAGATTACGTTGATGACAGGCAGCAACAGAAGAGGTTCTCTTGAATTTCATTGTCTGACTGTCCCTCCCGTGGATTCTGAACCCGCCGGCCAGCCCCGCTCCCGGGAGGTTTTGCTCTTGAAGATACTTGACATGAGTAAGAGTGGCTTAGCAGGAGCACAGACAGAGCACCTCGGGCTGAGCAACCGGGGCTATTATTTCCCTAGGAAGTTGTCAGAAATGCGCTTGGGAAGTAGCCACTCCATGCGGTAGCAATCACGAAAGGGAGTTTAACCGAGCATTTGCATGGTAAGGAGGTAGAGAGATATAATTATACATTCAATTATTCCAACGTACATGGGTGCCTGCAGTCTCCGTACACAAAACATTCTAGCACAGATACATATGTTTGAATATATAGTCGGTTTGCGTCGCGTGGTTGTGTTTGAAGTATTGGGCGCGCTTTGCCGTGCGTGGGTTTTTGAAGGACCTCAGGGCTCAAAGAACAGGAGGTGCGTTATGTGAAGGTATGTGCTTTCAGGAAAGCCTGCAAACTCGATTTAGTGTACAATTTCATCTCTTTCAGGTCCTCTGACATTCTTGAACGGGCATGCAGACCAGGGCGTTTTGCTCGAAGCAGCGTAGGGTGTTGGATCCCAGTCCTGGAGCCATATAATGTATTCCTGTTTGCAGAGTTAAATATCTGTCATTCAGCAACCCCAAAGCACATCTAAACAGGCTCTTTGAGCTCCAGCGCATTCCCTAACAAAGTGATGGAAATAGCTTCAATGTACATGATTGTGCAGCTTAAGTCAGGATTTAAAAAAAAAAAAAAAAAAAAAAAAAAAAAAAAAAAAAAAAAAAAAAAGTCATTGTGTGACATGGTGGGTTTGAGGGCTCTTGGCTTGCAGCGTCCAGGCTTCCTGTTTGTGAAACATCTCTCTGTGCTGCCTTCCCGTGGTATGAGCAGATCCGGGCAGAGAAAGCGACTTCTGTTTTCGGGAAGGATTCAAATATTTTTCAGTTTGGTTCTGTTTTGATTTCAGGTGATGATTAAACTGTGCGTGCATGCGGGCATTTATTGGTGTGAATGTGAAAGAGTACACGATGTGCGCGAACGGTAATGAAAAATACAACTGTGTAAGAGCCCGAAAATTGATTCTGCCTGTACGTACAGAGGAGTTTGGAATATAAAGGAGGATTAGGAAACCGCAGTGAATCATGCTGCTTGGTGAGAACTGTGGGTATCGAAAATTTGGATGTAGATGTTCAAATAAACTTTTCAGAGGGTTTTTTGGTGACAAAATCATGTCAAAAATTTGATGCATTTTCCTGATGTTTCGTAAGCCCCTTATTTTTTGGAGGGTACAGCTTGTAGTGGAATTGATGCCGGTGTACCTCGCCAAACAGCCTACTTCGGATTTGAGCGTTCAAGGAATTGGATGAACTGGTGTCATTTTCAACTGGAAATGGCTCATTTTGGTTCCTTAAAGAACCACTTGTAGGAGAATATTTTTAACCAAGGTCTCCAAGAATGCCTGGTTGTTGGACAGTGTAAAATTTCAAATCTTCACTTCTTTTGACGACGTCAAAAGCGTCCTCGCTTTCTGTTGTCCCGTATTCTTTAAGATTTTGAAAAAGTAACACGGGGTTTAAATTCTGTTCATTTAAATTTAAAATGTCAGATTGTTTGACAGCCGTGCGGCTAAATCGGTCGTTCTGTTGATGTCGCTGCTCTGCTAACATGCACGGTCTGGAGACTTCCCCAAGTCTGTACTGGTTGGGGCTGGTAGAGCTCCTGAGAAACGGCAAAGCCGGGCACAAGTCATTAAGTAGGAAAGACGCAGCCAACAGACTGGTAGGAGGCTTAGAAAACTCATTCATTATTTAATATACTTAGCAAACAGACTGTAATTTACTTCCAGCAGCCTGCTCAAACAAAGCTATAAATTAGCAGCTTGGAGGAGTTAATCTGGAAAGGTGCTGAGTACTTTGGCCCCATCTCTGCTAGGTACTTGGGGCAGGAGGCAGCGAAGCAAAAGGCAGACGACCACCTATGCAGCGCGGCTGCTGTCAGCCAGCTTCAACCTCTGCCACCTGATGTGCTCA
Source organism: Aramus guarauna (assembly GCA_013400195.1). Lineage (NCBI taxonomy): Eukaryota > Metazoa > Chordata > Aves > Gruiformes > Aramidae > Aramus > Aramus guarauna. The sequence goes on from VXBL01009961.1 coordinate 434,372, forward strand.
GCCTTCGGTTTTGTGTCGTCCTTGGACTTCGTCTGCTATGTCTGGGGTTTGTTCGGGGAAGGGAAATTAGTCATTCGGGCTACGGTTGAGAGGAGTAATGACAGCCACGCTTAGCGTCAAGAATGTGACTTTGCAAAACCCAGCCCAAGTACATGCTTAAAATTAGACTTCTGGTGAAATACCTTCATGAGTTGAGCTAGGCTCAACAGGGTAGTTCTTAGACTGAAAGTTAAGCCTGTGTTTAGTTCCTTCCTGTATATTAGACTTCGGATTCATTTTTGCATGAGTGCCTAGAAGGAGAAAGCCAGCGCCAAGCTTGTTTCTTCTGCGCTGTTCCCCGCTAAGATACCAGACAAGCTGCACTCCTTCCCTTTGTGTGTCACTGGTGTGAAGCTTCTCCCTTCTCTTTCTCTTTCCTTCTGTGCAGGAAGACACAGCACAGCTCGCTGGACCAGAGCTCCCCACCCCAAAGTGGCGTATCCGGCACCTACAATCACCCTGTACTGGGGATGTACGATTCCAAAGACGACTTCCCACTCAGAAAAACAGGTAGCGCTCGCGTTGATTTTCTGTGTTACCTACTGTCTTTGCTGTGACGCTTGGTGCTCTTAATTTTTATTTTTGTTTTCTTAAAAAAAAAAAAAAAAAAAAAAAAAAAAAAAAAAAGGTATGTTACCGAAAAGCTGTATTTCGTGGGGTGATTTATTTATCAAGCGCCCGCTCCATCCTGCTCCCCCTTCGCCTGTCACTCTGTGCGCAGCGTCGGAGGGAGACCGGAGTGGCTTTGGGTGCGCGGAGCTGCAGGCAGGAGATGGCGGAGTTGTGTGTCAAAGTTTGTGAGATGTTTTCACAAAGTCGAAGCTAATACAGAGATGTGGGTGTCTGAAGTCAAAGTATGTTTTGCTGAGTGAGAAGAGTACCAAGAAAAGTTCATTTCTTCTGGGATTTGCATTTTATATACAAGTTTATACTTAAAATAAATAAAACTGTTGCAGCCAGGCAAAGCGTCGGGACTTCCTGCAAGGGTTTGGGTTCACACCTAGACAGTTATTTCTCAGTTAGGTTTTTCCCTGCACGGTGGCAAAGCAGGTCAGTTATTTCTCAACTCGATATTATGTAAACTGGGTTGTTTTGGTTGGCCGTGGTCCTCAGCTCCATATCGCGTGCCTCAGCCAACACAGCCTCAGCTTCTAACCTGGCCGGCTCGTGATCCTCGGCTGCTTCCTTCGGGGAATAGCTCCGCTTCCACGAGTCCGTCCCCATCTGGGGAGCGGTGCTGCTCGCGTGGATGGTGCAGACAGTGCTGTGCATTGGAAATCGCTTCAGAATAGGGAAAAAGCTTTTCTGAAAAGCTGGAGGTAAGAGGAAAGCAGAGGCGTGATTGAACTTCGGACCTTCTGCAGGTGCTGTATGCTTTGTGGAGCTTTACATGGGGAGGGATGAGCAGCGGTGCTCAGACAGGGTGACATCCTCGTGATAAGGAATGGTGATGGTGTGGTAAAGCAAATCTCCCTGTGGCTTGGCTACTGTCTTTGCTCAAATCAGCTGCCCCCAGTCCATTCCCAAGAGCTGGCAGCCCCTCCGTTGTCTTCGGGGAGGGATGTGGCTGTTCCCACGGGACTTTTCCTAACAGAGCAATTCCTCAGCATAGTGAATATCTTAACACAGTTCTCATTACCTTTGTAAACTTGGGGTGTTTTTTCTTCCTTCGCCATCCGATGAGAAAAAAAACCCCAACACCTCCACACACACGCCTTGTGCCTCCTGGTTCTGTGGATTTAAAGACCTTTTTGGGAACTTCTCATTCCAGACCATTCCATTCCAGATCTGTGGATGGATTCCCATCTGCTGTGCAGTAGGCTGGGCACGGCGGGTTGGCTGGCAAGTGGCAAACACCTCACCTGCACAAGAAGTCGATCAAAAATTGGCAAACCCTTTCCAGGATGTGGCTGGTTGTTTTATTTTTCCCTGGGCATGTCCTGTACCTTTGGTGGTGATAGGTTTAACTGCACCTTTTCTGGAGGACTCCAAAGGCAGAGATTAGACAAATGGATATGCTGTAGGGTAGGAGCATCCTCTAATCTCTGCTTCTAGATGATGAAAGACCAAACACCCCCGCGACGTCAATGCCCGGGACAGCCGAAGCGACGCTGTCTGGGCTTCAGGACTTTGCCTTTCATAGGGCAGGTGAGTGCTGATGGGGAAGGAGACATCCTTCAGCCCTAAAACCAGCAAAGCCCAAAGATGTGCGGGGCGGACATGGGAAGAGAAACGCAAGCTCAGCTGCTAGCAGCCGTTGCTGCCGTTCACTTCTCCTCTGCTGAAGGCTTTCGGGCTCCGCTGGGAAATTGCGGCGTTTCCGCGCAGGGAAGCGTCCCTTGGCACCGTACCTGTCACTTAGGACCTGCGGGCAGCGTGATCCCGAGAGGTTTTTAGCTCTTTCCTATACCGTGTGAGACCAGGGGGGCCGTTTCTGGTGTGTTAGCATCCCCGCAGCATAAACGGGCTTTGACGTGCTCCAAAACCTCCCTGGCTCGTCACGTCAGGGGACCTTCCTGGTCAGACTGGGTCTGAGGATCAGTGGCCCTTCTTGCTCCCAGTGTTACGGAGGGGATTCCTGCAGGAGAAGGGACGCGGCTGCACATCTCGTCCCTTTGCTGCTTCCCCGACTGCGCTCTCAGCGAGACTCTGTCTGAATAAAAGCCCTGTCAGACAGGGTGAATTAAGGATGATAAATGTATCTAATCGCATTATTAAAAATGGAAGCAACCAAAATCATCGTTGTTTTCAAACAGGAAGATGGTTGAGCTGATTTTGTTTTTCCAGAATGCTGATGCTTGTTCTTTTTGGGCACCAGCATTACTCTTTTGGGGACTGGTCTGTGCTACACTGCGAGGTGCAGGGGAGAACTTTTGTTGTTGTTGTTGTTTTCTTTTATTTTCCTTTCAACGCAACAGCACTTCAGTCTCTGGCACAGCGATATCCTGCAGAAATCCCATTGCCAAGAATGTTAAGTTGCTTGGAGAAGAAAGGCTCCTGAACAGGCTGGGGTAAACAAAAGGCAGGGAAGGCTGGAGCCCATCCTAAATAAAGTTCTTTATTACGGGCGAGCTTTTCAGATTTTTGGCACCGGTCAAAACTCTGGCTTTGTGTTTGTAATTTAAAACGGCCGTATCTTGTAGTCCAATTTTATTAAATTTGCTTAAGTATTTGCAGTTCAAATAACAGAGTCCATCACAATACGGTTCTGATTACCAGGGCTGGAATCCAACCACCATCCTCGGTAGGGGTAGGGTGACTCAGGGGGCTGCGGGACGGCGGTTTGATCGATCATTTCTCCTAGGGTGCGTTTCCAGAGTTGGCAGCGTGTCCTGTGTGGCGAGAAACCGTTCGGGAAGAAGAAATACGTCCTTGAGCTGGGTTTTAAAAATCCTGCCTTTCTTTGCTCTCTCTGGTTTAAATCCCGACGATGTAGTCACAGGTTATCCCTCTGCACGCTCGGGGACAACTCGCTGGTCTACAGCTGGCGTGTGACTGCTGCGGGAGAGCCGCGGTGAACTGGCCACGCTCGCTTTGGGAGAAGTAGACGTGTGCGTGAATAATGTCTCCAAAACATTCCGCATGGGAAACAGTCAACGCTTGCAACGTGCTCCTAATGCATCCTGTCCCCTGAAATCCTACCCTGTCTGCTTTGTTTTACTAAATTATGTTCCAGTTTCTTGGCCATTTGGTTTCTGCGTGAAATTGTTTTCCTGTCAGGCTGCTGGCTGGTGCAGTTACTAATTGCTTGAATCCTGTTTTTAGCCTGGCTGGGGGATGGATTTTGCTCAGTTCCCTCTATCTAAACACTTTGGAGCTCTTCCTTATTTTTTTTAACTGAACTGAGAATAGTTCGGTTGGTGCTGCTCATGCTTTGTCTGTTAAATAACTGGATTAACACAAGGAGTTTTATTTCCCCTTTTGCGTAGCTGCTTTTCTCGTATATTCATTTCCTTTATGCATTTTGTCGACCGCTGTTGAGAGGGGAAAAATACAAGCGACCTTTCCTGCCCCTGGATCAAGGTTGGTGCCTCCCAAATTTAATGAAGCTTTGTTATGTGCTGTACTGGGACCCTGCAAGAAAATCCCTGGAGAATCCTTTCAGAGTGATTTTAGAGGCTGGGTTGTGGCAATCTTTTGTTGTAGCCTGATTTGATAACCCCAAGAGCTGCTGAAGGTGCTTTTACCTTCCCGAGGAATCCAGCGTCCTCATTTTTCTCCCCAGGAGCAAGGTTGTTCACGGTGTTCCCTGCTTTGTGGACTTTGAGCAGTGGAGGTTTTAAAACACGCGCTTGATTAGAAAGCTGACGTGAGCACCGTCATTGAGATTTCTAATAAGAGAATTATTTAACTTTGAGAGACACTAGCTTTCCCAGTTCCTCCTGCATGGAGGTAGCGTAAGGATTCCTCACGTTCGTTGGGACTTGACAGCTAATCAGGATCTCTAACGCAAGCCAAGCATTTCAATTAGTTGTCGTTAAAATCGGGAGAAGTTTTGCCAAACTCGGCACCTGCTAGAGTCGCCTGGCCAACGCACATTCAGCTCGCTGGGATGCACGAACTGGAAACATCTCCCTGTATCTATATTTAAACCTGACCCCAAAGTGAGAAAAACAGCTCGTTTCTTTTGAAGGACTCGCAAAAGATGTTCTCCAAAGTCGGAAGTGTAAAACCGCCTGTGTCCGTGGGACCCATCCGGGTTGTGGAGCAGGCTCGGATCTCGTTTTGCTCTTCTGTTGGATAAAGCAAACCTTTCCCGAGACAGCCGCTCGCCTTCCACCCTCCTCGCGCCCACGCGGGAGGGATCTGCGCTTTTCTGCTGCTTAGTCGGGCTGGCTCCTGCTCTTTAAACCTTTCTCCAGACAGATCTGTCAGCAGAGGTGGGATTTTTGACAAAGCTGATGTTATCAAAAACGCGCTGTCGTTTCATTTTGTCCTTTTTTGTTTTGTTTTGTTTTGTTTTTGTATCTCAACCTTCTGGCGTACGCCAAACCGCTGCGGTTCCTTGCGCACAAGAAGACCTCCTGCGTCCCTCAAGAGCAACGGGCAGCTGGTTTTTGGTGGTTTTGGCTCGGTTCCCGGGGCTACTTGTCCCCCGGCTGCTGCAGCCATGGTCACTGTTTCGTGAAGCATCGCTGAGGCTCCGCATCGGCCTTTTCCTTTCCCTCCAGTATCACAGCTGGCTGCGCTGGGGAGGTGAAGATCAGAAGGACGTTGACGAGCACCAAGATTTTAAGGAGGCGAAGGATTCCTGTGGTCCCAAATATGTTTTTGCTGCAGAGCTGTGGGATAGCATCTCCGGGTGTGAGTTTCCACTATTTCCAAAGCTAGACTGAATCGAGTGCCAGACCGGGAGCTCACAAAGACATCTTTGGCAAGTAGCTGTCTCTGAATTTCCTGCCTAGATAGCAAACGAGCGTGTGCATGCGTGTGGTATGTACTTGGGGAGAAACAAGTAGAAAGTGTCACAGACCCCTCTTTCAGCTCCCTTGCTCTGGGGACCAGGGAAGAGCAAGTATCCTACCCAAAAATCTCCCATCCAAGCAACGTCTCTTGCCTGCTGCATGAGAAGAACGAGGACTGGTTATAGGTCAAGTACTGTATCCTAGGGCTTGTGGTAAAGGAAAAAAAGCTGTCCTTGACCTTCACAGCCCACGCAGTTAAGAGCTGGCAAGAAAGGGCCAAGAAGAAATTTTCAGCTCGTCGTTGTCAGACCGTGGCTTGTGCACCCCTTTGTTGCAGTGACTTCCCTCGAGGAGTAAAGGAATCCAACAAAAAGGAGACTTCTCCTCGTGCTTCCCTACGTGTGGTGCAAATGGGCAGAGTTTGGCCCTGGCCAGTGCTTTTCCTGAATTTCACCACCATTTGGGACCTACTGCGGAAGGAATCTGACACGTATACCGTCTCTGCTGATGGTCCCGGCAACCTCTTCAGCTTCCAGCCCACCAGCCTCCTAAAAGAAATAGAAAAGGTCGATGTTGTTGTTCTGGCTGAATCACACATGAGCAGATTTGGAACCACAACTTCTAAGCCCCAGCTTGCACTTAGATGGGTGCTGGTGAGACCTACCCAGGCTGCGGGGTCCCCGTCACTCGCTGCCCACCCAGAGCCGGCCATGAAACAGGCAGCGTGGTCCTTCCCTGCCCGCACGTCCCTGCCAGGCACCACACATCGGAGCTCGTGCACGGTGTTGCGCTCGCTGGTTCACCGTAGGGAGCCCACGGGCTGGCACTAGCCATCTCCTCTTTGCTAATAGTCGTCTTTTTCCATGCAAAAGAGAGGAGCCTGAGGGAGGGAAGCGTCCAGCATCCCATGACGTTGTTGGTTTCCTCGCAGCACTGCAGCAGCACAGAGTTGTTGGAGTATTATTTGCAGCTGAGCAGGTGAAATTGTTCTGAACTTCTTGCATTTAAAAGAAAGAAAAGGGAACATGAAAGGATTTGTCAATAATTAAACACTGCATTTGTCAAGAAAGGCATAATACCTCTCCGAGTTGGTTCTGATTATTGGAGTGTTTTAAAGTGGTTTGTTGTATGACAAAGATTGTTTAGAGGAAAATAGAGTAGGCTGAAATCCCAGTGCAGTGTGGGAGTATAATTTAGAGAAAATCTTTGAGCTTTGTACGGCATGGAGTGTCACTCAAGTTCGAGAGCATCTTTGCTTTCCCACCCACGTTGTCCTTCCAGCTGATGTGGTCGGAGGTCTGGCCTTCCCGAGCGGCTCGCTGTGTCCCGGGGACCCACGTGCGGAGAGGGAACACTGGCCTCTGTGAGAAATCCCCGTTGTTGTAAAGACCCTTTCCCGCTCCGAGTGGAGGACGTCAGTCTCTCTAATCCAAAAATAACTTTATTAAAGACAAAAATTGCTTTATTCCTGTGATGCTATAGAATAGCTCTTCAGACCAGCCCATTGACATTTCAGAGAGCAGTGACAAACCAAAGTGCCGTTGGAGGTGGAGCACACAAGCTTGCTTTAGTCCTTCCGTTTCTTCTGACAATCAGGTCCAAACGCCCGCCAGGGAATTCTTCGCTCCCCTGTTTTCCTTTGGCACAAGCAGTACCTGCGAACCATGGGTGCTCCTCTCTGGTGCTGAGCCTTGCCTAGAGGCAAAAAGAGGGGGCACCCCCTTTCCTTCCATCACAGCACCTCTCGAGGAGTACCGGCAATGGCGCAGCGAAGGAGGAGCCTCTTCCAGTAGAAAACCAAAGGAAGTCTTCTGGTTCAGCGTCACCGCTGGGGACCAGGGGCTGTGAGAGGCCCAGGACCCAGCCCTCAGTCATTCAGTGAAGCCATCCTTCTTCTCGGTCCTCCCAGCTCCGTCTCAGCTTCACAGGGACCGCCAGGCGTGTGTACACTTTCACCCATGTGTGTGTGTGCATATGTACGTATATGTGTGTGTAGGTGTATATAGATATACGCGCCCAGGTTTGTTGTGGCCAGAGCTGAGACACGTGGCGTTTGGGCCATGGCATCTAGCAGAAAGGAGAGTCAAGCCTGAGCTTAGGAGAGCGTGCCGGGTGTGTGCCTGTCCTCCCTGGGACAGCTTTGACCATGAGAACCACGCGAACGGCATCCCAGTGGTAACCTGGAGGGCTTTCTCCAAACCGAAACGCCACAGCCGAGCTGTAAGGAAACCGTGCGTCGCTCAAGCTGTGTCCTGCTGCCTTCTCAATGCACCATTCCCCCTGTCCTGGCCCGCAGCGGTTTGCAGCCGTGCGTGACAGCGTGAGGTTGCTTTATTGGCTTTGTGTTGCTCTGTTAGAGTTCCTTGGAAGAGCATCCAGGGCAGGAGGAGGCTGGAGGTTGGGTCGGTGACTCCTTCCCATAGGAGCGGCCCAGCGTCAGGCAAGAGGAGGGGAGATGCTTGTGGGACCGGGCAGGGAGGAGGGAACAAAAGGCAAATTGCAGAAATCTGGCAGGGCAGGGCATGGACTTGGTCATGGTGGCCATGGCAGGTAGGTTTCCAGGCGCAGAACAGATTGCAGCTCAAAGACAACTGTGTGGTTGGGTCCGTGAGACTGGGGAAGGGTGGAGGGGACACCACCATGCGTGTTCTGACCCACCTTGGACAAGTTACAGTTCAGTAAAAATTCTTGAGTTTGAAATGCCTGTAGGGTTTTACTTATTTTCTGGGAGAAGTTCATTTTAATGGAGGGAGATCGTCCCCATAAATTGTGGCCACCGTGGGTCACTCGCTGGGGTCTCTCCCGGGTTTTGTAGCTGCTCCCTGCCCTCACGTTCGGGCAGCTGATAGCTCCCTGTGCTACAGGCTGCAGCTTTTTGGTTGCTGTACAGAAATTGCATGTTTTTCTCCTACCTTCTGCAGAGCTCAGTGCTGTTTTAAAAACTTTCTTGGAGAAACTTGTTTGGAGGACCTCATTCTCTCTATTCCTTATCCCCTTCCACACGTCTCCTGTCTTTCCTCTCAGATAATACTTGGAACTGTGCAAAGCTGCTGCCTTTATCTAGGCTTTGGAAAGAGAAAGACAGGGGCGAAATGTGGTATTTGGTTTTTCGGTCCAGTTTTGGCTATGCACAGCGGAAACCTTCACGGAGCTCCATCACGCTGTGATTTTTGCGTGGTCTTGCAGTCAGGCAAGCAAACGATAGCGAAGCTGTAAAAAGTGTCAACGTTGCATGCTCAGTTTAACGGGCGTTAAAGCCTTCTTTCTACTGCTGAGATGCTAAAACTACTAAACTTAAGCAGGAAAAGTGCCAGATATTGGCCTTTAATGTGTTTTCACTGTAAAGACCCAGTCTTCCATAAATAGCACTTTTATGTGTCAACACCAAATGAGGAGAAAAGGAAGAAAACCCAGCGAATACCTTTACCCATCCCTTTCTAATCACGTTCCTACGTTCCTAGACGTGTTATTTCAAGTGATGCCATCCAACGTGGTGGTACCACGATGATAAAAGATAGTTTGTGGCTGCAGAAGAGCAGGCTCTCTTGGTTTTATTCTTGTTTTGCATTCTGGTTTGGGGATTTTCTGCTGCCATTTTTGCCCTGCGCTACCTGTCTCCACTAGGTACATTTGAGAGGGACCAGATTATTCGTGTCCTCCTCTATGCTGATGCCTACAAGTATTCACAAAACTATCGGCTCACTTGGCCTTCGGAGGGCTAACGGTGAGACAATTTAAATCTTTTTCTTTGACTATTTTGCCACGTCCAGCTTTACCAGGTCCTCCTGACCAGATAGGTCACGATCCATGGGTTTTTGGAGAGGAGAGAGCGTGCCGTGCACGCAGAGGAGCAGTAGTGAAGGTCTGGGATAGAGCCAGCCAAGGGAGCAAAGAAACCGCAGAGCGAGGAGGTGAATGCTCAGTTGCAGAACGTGTGGTCTCTCCTGCCCAAGCAAAAGATAATTTATCTTTATTAAAATTTAGGGTTGTGCAAAAGGCCGGTTCCAGACAGCTATCTCTCTCTCCTTCTCCTCTGTTTACCCCTGGACGTTAGAAGACGGACAAAGTAATTGCGTTGGCCTTTGCCTGGCTGCTGAGGCTTAGTATGAAGCTTAAAAATAATAATAAAAGAATATCAGCCCTTCGCAGTCCCCAGCTGCCGAAATGAAGATGTGCAAGGACTGGGACCGGGGTTTTCATGGTGCATTGCTTGCTTTTGTTCGTAAATGTGGGTGGGTGATGGGAACAAACTCCAACAAAGTCTGCCCAGGACTTTGTGTTTTTTTTGACTTACATAGACTTAATGTCAGATTAGTTCAGCAGCTTAGGGGCTGCAATTCTAGGAAGAAAACAATGAGAATCACATAAATGTTGAAGAATTGGATTACACGGGTCCTGCTGCAATCAATGACGTATAAGAGGGGCAACTTGGGTTTGAGCCTATGAAAACTAGGGAAGCTTTTGGCTTATGTTCTAGTTATTAATTTACTCGGAGGAAAACAAAATATTCTTTGTATAAATCCTTATTATAGGCCAAATTAAGTATGTCACTGCTTAAGAAATCCCACTGGCTTTGTGGAAGCTGACTCAGAGTTGGGCACGGGCTTCATTTGTTTGCTAAACAGGACTCAGACTGATTTTTCGATAACTTCACGGCGTTTGTTTAAAAGATTCCACCTTAAGATGTAGCAGACCAGTAAGTTTTGTAATTTAGTCTCCAGTTCTCTTAAGTTTACGCTAGTTAGCAGTGATGGGGAGCAAGGCTTTGTTTGGGCGCGTTGCCTGACGGGGTGAATATCGGGAGATTTTCGGTGGAATTGGTGTTCCTGAGAAAACGTTGAACCTGTGTTGATGGGTGTTGGTAGTTGTGTGTTGCTTAAGTCCGTATTTTATATTTTTGAAGGACAGCTCTTTTCAGCTTAAAAACGTTTTTCTTTTAGTGATTTGAGTGATTTGTGATTGAGTGAGTTGTGATTAGTGATTTGAGTTTTGGAGATGCCTCTGTCGAAAGCTACGTCTTTTATTATCAAATACGCTGTGTGTCAGTTCTTTGAATTTGAGACTGTTCTGCGCCGCCCGTGCTGAATTTTAATTCACCTACTGTGGGCTCTACAGCACCCAATTAAGCGCGCGTGGGGTTTATGCTCTCTGAGGTCCTGATGACACGTTAGATTTGGGATTATATCTGGGGGATAAACAACAAAATCGGAGCGAGCTAAACAGAGTTCTTTAAATAGAGCGTTTCGTGTTTCGAAACTCCATCCTCCAGCTAAGGAAGCGAAGGAGAAATACACAGAATAGTTTTACCTGAAAATAGTTTTTTTTCTGACAAATTATAATACGCTGCTTTCGCCATAACTTATTCTCAAGGTGTTTTCTCTTTCAAGGCTTTAATTTTCCATATTCATTCCCTTCCTGTTCCATGGCAGGATGTTTTTATTGTGGCTTTACGTATGGGACGTATCTAGTCGCGCTGGGTAATCTGTGACCCCAGATCTTTTGTTTCCTTGCCCATTTTTAAGGTGTTTCCAACTGATTCATTCTCTGTATTTGAAAACTGCACAATTACCCGTCCGTTCCCCACAGAAAACATACTTCACATGAACACCGTGCAGGGTATAAATCGCATCTGAATAAAATTCATGCTGAAATACGGTTTTTGTCGTCATGTTTTTCTTTGTCAGGAGACGGATCCTTTCATCAGCTGTGCCATAGGCTTGTATTTCCTTTGCTGGTTGGCAGGGCAGATGTATGGAAAATGGATGTATCGGCATCTAGCTGGGACACGTTCCTGTTTGGTCTTTAAAGTCTTGACTGGAGCATCTAGACAGTTCCTAATATTCAGTATTTGGAACAAATTAAAGCTATGAATTGAAGGATGTGGGATGAGGTACCAAATGTTCATGTCCCCAGAGGTGACTTTTCTAAGAAGTCAACTTCTGTCATGAAGAGAACTTTACAGCGTAGCTAGTTAGAGTTTCCACTTGTGTTTTAGCTGGTCCACTCTTCTAATATCGCCCTCCCAGCACATGACGGATTTGCATTCAGTCCCCTGCCATTTTATATGCAAATGCCCTATAAGATTCCTCCTTTGCTAATGCTCTTCATGTTGCATTTTAAGCATCATCTGGAGGAGTCTGACACTTTTTTTTGGTGCTCCCTTTATCTCTTGCTGGCGTTTTTCTGTCCAAAACAGTCATGAAAAGCTCTCTTTTTTTTTTTTTTTTTTTTTTAAGGATGAGAGGAAAATACCAAATTTGCTTAAAATATATTTTTCATTATTNTTTCATCAAAGAACTGTTTTGATGGCTTAACTTCAAGCATTTGATCTTGAATTCATCAGCCTTCTGATTTTTGAGCCCTGCAATTAATGTTGTCAGGCTTGATCTTTTATGTGACCCAGTGGTCAAAGCCAACTGTAGGGAAATATATCTGTAGCCAGACTTAGTTAATTCAAATCAGTTTGTAAACCCTGTTTTAATTCTTCTAAAGAAATGTAGATTATTGGCCCTGGAGTGTAGGGAGCCGAGTATCGGTAGTTAATGGTGAGAGCGCAGGATTTGCCGGTTCAAAGGGATTAAGCCGCAGAGTTGTTAAGAGGTTGAGGAAGGGAAAAGATTGGGCTGGTTCACAAATCTCATAACTGTCAGGAGCCCTCAAGCGCCAAAGCAGATATTTCATGTATACTCAAGAGATCAGAAAGTTTACAGAGAAAATCATCTTGCAGGAGGAATCTTGACTTAAGGCTTCATTACCTTTATAGAAACTTGATAAGCTGTGCCGTGCAAAACGGGTTCGGTGCTGCCGGCTGTCATTAACCCAGAGGCGCTGGGGGTTCCCAGGAGCTCTGCTTTGACTTTTGGAGAAATGAAATTTCAGGGTTTGGGTACAGCAGAAGTTTTTAAGAGAGTCTCTCGAAAGTATGATGTGCACGAAGCAAGTCAGACTGCGGTCTCGGGAAATCCATGCACACCTACCCTTGGCAGCCCTGAATTTTCAAAGTATTTGATGTGTTTTTAGATATGGTTTAACTTTGTGGCTGTGCTGATGTAACCAAGTTGCTCCCCAAATAAACAAACCTTCTCCTCCCCGGTGTTGGCTTTGGCCTTGGCCACTCTCTCATGCCCTTTTTCTTGAGTTGACACTGGCTCCAAGTGACGCAGGCTCACCCGACTCCAAGGCGAGGTGCTTCAGGGAGGTGAACCAGCAGGAAAACATCCCCCTGTTTTGGTTGTGGGGTCGGATTTTCGTATTTTCTTTCCCCCTCCCCTGGCGTACCTCCCTGAGCCAGCTCGCCCTGGGCTCAGATGACTCCAAGGGCGTGGAGCTGCCCCTTTCGGCAACACACGAATACCGATAGCGTCTCAGTCCTGCGGTGATGCCCCACGCTGACCAAACAGCAACATCTCAGTTGTCTCACCGATTCCTCTATTGTCTTTTTTTTTTTTTTGTCTGGTTTTTTTTTTTGGACCCTGTAAGTTAGGTTTACCACTGGCTTGGAAGCAAGTGGTGGGAAACTTGGGGATGTGAATGATGTTCTCCGCAGTGGTCCGAATGCACAGCAGATTGTAAGTCTGTGTCTTCATCTGAGAGAAGACGTTGCAGGATGATTATTATTTTTTAATTAAAATGATAGTGACTTTCATTGCCAGGGAATTCAGATACCGCACAGGCTGGGATCTGTTCATTATATTAAGAAGACTTTGTTCCAAATATATGCTATCAAGTGACCAATTTCATTTAGGCTTCTGCAAATGCTGAACCTGCAGCCCAGCCTTTGCGTTGAGTAAAAAACTACTGAAATAACATTAACCAAAACACTGTTCGCTTTTCCTTTTTCTGTTCAGCTTCTGAACCCAATCTGAAGTTACGATCCAGACTAAAGCAAAAAGTTGCTGAAAGACGGAGCAGCCCCCTCTTGCGCAGAAAAGATGGTCCAGTGGTTACTGCCCTTAAGAAGCGCCCGCTGGATGTCACAGGTACGTCGGGTAAGCAACAAATCTGCGCCGGCAGCTGCATACTCAGTGAGATATCCCTTTCCAAAATTCATTCCCGCATCCAGTTAATTGTGCAGTCTGGATCTCTCGTGTGCACCTCAGTGTTGGTGAAACCGGGATGAAGTTGGGTACCCGTCTCTTGAGTCACCGTTCCCAACTCAATGGGCTTTTTTTGTCGTCTTAAGTCATGTGTGGACAGACGTAGATATGCCACCACAGTGCTATATTTTTTTTTTTTCCAAGCATTTCTACAATCTTCAGCAATAGGTTGCTGAGAAATAAAATTTCCCAAAGGCGATCCAGTTACTATCCATGGGGAGACCGTAACTCACGGCTGTCCTCCTCCAGCAGTAAATGCTTTACAGCCCCCTTGGTTGGAGCCTTTGGGCAGAGCGCCGCAGTTCCTTGTTAAGTAATTGCGCCAAAGTTTTGAAACATGGAAGGCTTTTTTTTTTTTAGAGATCTAGCTGGTATTTTTGACTACTTATTTGACAGTTTCGTGTCGAAAAATAATATTCTTCTGGGAGTAAAGTTTGTAAGGAGGGATCAGAGTAAAGTAGATTATATAGATTACCATAAAGTTAATTCTTAGCACCATCTAGGGATGCCTCCATGTAAGTACCACTACGTGACAGCTTCTCCAGACTTGGAAGGCATGTCCTCATCATTCAAACAAACCCAAAGCGAGCTCTCTTTAGAGAGCCGGCTGGTTTTGGGAGACCCTGGGAGAGCTGTGCACCACTTTTTTTATTTGCAGAGGGAACAGATGATTTCAACAGCTAAGCGTAATTTATATCAGAGCTGAAAATTGAATTTGCTTCACTCCTCCTGTATTGCTGTATGTCACGAGGCTTTTAGGCTAAATCGAGCCTGTTTGGTCCCAGTAATGCCTTCAGAAGTGGCAGTGGAAGCTCCAGCTTCTCACTGAGCACGGACCTGGTGAAGAAGCCGGCTTGGAGCCTGGCAGGAAAAATCTCTGAGCAGAGAGGAGCAGGACCCCAGCTGTGCTCGTGTGGCTGGTCTTGGTGCCGGGTGGGAATGAAGAGAGTTTAAATGTTGTATGGAGTTGGTACGGTAAGAGGAGACTCTCGAATGGAAAATAACTTTTCAAAGAAGTGCCGCTTCAGGGAATAGAAGTTACGTTTAATCCTTGAAGAATTAATTCATCTTCATAGTCACCGGTTGAATGTGCCAGGTGCTTTGCCTGTGTACGAGTTCCAATATGTTGTAGCTAATGACGCGGTCCCAGAAAAAGCATGCAATCTCCCATGCAGTCAGGATAGTTTTTCAAAACACCTAGGCTCTCTGAAGTTGCTTTCCATGGAGAAGTTCAGCATTCGGTGCTCAGCTGGGCGTTATTCGGTGCTGAGTTCTCTCGATAGCGAGATGCCTCCCCTGATGCACAGCCAACAAACAGCAGCAAGGCTTCTTCTTCTTGGTTTGTGGGTTTATTTTTTTAATCTCTTTGCTCCTTTGCTGGAGGTATTTGCAAGGATCAAAATAGTACGTACAGAATAATGCCACAAAAGAAATAATTTTTTAAAAACCTCCTAAATTATAGCAATTGACTTTTATTTCTACTGGGGCATCCTCGAGCAGTTATGAGACTGCCGCAGCCTGAACCATTGCAGCGGCTGGGAGATTCTTCTGGCGCTGGGCAAATCCTGTGTTTAGGGAGGAGGAAAGTTCAGAAAAAAAGTTTTAATGTTATTTATCTTCCAAAACAAAAGGAGAAACACTGGAGGCTGTGCCCTACACCAGGTGAGACACCTTCTGAGGGAAGTTTTGTTGGCTGTTGCAATTTCACGCGCTGTTTCTGTTTATTATTTCTGTATCATTAGTGGGGAGGCTTTGATTTCAGGCAGGTCATCTGTGGTTCTGGTTAGTGAGTTCACAGGGACTGTGTTGATGAAATACACAACACCGAAAAGATTTTCTGAGCGTTCAGGTGATAACAGAATTGTTTTGGGGGATTAACTCTGCCTTGGGTCTTTCCAGTGAGAAAGTGGTTTACTCCCTGAGTGGAGAACACTTACCGACCAAAAAAAAAAAAAAGAGGCAGTGATTTGAAACAGATTTACTGGTTTGGACCCTGTTGAGTTTTGCCTGATTGTGGTAAAATGTGCTCAGCCATGACCATGGCCAGCTGTCTGTCCAGTCCCCTGTCACTCAGGCAGATTTAAATCTCTTCAAACACTTTAATTTGCCATCCTGGCAAAATAATCATCCTTGCAAGTCAGTCCCCTGGCAGTTTTGGGGAGCTGTTGCTCTGTGTGAAGGGCAGCCCAGGGCAGGTCACGTCTCTCCGAGGACCCGGCACGGTGTGGGCACTTCCCGGGTGACGGGGACAGCGACGTTGCACGTGCCCGCTCCGGAAAAAAAATCTCGGTGCACGATCAGCGTGAGGGCTCGGCGGCGTATTTCCAGTAAATCCAGACGCACCAGAAGCCTGCATGGGAAAATGTCAGGGCAGAGATGGTTCCCGGGTTGTTCCGGAGCAAGGTCTGATGCAATACGTGGCGAGAGGGTGTCGTTAGGGTGATCGGCTAACGAGGGCGAGAGAGGCGCTTGTAGAAAAATGAAGCGGGACAATCTGACACCCCCCAGTTTGGCCTCTCCAAGCCTTTTATTATCTTCCAATTGTATTTAAAGTTATCAGTATACTGTAAGAGAAATCCCCGTGAGGAGAAGACATAAATACGGTAAGTAGGTACTTGGACAGGCCCATTTGAAAGTGTTTGTCAGTATTTGAAGAGCCCTGAGAAGATTTAGAGGGGAAAGCGGAGAGGAGGAGGAGGATTGCTTTCCTCCAAAACAAAACCCGAGGGCTTGTTATCTGTCTAAATACCACGGTGGAGATTGTTTGTAACACTAAAAATTGGGTTTGGATGTGTTTTTCAGACTCTGCGTGCAACAGCGCTCCTGGATCTGGTCCCAGCTCTCCAAACAACAGCTCCAATAACATCAGCGCCGAGAACGGGATTGCAGGATCAGTCACGAGTATCCAAGCAGAGGTACGGAGCCCTTCCTCCCTCTGATTCGTAACCCTTGGGTTTCTAATCCGTTTTTGCAGAGTTTCGGGAATTTAGGCGTACAAACTGGTGCGCACCACGCTAAAAAAAAAAAACAAAAGCAACCAAAACCCAAAACACAAACAGAACCCCGGATCGTGACTTGGAGCAGACTTTGGGAATTACCTCTGGGTCTGGGCTGACAGGGTGCGTTATCTGTTTATTAAATCTAGTTTGAGCCAGCTCACAAGCTGCTTGTGGTAACTTGTGGTGGTTTTGTTGTCAGGAGAGAGTAAGAGTAAAGCGATTTAGCAAGGTAAAGCGTGAAGAGCTGGTCAAATGCAAGTATTTTACAGTTTGGGGAATCTGTTCTCGTATATTGGATAGCGGGTGAATTTGTGGTGTGCTCTAGGCTTGTCTCTACATGACCAAACCAGAACTGCGTTAAAGGGAACAGATTTAACCTTCCCCCCCCACCGAGGGATTGGAAAGCTTGGTGCCTGGTGCCATGTGCTCCTTTATAATCCCATAAGCTTTCACCATCGCTTGAGGCATCTCCTGCGGATGTCAAGGGCAGGGCGGTGGGCTGGCTGACCTGGGGTTTGGTTCAACACAGCAGCTCCAGCGTTCGGGGTTCCTGAGCCCACCTTTTTCTGAAGGCAGATATTGGGGTGCAGGCCCACCGTAAGCCTCACGTGTGGAAAACCAGTGCGGTTGCGTTTCTTTTTGTCCAGCTTACCACTAGCTGTTCTCCCCAGGAGTACAGCATCTGTCTGGACATCAGGACTGTACAAAAGACTTGGGCTTGTTCTCCTCAAATTGTCATTTAGAGTTGAGAAGGACTTCTAGCATAAATGTAAGCCTTCATTGCTTTCTAGTTCTGTACAGATTTCCACTTTCTTTTTATTTCTAATACAGTGTAACAGCATTTAATCTAGGCAGTATGCCTTCTACTCCACCCTCTCCTCTGCCAAATTACCCAACGCGCATGGACGTCCCCTCTAGTCTGCCGCAGACCTTGCAAGGTCTAAAGACAGTTATTATAAAGATTAAGACGGCGTAAGGTGGAGTCTTCACTTGAGCCTGGGAGCCGAAGCTGCTCTAAAGAGATGCACACCACCCGGGGAGTAGTTTGGAGCAGGCTTGGGAAAAGGTGTCTCACCAGTGAAGCTGTAGTATTCTTCTAAACCGTTTTATTTTTCAAGTAAATAATTTGAGCTCATCATCTGTGACTAGACCACTAGTACCTGATAAACTAGACACAGATTATGAGGAAAACTCTTTTCATCAACTGCTTGCGATGCAGCGACGTTGTAAGTTAGGCTGAGGCATGAGCGGCGCAGACGATTTGGGGGGAAAAAAAATAAAAAAAAAATCCCTGTACGGCCAAAACCTTTCCCTGGGAGTTGTCATTGCAGCTGTACCGCAGTGGGTAATTCCCAGTGATGCTGCTGCGTGCCAGGAAAGAACCATCTTCATCTAGAATTGCAACAGGAGCAGCATTTGCTGCACCACCTCCAGACAACCTGCGCGAAAAGGAGGAAGAAAATCGAGTTTTCGTTTCCCTGAAAATAATGTCTAGAGGGTTTTTTCACCTGTTTATCATTTTTGGTAAATAGGAAAAATATACAAATGATGGTGCAGTTCCAATTTTAAAGCTACCTGCCCAGGACCGTGTGAAGTAGATTGGATGGTTGCCGTCACGGAACAGAGTGAAACGCCGGTCGCTGTGTGATGGCAAACAGAACCCTGATAACCCGTTGCACAAACCGTTCCCCCAGCATTTCAGGCGTACTCGAAGGGCTTAGCTAAACCTCCGAGTCCTTTGTGTTTGTTTTTGGGGAAAAATAACTCCGCAGTGTGTTCTGGCTGATCCATTCGTCTGTTTAGGTTCATTTGGGAAAAAATAACTGGGCAAAGGGGGGTTTTGGTTTCTTCAAAACCTTCTTCTTCAGCAGAAGTAGCATTACCTGCCAGCCCAAGTGTTGGAGATTTCTTTGATACTAGTTGACCGGGCTTTCTCATGTTCCCACTTCTAAGTATTTGGAAATATTGAAAGATTTCTGAAAAAAATAACGTTGCCAACTTTGTGTTTCATGCTTACCTTCATGTTTTATTTTCAATGAGACATGTGTCTCGTAGTGTGCTCGGTCACCTCTTGCACCATGTCAGATGCGTTAGGAGATGGTATCCGAGTTCATTATTTAAGTTCCGCCGCTTGCCTGCAGTGTGGAAAGGCTACAGCTCTCTGCCTCCTTTTAAAATAGACCATATCTATTTTTAAACACTGTTTTTAAAGGTTTTTCCATCTCCGAAAGGTACACGATATTCATTGCCACTGCAGTTGCTCCAAGCCTATAAAAAGTACTTGACTACAGCCGAAAATTGTACATGCTGAAATTGTTCTCTTCTCTGCAATTCGGAAAAAAAAAAATATGTTTGCGTACGACCCGTAGACGGGATCCGTGTATTTAAAGTGATGATAATGCTGCTAAATCCCATGTGCTGATAGCGCTGAGCTCCTGCCTTTCTCTCCTTGCTGATTTTAAAACAAATCCCCAGGAGATCGTTTGAGGCACAACTACAGAGTATTGATTGTTCAGAGAGAAAATGGATGTAGTTTTGTTTCATTTGTGATACCAGTAAAATATTTCGTTACTCTGCTGACAATAACTAATCTTATTCTCGATGTGGCGCGCTAACATTATGCAATTTAAATTAAAGCAAAATTGCCTGTAGTGCTCAAAATTGCTTGGAAGAAGAAGTGTGTGGGTACGCGCAATCACGTGTCCTTACCAGGTACCGCTCAACAGCAAAGTGCTCCCTTCAAATTTCCTCCTTCAGGGCAGCAACTTGTCACCTGAGATCTTAAAACCAGATTTACCCTTTTTTACGGGAGAACGCGTCCGTCATATATTTTCAATAAGCTGGAATGAGGTTAATGAGAGCGCAAGAAGGCAAAAGGAAATCAGAAAAATCACTTTGCAGGTGAAATTTTGCAGAGGGTCGTCTGAAAACCGGGTGATTTTGTTGAAATTTAGACACAGTTGGACAGGGGAAGTTTCACCTTAGAATCTCTGAGGGAGGAAAATAGGGTTTTATTATCCAAAGCTGGCCCAGCCTTGCAATCGAGAAAATAACCTGCAGAGACTCATTGACTTACAGCTCTATGAATTTAAGTCTAAAACGTACAAAACCATTCTTCAAACCTCTGTTACGTAGCTACGGATTGTGCCATACTATAATATTAAGTTAATCATAATCCCTTTTTTCACAATAGCACCTGAGTTAAACAGTCAAAATTCTATAGAAAGTCATTTTGCAATCTAAACTCTGTTTTATTTAAGTTGGAAAATCACCTGCAGAGAATTCAGGGTGATCAGAACACTTGTTTCCTAACAGGAAAATCAGGCAGTTTGTTGGAATTTTTATAATGGCTTTTCTAGCACATATTTCAAATCAAACTTGTTTTGAAATTAAAGGTATTTTTACTTAAGTGTTCCTGCTTTAAATGGCCATAAGATAATTCAGTAAATCTCGCATTTCGCCCTGAAAATCAGAAAATAGCTACAAAATGCAACCTTAAGGCTTTTTGATGAAATTTTGAAGTCTGATTTAAGCTAAAGCACACTAGTAAATAGCATAAATTGTCTGTGATTTGCTAAAGAGAACAACAGCCATTGTAATTCCTTTTTTTTTTTTAAGGTAATCTGTTTTAGCTTTAAAAGGGCAAATACTTGAGAAGGACAAGTAAGCTGTTAAATCTTCTTTACAAAAGCTTTTTGCAGTGGCGCTGCGTGAAGACTGAGCAGCAGCAGAGTGCCGGTGAGGGTGCGGGGGTGATCTTCAGTCTCCAAAAAAGATGGAATAAACAGGACAAGGGCTCCCTGTAGGGCAGCGATGGCGGTTGCGGAGCGAGATCATCCCCGTGTTGGTTATTCTGGTCCCGTCGCCCCTGCGCGGCTGCGGTATTCGGGGCACGAACCTAGTCTGCGCCTACTTAGGCTGGATCCAAAGCCCAGCTTAGCTCTCCCGTTCAGTATTTCCAATGTCAGCAGTGAAGTTACACACTCTGTACGTTTCTGATGGGTTCTCACAGCACGTGTAGCGTGTCCGATCTGCGGATGCTCTCTCACCAGGGTAACGCTCTCGATTTTGTTCGCAGACCAGCCTGGCTCACAGACTTGTGAATCGTGAAGGCTCGGTAACGCAGCTTCCGCTCTACACGTCTCCTTCTTTGCCCAACATCACGCTAGGACTGCCTGCAACTGGTCCTTCCAGCGTAAGTGATGGGGGATGCAGCCGGTGAAACGTTGCTCGCCCCGATTCATCCCTTAACCCGCTGTGCCGTCAATTGTGCGTTCGCAGGGAGGATCGGCGCAGCAGGATGCGGAGAGACTGACTATCCCAACCTTACAGCAGCGGATCTCTTTATTTCCTGGCACTCACCTCACTCCCTACTTGAGCACTACAACGTTGGAAAGAGACGGGGGAACTGCACATAACCCTCTTCTGCAACACATGGTCTTACTGGAACAGCCGACGGCACAAACTCCCTTAGTCACAGGTGAGCGCTCCGTGGATCGTGGGCAAAACTCAGTCCCGGCTGGGGAAAGAGAGCAGGTCACATCGGTTGGTTCTTGGTTTGTGGTTTGTTTTTTTTTTTTGTAAAGTCTGTCTCTTGTACAACAAAGATACTGCATCACCTCTATGTTCTGGAGGTATAAAACCTTTAGGATGTGTTCGTTGATAGGTTGGATAGTGGTGACGTTTGCAAAATCAGAGGTGGGGGGAAAGTGCCTTGTCGCTTTGGAAAAATGAAAATAAATGGTATTTACTTCCGTAAGTAAAGCACAAGTTCGTACGTCACAATTTAAAACTACGTAGTTAAGAGGTCTAACCGCTTCAGTGTGAAGTGGAGACAAAGCCGTCGTGTCTTATGATTACTCTTCCTGTTTATCATGGATGGTTTCTATTCTGTATACGACAGGCACGCATTTACAAAATCTCAGATTAAAATACTTAGCTTTTCATCATTATTATAAATGGCAAAAACATGGCAAGACCAACTGCATTCAAACAGATTGTATTTGTTTGTATATGTTACATTTTCAGTATGCTAATTGCTTTGAATCACTCCCTGTGTCATATTTTCAGAATTAAGTACCTGTGGGAAAACATATTTCTATAAATAGGGTTGATTCAAGGCAATAATCCCCAGTAGGATGCATTTCTGTTTTACAGGCTGTAACGTTGGGACAAAGGATGTTCTGCTTAAGTTACAGACGTGCTGATTTTTATTTCTTTCATTCCATTTCCAATGGAAACTCTTGAGAGGTGTCGATCACTGAAGCATTACAGCCCTGCTCACTGGTTTGGCTCGTGTCTGGTTTTACATACAAATCCCAGGAATATACGTGGGGTTGTGATAAGCTTATAAACGTGTGCGTATGGGGAAGCTGAAGCACACAAGTGTGGTGTTTAGCAAGCACGCTGAGCCACGAGAGTAGTGTGTGCAGGTTCCTTCAACCTTTACATCATTTTCCGTTGCCTCCTTCTGCCACGGTTGCCCAGAGCCATGACAGGGTTGCCCAGAGCCGTGACACGTCTCATCATGACTCATCACCAGTTGCCCTTTGCCCGTGATCTGTTGATGCAGAGCTGTTGGAGAAGACATCTCCTCTTACCCTATCACCAAAATTTTCTTCCCCATTTGTGCTGGAATTTCCTTTAAAGCCCACGTGGGCAGAAGTGCTGTTCTGTTTCCTATCGACCTCTCTCAAAGCTTCCCTCAGTTTACAGCGTACCGTGTTTGCTTCCAAGTGTATTCCTTCTAGTCCACCTGCTACGTGCGGTGTTTTCAGAGTGAGTACAACATGTTATAAACCCACACTTAGGAGAAATACTCACTGTACAACAGAGCAACAAGAAGAAACACACGTTCCAGATGCAGCAACGGAAAGAGAGCAAGCTAACACATGGTCTCAAAAGCCCTAAGTGGACTGGCTGCCAAACTACAGTTAGTACTTCTAACTTTCTTGGAAGCAAAGTGGAGTTATTAGCATTCTGCCGATAGCCTTCAGCTCTGGAGATAGTCTCCTGATGGCTGCAAAATGATCCAGCACGATGGCACGCTCTTGCTATGGAGGAAGGTAGATGTGGGGGTTTTGGGAAACTAGAGGAGAATTCCTTAGATCTGCTGGTCCTCTCGTGACGGGTTACTCTGGATGATATCCTTCACGTTGGCGTGTATGGTCTGAGTAGGAACAAGGCGTCTCCCCCAAAAGCTTTCACGGGGGGACATTAGTCATTCGCTTGGAGGAAGGTGGTCTGCCAAGGTGTCCTGTGCAAACTGCGTGGGATCCCTTCCTCTCCTGTCTAACTGGAACTTTTGGGAAGAGGAACAGCTGTAAGGGAGATGGACCACATCTTTCAAAATTATTCATGTGTTCTTACACACACAGACATGTGTGTGTGTGTATCTATACACACACATTTATAAAGTAAGATACCCTTTTACATGGTCTTTTCAGAAAAGCCAAGGGTGGGAGAAACTCAAAGTCTTTCCCAACAAGAGAGGAGTTAAATGAGTCAGATTCTTCCATGTAGAGCAGTTCTGTGAATCAGTGGGAAGAAGAGATCGTGTCCTGGGACAGAAATGGCAAGGTGTTTCTAAACGGCAGGATTCAGCTGGCTGCGGGATTCTTGGCAGCTTCTCCCTCTTCTTAACCAAAGGCTGAAGAAAGAGAAGATACAGCTTCTCTGGCCCTTGAACTGGGCAGTATTTCTGAGTGTCGCTGGCCGCTGCACTGTCTTTAGTTTGTTTTATACGAGGAGGTAAAGCAGAAGAGTACTTTGTTCCTCAAAGTGGGGGCAGCTCCCTACATTGGGGAGCCCCCAGTGACGCCCTTCTGTCCCAAGGGGTAACGAGCAGAAGTAAAGGCTTATCCTCAGCTCCTCCATCCTTGGGTTTGGCTTGGTGTTGGGCTGGTCTTCATGTCCCAGCTTTCTAAGAACTATGTGAAGGTATGTTTTTGGAGAGCAGAGCATGAACTGGCTCACCCCAAGAACAGCTAAAAAGACAAGATGCTTCCTAAAGACATGCCCTGACTGGAGCTCAGTTAGGTATTTCAGATGGTAGTCATCAGAGACACCGAAATTGCCAAGGGCATGTGAGTAACACAAGTTATCCCAAAATAACCTCATGTTTTCCTTAAGTTACTAGCATGGATACACAGGACAGTGACGGAAACAATTCTAGCTGTTTGTCATCTTGGCCTCTAACACCTTCTTTCTACAGAAATAATGAAGCCTGATGGCTCCCATATTCCTGAAATGCTTCGAGGGAGTGCCTTTTTCCAACCCAAACCTGCTCAGGGGTTTAGCACACGGAAGTTTTCATCCCTAGTCATTGCTACGGGGCGGGTATAGCACAGCCAAGGGCAGCCATGCTTCCCCATGTGATCTAGAGTAAGAAGCAGCTTCATCATCATCCGTCATCCTTCAGCGTATCCAGCGAGCCCCCGTAAGCTGTAGTTGTTGGAAACTTTGGGGTGGCACAGCTTGGGTTGGTGCTTTTCCAGAAATGAACCTGGGATTACTCCCCGTACCAAGGCAAGCTGTAAGACTTTAACTTCTCCAGACTGCCGCTGTGATATTAATTCATGTCACCCACCGAGCGATGGAAGGCTCCGTAAGGTGTTGCTGATTTTAAGAAATAAAACGGTTCCCTAGGGTCTCTTCCGTAAAAGAATGCAAAAGAGAGCGAAGTATTACTCCATCCAATGGCAATTAATTGTTATCTGTTCTCTTTTAAGGATGCTTCAGCTGTAAATGGCGAGGTGGCTGGTTTTAACGTTATATATCATTGTCACCATCAGCGTTACTCAACAGCCGTTTTCTCCCTTCCTTTCTTCTTCCTTTTTTTTCTTCTCTGCTGTTTTTTTTCCTCCATATTATCTTCAGACTGGTATCTTTCAGGACTGCCCCTCCATGCACAGTCTCTGGTTGGTGGAGAACGGGTCTCCCCTTCAATACACAAACTCCGGCAGCATCGCCCGCTGGGGCGCACGCAGTCTGCTCCCCTTCCCCAGAACGCCCAGGCCCTCCAGCAGTTAGTGATCCAGCAGCAGCACCAGCAGTTCTTGGAGAAACACAAACAGCAATTCCAGCAACAGCAACTGCACATCAACAAGGTAGGCATGGCGCTTTTAAAGTCTTTCTTCCTCATGTAGCATCAATACCAGCTTTAGGTGACGCTGTTTCACAGTTTCTTGTGTGGTAATGTATGTGATTTTGACCTCCGTAGCCAACTGGGCTTCATCCTTCAACCTTTTTGTCATGATTTTGGGAAATACATCAACAAGCATGTAGACATTGGATTGAGAGCAGCCCTGA
>VXBL01009961.1:459383-507549 GCA_013400195.1 Aramus guarauna
CTTTGGGCAACCTGGGCTAGTGGAGGGTGTCCCTGCCCATGGCAGGGGTGGCACTGGGTGGGCTGTGAGGTCCCTTCCCACCCAAACCAGTCTGGGGTTCTGTGACGTCCATCACCAGGGCAAGGATCAATACCTGTGTTGCAGACAGTGGAAAGGCAGAACAGGTCAAAGTTCTGGCGTTCCAGTAATACTTTTTGAAGTTGGCGTTGCTGCCGTTCATCCACATCAGGACCTTGTGTCGGTTTTGTAGCAGAAAATGTAAAATGCTGTCAGGGAGTGTGAGGAAAATACCTATTGCGTATAGATTCAGTTTGAAAGGGGGAAGGAACAGTAATATGGATTTGAGAAAAAAATCAAAAAGCGAGGGATTTCCGACATGACAACACCAGAAATAATTGAAAATGCAGATATTCAGATTTACCGAAGCATCCTTCACTGGAATTACCTTTGGAAAGAGAAAAGCTGTTCCCATCTCCAGGCCAGATTCTCTTAACTAAGTCCCTGTGCAAAGCATTCCAGCGTCCCATCCATTTCTTCTCCTGAAAGTGAGGACGGTATTGCTGTGCATCCTGCAGAGGTGGTTTTGAAGATTAATTAGCCAAGACTCAAAAATTGCTTTGAAAAAAGCAAGCGCTACGTTTATGATCTCGTTTTCTGTAAATCACTCGGAGAACATCAGGCGAACGTTGCAGAGCACCGTTCGTCAGCGCACAGACTTTGCAATTGCTGCGTAGCCAAAATAATCCGTTGCGGCATCCCAATATTACAGCTGAAGGTGAAACAAAGCTGCTTTGGGATGATTGCAGGACTGTGCGTTAAAAAAGACAAAATCCATCCTGACGTTTCAGCCCAGGGAAAGTTAAGCGCACCTTTTCAGTGCAGCAGGTCGGAGCACAAGTGGGAGGGATGGAGCTTTGACGTTTTATCCCAGCTGAGGTTTTCTCCCAGGATTTCAGAAGGCACAGTCCATTGCTGGACTTGCAATACAAAAAAAAGGCTGTCAAGGAAATCGATCCTAATCCATGGGATCTTTTTCTGGCTCTGCTTTGTACTGCTTGGAGGCTTTCTAGCCGGTGGGAGCTTGCTTTCCTCCGGCAAATCCAGTGGTAGGTTTTGGGCTCAGGAGGACAAGTTCGACGGCAGGCAAACCTTCCCCATCCCTGCAATTTAATTTACGGTGGAGGTTTCTCCGGATATTTTCACTGTTCCAGTCCTATGAGAAAATACAAGTGCTGAAAGCAGGATTAAAAAACAAACAAACCCCAAAACCCCAACAAACCACCACACGACCCCCCCAAAACTTTGTTTATGGACTCGAGCTAAGGCAGGGTGATTACACAAGTTACTGACGTCAATCATGTACTTCTGGAGAGCTGCCACCGCGCACCGCGTGTGCCAGCCCTGGACCTCGTTCAGCCCCGCACACCAGGGTGGTGGGGAGCTGCTGCTGCCATCGAAATTTCCCTTACCCCCTTCCAAACACGCTACGTGAGCAGGGTCGTCGGACACGGGGCGCTAGGTAGGGTTTCTTTGTTCGGAAATAAACGTCAGCCCGGCGGTTTGTTTGTTCGAGGGTTTGTTTTTTTTTTTAAGGCTTTTCCGTTGCCGACGCTTGTAAGCGTCCAAAGACTTCGCCGTGACGTACCCACTGAACTCATTCAGACTTTCGCTTGGACCTCCCAGGAGCAGGAGAGCGTGTGCGACCGGAGCCGAGCGCGTCCTCCCGCAGCACTCTGAATTTCGGCTTTGTTAGAGCTGGGATCTATCGCATCCATAGCAGAGTCGGGCTGGGGATACAATTAAACTGATTGCACAGGGGCGATTTCCCTGGCCTTGATTTATATAAGCAATGAGTTAAAATTGTTTCGGTACTAGCGCAGTATGCGTGTGGCAAATTTATCCCGTGGGATAGCGTCCAAGTGCTGACATGGAAAAAGACTTTTCCCAGATGCGCAGATATTTTAAGACCCTCGTGTGTAGGAGAGTAAGGGCACAACTAAAAATAATGTCATAGATTGCTGCCTTTTAATTACTCGCAGAACTGACAGCACTGTCTGTTAAGGTTGTGTTGGATTTCCTGTAAATAATACGAAGCTGTTTTCAATTGCTCGTGATTTTTCCAAACTTTAAGATTTTTGGCCTTAAACCTTCCCCGTTAGGTGTCTACATCAGATGAAATTTTTGAGGAGACTGCAGCCAAAACAAGTCTTGCTGTTTCCAAGGAGGCAGCTAAGGAAAAATATGTTGCTTTGCTCCTGATTTAAAATAATAAGAATAATCATCTAGGGGATTCGGCTGTGAAGCCTTGGTGCCGGAGGCTTTGGAGCAGGAACTTGGAATCGAACAGAGGAGGACAGGGCGGGCGGCTGGGCAGGGAAGGAGAGCGCGGAGGGATGGGATGGGTTGGGATGGGATGGGATGGGTGGGACAGGGCTCCTTGGGGAAACCGGAGGGGAAGCCAAACCTGAGGACGAGAGACGTGTGCGAACGAAAAGAGCGTTGCTGAAGTTGCCACCCTGAGCGCTCAGGCTAGGGCATGGCGATAGTTAAGTTTCCCGTGCGAGTCTCGCTCGCTTTTTCTTTTTTCCCATCTTTTTGATCCATTTTTGTGATCAAGTGGTGTCTCCCTTAGAAGACTCTGACTTCGTACAGAGAAGGGTAAGAGCGAGGCTGCTCTCCGGTGGCGTGCTGCTTCCTTTCTTGCAGAAATCAGAGGACACGCAAGGAGCGGAAGAGGGAAAGAAGGTTCCGTAGGGCTAAGGCAGCTCGACGCCATCGCAGGGAATTGCCTTCCTCCTCTCTGCCGCAGAGCCGTATCCGGAGGAGCGGATCGGGCCGTGGGGCAGCTTGCGGCGGCGTGCTCACCTTCTCCATGCCCTTTGCGGGGCAGGGAACCGGGGCTGCGAGCTGCAGAGGTGTGCTCGCCCGTCTCAAACATCTGAAAATCAACCGTGTGGGAATGAAACCCCCAGCCAGCGCGTAGCGTGACCGCCATCTCTGCTGCGGCTGCACGTCTGCCGGCGCGGAGCAGCTCCGCTCCCTGCCTGCCGTCGAGCGGGCGTTAACGCGGACGTGCTGATATCTGCAGAGCGCTCGTGTGCGCCGGTGATGATCACGCTATAAAATCGTATGTAGAAATCAACGGCTCTTGCTCCAGAAGCAGGGTTTGAGAAATTAGGTAAGATTCTGGATAAGATACTGAATAATTTCTTGCTGGTTGAGCTTTGTGTAAGCTTTGGTCTGAATCAGGCACGTGCCCTAAAGAGCAAATACTAACCAGTCCTAAAAACAAAAGCTATACATTAACGTAGGTGCACAGAAGCACCGACCTGAAATTACATAGGCGACGTGCGCTCGTGTTTCCCACCTTTTTGCGTGTTTAACATTCAAACCTCAGAAATGTTTTTTTTTCCCCGTGGTCCGAGGAGCTTTGCTGGGCGAAAGGGCTTGTTTTGCCGTACGGTAAATATATGCAGCGATCCCGGCATCGTTTTGTCTTCAGCAATTACAATTTCTCTGCAGACTTCAGTTTCTTTTAAGATACAGATTTTAGGCTTTTGTCTGGGAGAAGGAGGAGCAGCGATTTGCTGGTGGTTCTCTGTGGCATTTGGAGGTCGGCATGTTGGGGGGGGTATTTTTGTCGTGACGGTGATCCAGGTCAAGGAGGATGCTGTTCTCCGAGCAGACTCCAGATATTTTCAGTTAAAAGTGTGAGTTTTTCAGCCTGGGAGGTCTTGAAGCAGCAGTTCCCTTTCTAAAGAGAAATATGCAAGTGAGATTTCCGTAAATCCCGTGCTGGAAAACTCAACTTTTTACCTTTCCGTAGTGAAGAGGAGTGTTTTGGCATCAGTCCCTGGGATGTGTAATTCAGGCAGCCTTTCTGGAACAGATAATCTCCCTTTTAGCCCTGAATTGTGCTGTTAAGCAGATTAACACTGAGCCTCTGGGGTCAAATTCTGGTGGTTCTGAGTAAACCCCGTGTTTAGCACCCTCTGGAAAGTGAGGTGTTTCTCCTGCCGTGGCACATAGATGGCAACGTATATATGCCAGACCGTAGTGCCTCGACTTGTCTGGTGCGGCAGCATTGGGGTGGATACGCTTTTATTAACGCCTAGAATTTAACCTTGCTATTTCCTGATTATTTTTCTGTTTGTTTTTTTTTGGTACGTGTTAACTGTTTAGCCTCAAGTGACTCCTGGAGAAGCTTTTAATGTATAATGTTTAATCTGTAAAAAATAGAAATAGAAAAATAGACTCTGTTAGGTTGCGTTGAACAACGTGCAGGTAGGGCTATTCCCCTTTGAATAGTTTAAGGGAAGTTTTTGAAGCATCCAGACATAATTTTGGCTATAATGAGTATTGAAAAGATCTCCGGAGCCCCTCGTTCAGCACTGCTGCTACGTGTTGGCCTCTCCCCATTGTCCCTCGTCGTCTCTTGTTTCTCTTTAGCCCTTAAAAGTTAAAAATTAGGATCTCCCCACTCTGCAAGGGGTACATCGCGTGGAAAGAGTCATAGCAGTAGCCAGAAGAGCAGGGCTTGCGTTACCATTTCCAAGTGATTAATTCCAACCCCCAGCAGGACGTTTTCTTCTCCCAGCCCTTTTCCACGTGTCCGTCCCCCCCGCAGATGCACTCCTGCCTTACGCCTCTCTGCTAGTGCTCTCCTTTCTCTTGAGCATCCCTGCCGGCGTACCCACTCCGCACCGCCTGCCTCCCAATTCCCAGCCGCGTCCTTGACTCGAGAACAACACTTTTTTTGGGATGTCTGTCTCAGGATGCTTTTGAGCTGAAATTTTATAGTCTTTGGTTATTCTTTATTTTTTCTCATTTTGACTCAAGCTATCTCTCCAGCTCTTCAGAGTCATTCTCTCTCTGAAGAAATGAAGTGGTCTCTCCTAAAGTTTGAAGACGTGTGAGGTTATGGTTTTACCTTCCATGACTGAGATGTTCCTTCCTTTCCCACAAGACTGTTATTAATCTCATATTTGAAATCAGCCCCCTCAGAGGTTCAAACATGTTCTCTACTTTCAGTAACCATTAACATCATGAGCAACACGAGAGAAATGCCACGTTCCTGTGTTGGACTCCGAAACTGGAAGAGATCTTGGGACTAAATCTAACTCAAGTTTTACCTCAAGTCATGTCCAGCTTTCGTCTCTGTCAGTCTTTGATAACTGATCTGTCATGTTTAGTGTTGAAGGAGCTTTGTCCTTTTAATTGTGCAGGACCAGAAATTTCTTCTGTAACCGCTTGTCATCGTAGGAGAAAGATTCAGAGGTGCACAACTTTGACAAAGTTGGTCTGTCCAGGTAGGAAGCTTTGCTGTGTGCTCCTATGAAGTTCTTCAGCTCTGTTCGAGCTTCCCGAGGAGCTCTTCAGCCACCGTCTAGAACCAGACAGGTCCCTGTGACACTTGTTGCCTAAAGAAAAAGTGTATTACTTATTCCAGGAGCTTCTCAAGCTTTTTTCTGTTGGAGATTCTTCATTAGTCTGTGATGAGTAAACAGGGCTTACTAGCCTTAGTAGTATCTTCAGAGTTTTTGGTCTCCTAAGAATTTAGCACTACAGAGAAGGTATCATGGAGAAGTAGATATATCCTATCTGGTAGACATATCAGATGCCAGCTGATCTGAAATGTTACTCCCAAAGAAATGCAGCCGCCTTCTCCTTGCAAAGCATTCCGCAGAAAAACGATGAATTCTGTGTTTTTCCTTGTATTGAGACCTGACGCAGCTATGTTTGGGTTGGTTTTGGTTTTTTTTTTTCTTTCTGCTCTTTGTATTTCAAAGAGGTAGATAAGAAATCTGGGCAGCTGTATCTAGTCTTTTAAAAAATGCTTCTGGCTAGAGATGTATAGTTTCTTCCGTGCTGAAATAGCCGTCCAAGGCTAGAGAGGCAGTGCCTTTAACAATGTTTTGTGATGGCAGTATGTGATAGCCAGAGGTGAATGTGTTTGAAAATAGAGGAGTAACCTCGTTGCAGAGGATACTAGAGAGCTAATTAAGGGAAGGAGAGGTTATTTATGGTGCCTTGTGTAATTGTTTACTATTTCAGATATACTTGTAAGCATTTTCAGTGCTAGCTCAACTTTCTCTTCATTCCCTTGCACTTCAGTTACCTTAAATTTTCTTAAATTACGTGAGCATATATTCATAAAATTGCAAAATTGGAAGATTTTTAGGGGGGTTTAGTGGGCCTGGGATGCACATACTCGTGTGTTATATGGAATATGTTCCTAACAAAGGGATTTCTTGGCAAAATTGTCCTCTAAGAAGAATAGGGTTGCAGCAGCTAGAACAAATGACATACCAAGAGGTTCAGTTTATGTTAGGAGAGCAAACTGAATGTTTGAAATGTCCTTGTCATTGACCACTTGATCTTTCAACCTTCATTGTAGCATTTTACACATGTGTTTTTCATTTAATTCTTACATTTTTATGGAGTTGGAATAATTTAAAATTTCTAGGGAATTACACTGCTTCTCATTTCCATTAGATTTGACAATGACATTGTAAGTTATTTTCCCAGCAATTACCTTGCGTAGTTCATAAGTTCAAAAGGTATTAAGTTCAAAGCTTGAGACCTTCGATCCAGCAGAAAAAAAAAGTAGCAGAAGATGGTTTATGATGATTTAATTATCTTTAAAACAGATTAAGCCTAAGAGGGCTTAAAGAAAATTGATGGAAGAACTACCTTTAGCTTAATGTGGTTTAGTTATCCAATGTGCGTTACAAGTAATGAAACTGGGGAAGTGGGGAGGGGTGGGAGAAACCTCGCAAAAATCCTTGAGAAGTTTTGATCACTGAACCTTTTAGGTTGGCAGGGACCTCAGGAGATCACTTAGTCCAATGTCCGTGCTCGAGCATGGTCAGCTGGAGCAGGTTGGGTTTTGAATATCTCCAAGGATGGAGACTCCACAGCCTCTATGGGTAACCTCTTCCAGTGTTTGACCGACTTCACAGTAAAAAAAAAAACCAACAACATTTTCCTGTGTTCAAAAGGAATTTCATGTCTTTTAATTCGTCCCATTGCCTCTTGTCCCATCACCTGCGAGTGCAGGCCCCGTGAACTTAGGTACGTCCAGGGCTTTTTAAGTGCTCCCTAAACCCTGATGGTCCTCCACAGAGGGTAAGTCTTCCTCGCTCCAGACTTTCCCTCTGATCTCTGGGGTCTGGGATTCCTGAAGGATGGGCTTACTGGTCAAGAAGGCATTAAGTACCATGGCCTTTTCCACACCATTTGTCACCGGGGTCCCTTGCTCCATTCAGCAGTGGACCCATGTTTTCCCTGGTCTTCCCTTTTTCTTTCTTCATGCCCTTTACATCCCTTGCCAGATTTGACTCCAGGTTGCCTTTGGCTTTCTTAACACCATCCACGCAAGATCACATAGCAACTCTCTACTCCTTTTGGGTCACCTTTCCTGATTCCAGCTCTTGTACATCACCCGTGCAGTTCTTAAGTTCAGTTAGGAGCTCCTTGCTCATCCATACAGGCCTTCTGCAGCCTGTGCTTGACTTCTTACATGTTGGGATAGATCTTTCTTGAGCTTGTAGAGTCCTTGAGTATCAGCCAGCTCTTCTGGGCCCCTCTTCTCTTCAGGGCTGTAGCCCATGGGACTCTTCCAAGCAGATTCCTGAAGAGGCCAAAGTCTTTTCTCCTGAAATCCAAGGCTGTGGTCCTGCTTGTTGCCCTGTTTCTTCCTCTCCAGATCTTAAACTCCACCATCTGATGGTCACTGCAGCCAATGCTGACTCTGACTTCCACATCCCTACTAGTTCTTCCTTGTTTGTAAGTGTCAGGTCCAGGAGAGCACCTTCCTTGTCAGCATCTTGATCACCTGTGTCCGGAATTTGTCATCAACGCTTGACCCCTGCTGTCTTCTCCTTCCAGCAGATAGCAGGGTGGTTAAAGTCTCCTGTGAAGACCATAGTCTGGAATGTGAGGCTTCTTCTAGGTGTTTGAAGAAGGCCTCATCCACTACTTCTGCCTTATCTGGATGACTACAGCAGTCTAGCCCCTACAACAGCATTCATCTTGGTCTGTCTGCTTATCTTGACATTTAAGCTCTTGACTGAGTCCAGACACGTACGAGGCGCAGAGCCCCATGCATTCCTGTTCCTCCCTCAGACAAAGGGCAGCTCCCTCTCCTCTCCTTCCCAGCCTGTCCTTCCTAAAAAGCCTGTATCCCTCCATCACAGCACTCCAGTCACGTGAACTGTCCCACCCGTCTCCATGATCCCAGGGAGGCTGTAGCCCCGTAACTGCGCACAGGCTTCTCATCCTCCTGTTTGGTCCCCGCGGTGCGTGCGCTAGTGTAGAGGCATTTCAGAGAGGCACCCAAGTGTGCCAGTTCCCCAGGACAAGCTTGAGAGCTTCCCCGTCAGGCTGTTGTGCCATCACCTCCACCTTCGCCTGCCTGCACTCCAAGGGATGCCACCTCAGCTCTGTTTTGTTGATTGCTGGGTCCTTTCTGCTCCCACCACCCCAGGCCCTAGGGCTGCCTACCCTGTCCTCAGCTTCCTTAGCTCTTGTTGAGGAACCACTCCCTCCCCTCTGTTTCTAGCTTAAAGCTCTTGCTACCAGCTTGGCCGACCTGTTGGCAAAGGTACTTTCCCCCTGTTTAGTCAGGTGGATCTCATCTCTTTCAAGAAACTGTTGGCTCTCAGAGATGGTCCCATGGTTGTAGAAACCAAAACCCTTTTGCCAACAGCAGCCAATTGTTGGTCAGTACAAAAATATTGGCATCTGTACTGGGGGCTGCGTGGATTCCATAGGGTCTTGCCTCAGGCTTCCAGGCAGGGTAATGCCCTTCTGCGTGTCCTGCTCCTCCCAGGAGGCGACACATCCGAAACGCAGTAATCCACAAAGTGCTGGGAACCATGGCCCGGCGTCCTGGTCCTCGCGGTGCTCCACCGTTAGCAGCGTTGAGCCTCAGTTCTTTGGGCTCCTCTGCTGTAGCAACCTCTTCCTGTGACACTCACGGGCAATTCTTCCTTTATATTGCCTTCGTCTGCCGCCATCCGCCTTGCACGGGCTTGCTTAAGTTACACGGCAGAGCCTCTCTTCCTACATGTTGGGAAAAAGGTTTAGTTTTAGGTTTGAACCACTGCTCTTCACGGAGCCGCTTACTTATAAAGTAGTCACTCCTTCCGCATGTGTTCAATAAGTGTGTTTTGATTTAGCTTTATTAGATTTAAAATCAATATTGCTTTTCATACCAATGACCTAATCCTTATTAAAGCTCTGCCCTCACAGCTTTCAAAGTTCAGCAGTTTCTTTATAAGCCTGCGAAACGGGCACAGCCCAAGCTCTTTGAGGGAAAGGAAATTGATTTATTTACCTATGCTGGATTTAAACCCAGTTCACGTATTATTATTTTTCTTTTGTTCCAAATAAAAATCATAAGCTGTCTGAGACGGAGAACTGTGAATTTTACCTCGCCAATGAACTTTCAAAAAGTCTGAGCCTGTGTGAATTATAGTGAAAATTATATTGTTCCCTTTGTTTTAGCAGCCACTTTCAGAGAACTTCAGTACCTCTAGTTAGGAAGGTTTGGTTGGAATGATGTTCTTGCAGGTTGCTTCTGTGCAGATGCTCCACATTGAGTGTCCTCAGTTTCCTCTTAACTTCATAGGAGTGCGAGTTTCAGAGGAATCATTTTACAGATAACATTCGGGGTGATTCAAGAAGAAGCTGGGCAAGCAAGGTCACAGAAATGTTCTTAGAGGGTTTGTGTGTCTCTTACTTTTTTCGTAATTTAATTGCCAAATGTATTGCTGGTTGTTATGCTTCTCCTCCGTGGGTTGGTGAATGGAGTAGCGCCCATCCTACATCCACCCTGTGGGCACAAGAGGCTCTTATTCCTTCAGAGGGAAAATCAAGTGGAAAATGATGGGGCCGTCATTATTTGGGACAAAGGATTTCGTAGCGCTTAATGCCGAGGGTGTCCTGACCTTTCCCTTGAGTGGGTGTTTTGGACCTAGTTTGTAAGATAAAAGCTCTAATTCACCATTGCTCTTTTCACGAAGCTGATTCTTTGAGGAGAACAGAGCGCACTTTACCTGTGATGATTTACATTTTATTTATCGGTTAACCTCTGGGGTGTTTTCAGATTATATCAAAACCCAATGAACCAGCTCGCCAGCATGAAAGCCACCCTGAGGAGACAGAAGAGGAGTTACGGGAGCACCAAGCCCTTTTGGAGGAGCCATACGGCGACAGAGTCGCAAGCCAAAAGGAGGCCCCGGGGATGGCCAACATGGTGCAAGTGAAGCAAGAGCCCATCGAGAGCGATGAGGAGGAAGCAGAGCCGCAGCAGGAGCTGGAGTCTGGGCAGAGACAGGCTGAGCAGGAGCTGCTCTTCCGTCAGGTGAGCGCGCAAAACACCAACTTAGGGACTTGGGTCTTTGTAGAAGATCGTTTGGTTCTTGGTAGTCACCTTCTACTACTCTAAGGGGGAGAAACGAGGGGGAACCAGCTCTTGAGGATTTGCTGCATGAAGAAACCTGCAGGTAAGAGTGGTTCTGTCCTTCCCTAGGGCAGGTAAAAGCGGTGCCATCCCTCCCTAGAGTCACCATGTCAACTCAGAAGTCCCAGGGAGGAGAATCTGGATCACCTACACAAAACACAGTCAGTGTTTGCAGCCACTGAACCACTTTCTTTTTGTTTCTTGGGGAAGACAAAGCACGGCTTGACATTTTTGCGCACTAAATACTAGTAGAGGATTTGAGTTTGGTCTGATGTTGTAAACCAAACTGACTGCCCCAGAGATGGGCTGGATAAGGGAACAGAGGATCAGGTTCATTGAAGGGGCTTCCTTCTTCAGAACTGGAGATCCCAGAGATTGCAGCTGTGCCCGCTTCTGAGGGTAACCACCCGAGACTTGTGGATTCCAAGGAATAAATCCATTCTGTAATGGGCAGCCTGATCGTCCCAATTACGTGTCAGTCTCCCATAAGCTGCCTGTTGTGGTAGCGGTGGCGAAGGCAAGAAGGTCGCGGTTCTCTGAAGGCATCACCGCTCTGCTCATCTTTACGCCCCTTACCACTCAGCGTCAGACTGTACCTACAGCCGTGCGTAACCCCCGCACGGGACCGGCGGCCAAGAGCAGATTGCTGTAGCTGTGCCAGGGTGTAGCGTTCCGAGTAAATCCACAGCCCTTGGCTAGGGCAGGCGGACTCGTGCCAGGTTCGCAGTTGCAGCATCTGAATCAGGTGCAAATCGGTGGCTCCATCTCGCTGCCGTCTTCCCAGCACCGCGGAGCTGACTCGCGTGTCCCCCGTGACTGTCGCTGGCTGTTGTTGCTCAGAGGCTACCTTTTCGGTTCCCGATTGAGCAGCGTTATCTTCGGAACAGCGCTGCCTTGGAGGAGCGATGCCATTGCCAACCGCGCTTGTACGAGGCGGCATTTGATTTATACAGTCACGCCTGAGCCTCGTTGCCTTAGGAAATAAATAAATGAAATTAAATGTAACATGCTGCTAATGACGGACTGTTCGTCTGAAAGCACAGCCCCCCCCCCCGCCCGGGTCCTGAATGCGTGGTCACACCTGAGGAGTCTTAAAAATACGATGTCCTTTGCGATTATTTTGTCTCAAAGAGGAGAAGGAATAAATAGAGGAAATGGGACGGTTGTTAGGCTGTGGTTGGGGTGTGGGAAGCGGGAGCAGCCGTCCCTGCTGTCCAAGAGCCTGCCCAGCTGATGGTGTGGCTGCGCAGAGAACCACCTCGGTTGAAGACACCCCCCGCCGCTCATTTATCGGGGACAGGCAGTCCAAGCCTGCAAACCTTAAAAATCCTTAAAAACCCTTTTATGAAGGCACCGTGCAGGCTTTCAGCAACTACCCGCTTCTTTTCCCCGCAGCAAGCCCTTCTGCTGGAGCAGCAACGTATCCACCAGCTGAGAAACTACCAGGCGTCGCTGGAGGCAGCCGGCATGCCCGTCTCTTTCGGAGGGCACCGGCCTCTGTCCCGTGCACAGTCCTCGCCCGCCTCGGCCACCTTCCCGATGTCCGTGCAGGAGCCACCCACTAAGCCAAGGTTCACAACAGGTAAGTTTTTGGGGCGCTGGAGGCTGAAGCGTTGGGGCTGTGGTGACCTTTTTGCTTTCTGTCGTGTTTTTCTGCCCCGTCCCTGCAAAGCCATCTGTTTGGGGTCTGCGTCTCAGCTGCGTTTGAGGACTCCATGACATCCTGGCTTCATCAAGGATAAGATTCGGTCATCTGACGCCCTGTTGTCCTGCTTGTCCCTTCCCCGGAGGGACAGACACCCGCCAGCCCAGACAGAAAATAACCTGCGAAAATCAATAGAAGCACAGCACAGTACTTGAATTCTGTATCTCTTAAAAAAAGAGGACGAGTCGTGTGCTGTGACAAAGCTGATTTAGATGCAGGGCGGAGAGAGGCAACGTTATTGAAAAAGGACGGCGTGCCAAATGCAGTATCTGTTGGCTGTCTTTTCTGCACCGTCCCCAGTCCCTGCACAATCTCATGCCATAACTTATCCACCCCGGGCTCTGTGCCAGCCTCCCCCTCCTTCTGAAACACAATCTCTGCCCAGGAGTTCGTGCCCGTAGGTTAGGAAAAATGAGGTGAGTTGATTATTTCAAGTTGTCTTGAACAGGCGACCGGGCTGTGCTTTCTTACCTGTTCAGTCTTCCTCTCGAAGGAAAACTATTCTGCGTTCGTCTAGGGAAAACCAGAAGTTTTCACTTCTGGTGAAAAAGAAAAGGTGTTAGTCTCCCCACAAAGATTAAAGGCGACAAAGAATTGTTCTTCTGAATCCTGACAACCAACTTTTTTCCCCCAAAATCTTTGCTGTCTATCCAGTAGCCTTAGCAACAGATGAAAGTTAATTTCTGTGCAACTTTTCAAGGCCTGTGTTGGGTGATTAGGCGGACTTATTTTGAAGTCCGCCTTCTTCCCCAAATGTCAAGCTCTATTTTGTGAATGAACCTTTTGCAATGTGATGTGTGCCCTGGAAGAAGGAAGGGGAAAAAATAAAAATCTGGAACGCCTAAATAAGAGCAACTCATGATTTTGTTTCTCTTTCACTTACCCATTTAATCTTTAACCCACACTTTTTGCATCATTGAAGTCACCGCTGTGACTCGGGTTTATTTTCAGACACTGATGGTGTAGTAATAGTGATCCGTTAAATGGGACTGTGTTCTTCAGCTGCTAGCTGCAGGGTGGGAGTACGATCAGCTCCGTAAAAGCCCGAGCAGTATCCTGGTTTTGCACATCAGCCCTTTAATTTCTACTTGTTGTTTGTAGTGAAACCTTGAATTTCAGCAAAACTGCATTTCTAAGGCAACCAGTTCCAGCAAGATTATTCTAGATTTTGGCTTTTGCCAAGGATACAAAGAAGGGTAGTCCCCTGGCTCGCTGTCAGACAGATGAAACGTGAGCATTTAATACACTTAGACCCAAACCTTGGTGCTTTAAACCCAAGGAAGCCTGGCCCTACTTGAAGTGATTATTCGTTCCTTCTCTTTCTTCCCTTCTCCTCCAGTATTTCAGTTGCCTTGTCAATCATACGCAAGACTTTGAACCTACAATAACATTTCCTACCAGAGGATATAAATTTGACTCAGATATGCGCCTCTCAATTTCATTTAAAATTACAGGTAACGGTAAGAATGCAGATTTTGAGAACTGTGCTGCTTTGAAAAGACGCTCTTACGACATTATGATTTATTTTCCTTGGAGGCAGGGTTTAAAAAAACAAAGTGACTTAAAATAAGAGGTGGAATATCACATTGCTTTTATATAGCACTGCACAATCCAGTGGGATGATATGAAGAATGCTTAGTGTCGTTCACCTGTTAAATATCCTTTTCATGGTGTTTATCCACGTTAAGACTCCAAGGGCTTGATTTTTTTTATTGCCTTCTGTATCGTGCAGTTCTCTGCATTTATGCTGGGTGAATGGAGGAGGAAAAACACAATAAAATGTCTCAAGGGAGGAAGCGCTGGGCACTCACTGGCACTAATAAAGGTGCAAAGCATAAAAGGTGAAGGATTAGTTTAATGAATCCTCACTCTCTGCTTAACAGTGGCAGGGAAAAAAGAGCGTGGGCACGGAATCGCAGAGGAAAGGCAGGCCTTTCAGCTGTTGAGCATGTGTGCGCGAGTTAAATTTCCTCAGGTTTTCTTGAAGTTGTCCGCGGTGCGTCGGAGATTGTGTTTTCGGGAGGTGGATACTAAAGCTTAACGGCAGGGATTGAACTATTCTTTGAAAGGCAGGAAATTAAAGTCTTGGGTATTTTTCTAAGCAAGGAGTGCTGAAGTGCATCAGGATTCTTTTTTGCTTGGAAAATCCATCTGTTTGATAAGTGACTGCTTTGGAGACTGACCCTAACGTGATTATGTGCTTTGGATTTCAGAGAAATTAAGATGTGAATTGTTGTGATCGTTCTAGGGGGGGCTGGAAAAAACAAACCTCCTTCAACGACCCTAATGAAGCCAACCATGATCGCTCTAGACACGAATGTTATCGTCCAACAGAGAAAGGAATTGTTCATCGCTTTCATGTTCGAGATACGTAGAAAACCCTAATGCTTTCTCTGGATAGAATTAGGACCAGACAGCTGGAAATTCTGGGGTTTATGTATAATTTATTTTTCCTGCCTCTATCAGTGACCGGTACCTGAGACTTCAAAGGTACAGGGAAAGAACAACATAATACACCTCTCAAGCATGATGTGCATTACTCCACATGAAAGTGAAAACAGTGCCCTTCCTGACTTCTTCAAGCAATCAGTTTTATGTCCTGAAGCATGACATTTAATTTTCCTTCCTACTAGCATATAAAAGCAAGCTAGTCCTTGAACTTGCCCTCGCTAGCACAAGTAGCCCCCTTGACTTTAATGAATACTTCTGCATGCACCGTTCTACACACTTGAATAAGACTTCTCAGGTTAGGCCATTAATTTGCATAGCTCCAATTATCCAGTCTCTGATCTCCTGCAAAAATGGTTCCACAAATTATTCTGATGTTCTGCATTAAAGTATTTTTCATTTCTGATGAAGGCATTTATTCTCTCCTGTGCGGAGCAATATAATTATCTGAACCTCAAATCATATGTTTGTTCTGCCAAGAAAAGCGCGTTGGTTATGCTTTAGTGCTGACCTTTAAAAATGATTGTTCTCATATCTTAAAAGAGTATTGCTTCCAGCACCACTTAATTTAACTTGTAATGGCCAATGTAGTTTCGTATTTTCAGCTTAAATTGCCAAGCTTTCCTTTGTGTGTGTGTGTGTGTCTTCATCTGAGTGTCCCCAGCCACAGGAAGGACCTTGGAACAGTTCCCTTCATTCCAGGGGTTCACTTTTCTAAAGAAGAGACCTGTTGAGTGGCGTGTGATTGCGGTACAGAAGAACTTCATTGAGACGCTACTTTTATCGTTGAACGCCTGGGAAAGGAGAAACTTTATAGACCAACCAAATTCTCCAAACCCCACTGTAGGCTCTGTTAAGAGAGAGGACTAGGCATCCTACCACCCCCTTTTCTGGAAACTTTTTCTTTAACCCCTTCGTCTACCTACGCTGAATAGGCTCGGTTACCAAAACGCATTGTAGGTGTAAGCGTGGACTTTA
This sequence comes from Aramus guarauna, assembly GCA_013400195.1. Classification (NCBI taxonomy): domain Eukaryota; kingdom Metazoa; phylum Chordata; class Aves; order Gruiformes; family Aramidae; genus Aramus; species Aramus guarauna. Next base: position 474,983 of record VXBL01009961.1, read on the forward strand.
AACACGGTGTGGCTGTGGATGCGGAGGTGCTGGTTTACGTGGTTGGTTTATCTCGCCTGGGAGATACCTGGCAGATCTGCTGCGCTGTAGAAGACAAGGGAGGAACGGAAGAACGTAAGGTCAATGCAAAAAGCTGGGGTTTCGTTTCCATTTACCTTTGGTTGGATCTGTGTGGGCTTCTGCCCTACCAGCTCTTGGGTTACCCAGGTACACAACAGAAGACAAACTGGAGACTTCTAATCTGGCTAGGCATTGCTTTACCTATGTACCCAGAGTTGCATCATGATGGTTTTTCAGGAGTTACTAGTTAAAACTTTAAGACTTGGGGAAAACACCCTTTGAAAAGAAACTTGCAACACAGATTCACATATCGACTATTTAAACGGTCTTAGACCCTCTCCAGCTTTGCAGCGCAATCAGGATAACTCTCTGCCAGGTTGCGCCCAGCTCCCAAGTACCAAAAAGATTTGTTAGAGCAACGGCATTAAGCATCGTCTGGGAATCCAGGAGGTGAGCAAGAAAAGGCTGCTTAAAGTATGCTGCTTGAAAATGCTTGATTTTTTTCCCACAAACTCATAAAGGCATGGTATGAACTAGCCTCAAATTTATCTCCAGGTTGGAGTGTCCTTTACAAATGAGGTGCTGCTCTGCTGCTTCTTAGCTTTTGTAATTTCCTTTTCCCATTTCCGTGAGTGAATCCTCTGGTGCACTCCTTTGCCTGTACTCCATGCAGCGTGCTTTCCCGTTACCCTTCTCTTTGTTCATCACCCGAATCCCTCAGTTGCACCATCTTCCAGTCCTTGGTCTCGGAGGGTGCAGTCCCCGGCTGGTGCTGGCAGCAGTGTGCCCGTGGACTGAAGGGAGCCAGGATCGCACCTAGACGAGGCAGCAGCTACCTGATGAATGACTTGCTGCTTGGACTTCTTTTTCTTTCCATTCCAGGCTAGTTGTTGACCGTGAATATATATGTTGAATCGATACACATATGGCTTTTGGGTTGAAGTCTATAAAGCCTAGCTGTAGTGCCTGTAGATATGCCTGGAAGTTGGAAAAGACAAAACCACTTTCCTTTGTTTAATATCAACAATTTAGCCAAACCTAGTGCAGTCCCGTATGGTCGAGGAGGACATCTACACGAGGTTCTTTTGGGTAACAAATCATAGAATCATAGAATGGTTTGGGTTGGAAGGGACCTCACAGATCATCTAGTTCCAACCCCCTGCCGCGGTTGAATACTTTGTCAAAATGCACGACGTCCCTTGAAGCTGAGCTTCCTTCAAGAATAACCTCAGAGGCGAGGTCGCTGCTGACCTTGCACTAGTCTGAATAAACTCAGACTGGGGACTTCTCGTGGACAGCCAGCCTTACCGTTGGGCTCCAGCTTCTTCTCAGGTGGCATTTCCAGGACTTGCCTTTGCCCAGCGGCTCCTAACAAGGTTTGATGCTGCGAATCAAACACAGGAGACCTCTACAGAGCTGTGCAGCACGATCTTATTTAACTGAACTTTGGCTAACCCAAAGGCAGTCAATTAACGGGTGCTCTGTTCTCTTCCTAGAACTGAATGTGGTTTGGGGTTTGTTGGGTTGGTTTGTTTTTTTCTTTGCACTCACCTACAGCAAAGCGAGGAACTGCCAGATACCTTCCCTGAGGCTGAATACCTGAAAATGTCAGTGCCAGCGTTTGCCTCAGAGGGGAAAGCCAAATTTTTCAGCGGCAGAACATGCCTACGCTCAGTCAAAAGGTGTGATTGCAGCTCGAGCCAAGCTTGGGTACGTGCAGCAGCACGGCGCTCAGCTCCAGGCTACGTGTCCGTCTGCCTTCACAGAGTCTGGTTTCTCCCCAGCCCCTCTGACCTCCTCGCAGTGGCAGATTGGGCTGGTTTTCGGTTCTGGAACTGGCTATGTGAAACCTCCCTGAGCTGCGCGCCCGCCGCAGCGTAGGTGTGCTCCTCTGGGATTTCCGAGGAGCGATGTCGGTTGGGGTGCAGACCCTTTAACGTCGGGATCTGGGAATAGCTCCTGCCTCCGCTGCTAATTCAAAGGCTTTGGATTCTCGTCCAGACTTTTGATTTGCAGCTTTATACTGTGCTTTCAGATAGAGATTTCTTACAAGAAACCTTATTCCTTGGGAAAAAAAAAAAAACCGCAACCCTTTTGTTGTGTTTTCTGGAGCTTCTGGCTGAAGGGACGGGTAGATTTAAACATTTATCTGTGTCTCTATTGCTTGAGTGAAAAAAAAAAAAGAAAAAAAGAAGTCTTTTGTCACATGGACTGCATAGCTGTGGAGGACCTGCTGTTTCCATCCAGTGGAACATTGGCTATGAAATCATATCTTCCCTTCCAAAAACGTACCCGGGCAACTCCGGAGCATGAATCAAAGTCTCCTACGCTGTTGTCATGCCATAAATACTTGGTAATGCAGGGGGATTTAGCCGCCTGACTCCTACGTTCAAATGAAACAACACTGCTAAATACCTACGTATCGTGCTGAATAATTATGCCCAAGTGTGCGCTAATAACCTTAATTAGCATGTTGTCAAATAATGTTGATGCAAAGACTTCAGCACAAACTATTTTATGAAACACAGTGCCTGCTAATGACATATTCCTTCTGGTTTTTAATCCCAAGCCCTAAAGTCATTTTAGGAGCAATTCTAAAAGTGCCCGGCGGAAAAGTTGCAGGTCACGATCCTGCGCCGGCAGCCCTGTACCCCCGCTGATGCGTTCAGTTGTCACCTCCTGTCACCCTCACAGCTTCAGCCTCCGGAGACGTTGGCGACTGATTTCTTTTCCATGTCGGTTGAGGATTTCCAGAGGGAGGGATCGTGGCAGGTTTGGTGCCGTCTCAAAGCAGCGTCTTGGATTTTCATTTCTTAGAGCTCTGTGGCTCCTGGTAAAACACACACTGCTTTTGTCTGGAAGTGTTCAGTTGAGTATAAAGTGCTATAGTAAAACAAACAAACAAACAAAAAACCCAACCTTTTTTTCCATATATCTGGCAAAATTATTCTTTTTTTTTTTTTAACTGAGGGCAATTTTGTAACCTCTGCTGCAGGCCTTGTATACGACACCTTGATGCTGAAACACCAGTGTACCTGTGGAAACACAAACAGCCACCCGGAGCACGCGGGGAGGATCCAGAGCATCTGGTCCCGGCTCCAGGAGACGGGTCTCCGTGGCAAGTGTGAGGTAATAAAAATACCAGGGAAGGGGGAGATGAGGTGGTGGGCCTGGGAGAAAGGGAGAATTTGGATTTGTCTGGCTGATTCGACTGCTGGATTACGAGCATTTGGGGGGGCTGATTTCTGGTCTGGACGATAACGTACGTCCCGAACCTGCAGCTCGGGCTGTTGATGGCTGGATGTGCAAACTTTATACTGCATTCTGGCTTCAGATTTTTATAGCTCCAGCTGTTGGCGATGTTTTGCCATATGTGGCCTAAATTTAATCCATTCCTAGATGACTGCTTATGCTTGTGTCTGTCAGGAGTACTTTTCTAGCTATCTGATTTCACTGCGTTGTTAGAAATTCCGTGAAACGTTGGAGAATGCTCTTGCCTGATGTTGCACTCAAGCTGCTTCTCTAACTTTCGATCCTATTCCCTGGAAGGGACTGGATGTCCCTACCAAGCTTTGGGTTTTGAAGCCGCCAAAGATAAGAGCAAGACGTGAAGTAACCGTGTTGTTTGTTATCGCTCCAGTCAGAACAACAAAAGCAACGAGTTTGTATTTCTGTGGTCTAACAACTTTTTGATAAGGAATGGTCAACCTAGAGTGAAGATACTGTCAAAAGAACGAGGGTAGGAGGATGTAACTAAGCGCTGTTCCGTCACAAGAGGTTAAATTAATTGCATTGGGCAGGTATGTTTTAAGAGCAAGGCAAACTAAAATAAAAGGTTAGATACTGAAATAAAAAGACTCAATGATTAATAATTATTATTCGTAACTAACAGCAGTGATGATAGGTGAGTGGTAGCGTGTGTTCATCAGTACTTTGTGCACCTGAGGCACTGAATCACACAATATATTTGAGTTACATCAACATCTGGCTGGAAATATGCCCTGAGCAACCAGAAGAGACATCCACTTGGTGGCAGCATTGCCGTTGCCTAAAGTTCCGCGTCGTACCCTTACTCATCCCTGAAGAGAGCAAGGAAGAGCTTCAAACCTGTTTCTGTCTGTGGAGACCCATTTAATTGAATTTTGGGATTATTATTTGGGACCCAAAAACAAGACTAGTACCCCACTGCTGTCTAGCTCCTCCATTTCGAAGCAGGAGTTGAATTGTGCAGTGCCAGTTGCCTCCTTGCCTAGATCTGCATTACAGACGTTCGCTAACACGTGAAGGTCTTCACTGTATGATCCCAGGTGCTGCTCTCTTCCTTATGTTGGTGGTTTTGGTTGCTCTCACGACTGGAGTTGTTCTTGATGCTCCCCTGCTTTCCACCTGCGTTTCCCTTCAAATTCAACCTCATCTTGACTCTTCTTTTTTTCTGAAAACGATAAATACATGGTTTTAGCTTCTTGCCTCAATTCTGGTGTTTTCTTCAAGGTCTGGCCTGCCACTTCAGGATCACCAGCCGCTCTAGTTGCACTTGCTCCTCTCTCTAGCTAGCTTTCCTTTATCCTCCCTGTCTCCTACTCCTGCCCAGACCTGCGTTAAAGTTTCCTTCTTTACCTTAACTTTCCTCGTGGGCTTGATGGGCACAACCTTTCCCCATTTCTCCTTCTCCATCACCTCCACACTTCACTCCTGTCTTCTTGATAGAGGTTTTTCTGGAGCCAGTCGTTCACTTTCCACTGTCCGTGACCAAAGTAATTCTTTTCTGCATTGCATTCACCGATGTCATTCTTTTCTGCATTGCAAAGCCATTTGGTCACTTCAGAGTCCTTCAGAGTCTTTCTGAAGGTCCTCAGCTGGGAACTGTCTGTCAGTGAGCGATCAATAGAGGGGTTTCGTGCCGTGAACCTTCACGTCAGGTACACTTGGCTGGCAAGGGGACAGCTTTTTAGACACCAGTCATCTCTGCTGCAAGGTCAGAGCACGTGCGTGAGCTGTTGGCATTGCCTGGGACGATGGACACGGCAGGGACAGGAATGCTGTAGGCTCAACGCGTAGAAACTTTCATTCTGTGGGACATAGTCCATGATAGAACTGGTTTAGAAGGAATTTTAGAGTCTGGCCTAATAACTGTGATTACTTTGAATAATTATATTATTAAAGTCCTTTTCAAGTCCTCGCTGCCCGTGCCAAAGCTCCATGCAGGACGTGAGCTGTGCGCTCCATCCCCACCCGCAGCGGTGCCTGATGTGCCACGCTTCAGCGGAGCTCTCGGGCAGGATGGTGACACTTGTCCCAACGCAGCCTGCTGCGTATCTACGGCTTTTAACGGATTATATCTGCTCCCTCTGCACAGCAGCCCGACAGGCACTGGGCAAGAGGAGAATATTTTCAGAATTAGTAGTAGGTCTGCAGCGAGTCAGCAGCAACACCTGGATTATAGCACTCAGAAATTTGCCAGGCTGTACACTTAATTTGTTGCTGAGCTGCTGTTTTATTCTGTATTATTTTTTTGTAGCCAGTCTTGCTGATGGACGGATCTGCGCACGCTCATTCTTATCTTCACTGTTGCAGGTCTGTTGTCCTGTGCCTCAGCCGTTACGAGCCAGTTAAGTAAGCCCAAGGGCCAGATGCGAAAATTGTTTGTGATTATGTAGTTTAATCCATTTCTGACAACTCGTATTTGTAAAAGGACAGTTTGAACTTTGACGTTTCCTTATCTTCACGTTTCCCCCTTCCTTCCTCAGCCGCCCTCTGGTGTGGGTATAGTTTGGTTCTGTTGGTTACAAGTAGTTGCTCGACCCAGATTAAAAACACGGGGCCCGGCGTAGTAAATAATCCCGTAGACTCTGGGTGGGATCAGACGAGACTCCGCTGGATCCCTCTCCTCTTCCAGGAGGAGTTTAACAGCTCTCGTTCCCCCCAGGACTGCACGCTGAAAATAAATCCCAGCTCTGCTTTCTCATGCAAGCTCAAACAATTCTCGGCGTCCTTCTCCTGGAAATGTTCCTCTGGCGTTTCTGTTGCACACATGCCCCAAAGCCAGAAAAGGGCTCGCAGATAAATATTTTTATCGTGCATGCAAACAAATGCTTGCTTTGAAATTTCAGAAACGAACTAAGTGAAAACCTGTTTTCATCAGGCAGCCGAGAGGCTCCTAGACAACCTGCCAAGTGCCGAGTTCCTCCCATGTCTCTCAGAGGCAACAGAAGCGATCCAGAAGGGGCACGAATATTTTTAGAACAGAAAAAAACCCGACGTTGCTTCCCCCCCTCTCATTTTTCAGCAGTGAAACAGATACGTATACGCTACAGTTGTCCAAAAACTGTTTGACGTCCAGCTGAGGGGAAAACGTGTGCCAGATTTGCGGTGCGATAGGTAAGAGTCTGGCAGAGTCCCGCAAGTTTAAAGATGACCCTTTGGAGTGAAAGCAGTTGTCCTAAACTTAACGACAGCTGCGGTTTAGAATATTGCTTGTTTAATTAAGTTAGCTTTGTAAAATACAGCAATTACTCTGGTGTACGTTCGGAATTTAAAAGCAACAATTATACTAATTGAGGCAATCTCAAGAAAAGACTCTGCCTCCTGAACAAAAACCCGCAATCCCGGTGCAGAGTAATCCTCCCGACCTTCATCAAGAGCTCGAGGAAATCGATAGGTTTTGCTGTGAGTTTCGGCCGTAATCGAACCCCCGGGCTGGGGAAGAATTAGTTCCTCAACCAGGGTCCGTCTCCGTCTTGGCAGCAATCCTGCGCGGGTTGAAGCATGAGGACTGTGAGCTGAAGGCTGATTGCAGCTGCGGAGGACTGACATGAAAAACCAGACCCTGGGCTGGGCCGTCTGTAAGAGCAGAGCCGTGTCTGCGGCTTTCCCGGCACAGCATCGGGCCGGGTGTCCGGCAGGATGGGTCCGGGCAGTGAAGCCTCCGGAGAGCCGCTGCTCCGTGCCCAAGGTTTCCCATTGAGGGTGTGTGGGAGGTGGTGGAACCTGGGAAGTTGGTCTTTGGAGAGAAGCTTTACAGCTGTTTTCATGGGGTTTTGTGGCTTTTTTGGGGCCACAGATCTGGCTGGTGGTCTCTCAAGGTTCATACTTTCTCCTGTTGAAACATCGTGGCGTGAAAGGGTGAGTAAAATGCAGTCCAAGAGACTAGTGGGGTCTCTTGTTCAAAACCCAAAGGGGAAGCTGGCTCTGAGGAAGCGAAAGTGCAGAAGGACGTGGATAAAAAGTGGGAGAGGAGAGGTGGTGTGATATTCCGAAGGCCGGGTTTTGTGCGGAGACGGGCACGAAGGAAGAGCCAACTAGTTCATCGGGGTTAAGGCAGCAGCTCCTGAGCAGAAAAGCCAGGCCTGAGCAGCCAGGAAGGAGGTTAGACAAGGGCGGGGGTAACACGGAGGGAGCAAGATCCGTAGGCAACACGAAGCCTCAAAGATAAGAGTGTCATGACTTAAGAGCTCTTAGAAAGCAAAGAACTACTCAAATTAGGAGCGTGGACAGTAGGCTGAGCCGTAGACTGAGATACAAGTCATGATGGGTCTGGAAACAGGAGTGAGGAGTATGTTTTGTTCTCCAACTTTATTTGGGGGGGGATTTCATGCATTTTCTTGGTGTCTTTGTGTTAGAGCCAAGGACAAAGCTTGTGGTGCGTGAGCTGGGAGATGAGAAAGGTGCAAAACCATCTCAAGCGTCATCCTTTCGAACCAGGCAGTGCTTGCTGTGACGTTTGCGATATATATTTGTTTCCATAAATAGTAGCTTTTTCCTCAAATGTGTTTTACTCGCACCACGGAAGGAAGTTCTCTTCTACTACTCGTAGTTTCCATTCAGTTAGGGCTGTCAGGTGGAAGGGATGGGTAGTGTTGATGCCCTCCTAAAGAGCACGGCGCTTGAACCTCTTGGTGAGGCCACCTACTTTGAATGGGAGCAACCCTTCCCCGTGCCGGGGAGCAGAAGCCGTTCCCATTGTCGGAGGAACTGGCGTGTCATTCCGACGGGCTGCCGTTCTCCTGCTGTCTTCCCCTAACGCCAAGAAACACAAACCGCTATTTCTGTACGTCCCCTAAACGTAGCGGCTGAAAATGGGTCAGCACGTCTTGTTCAAAAGAAAAAGTTGGTGTGTGGGGTAGAGGGAAGCGGTAACGGCCTGGGGGGACGACTGAGGCACACTTACCGCGAACGAAAGCGGAAGACAGGGTAAAAGTTCAAGGGGGATTTGCCAGATATTTCCATCCCTTCTGGGTCTAGCATTTTTGTGATTATTGCCTCTCTAATGGGATACATGGCAAAATTCTTTTGCCTCATCATGAACCTCAGGAAATGCTGGGTGGTGAAGCAGAGCACGGAGAAAATGAAAGAGGAACTGGAGAGCAGAAATGCCAGAATTCGGAGAGGCGGAGTGCCCGAGCGCTCCCGCCGTGCTTTGATTCCAGCGGCCTTACGCCTCAAACGGTTTTACAAAGCGATTTCCTGCGCGCTTTGCAACACGTGATGGAGGCTTACGCTGAAGATTTGAGGGGGAAAAAAAATAAATAAAAAATACCCCAAGTTTTTTCTGCGGACCGTGCCTCAGAGGTGGAGGTCCCGGGGTTCCCGGCATGTTCCGCCCCGGGATGCTCCGGCTGGGCCAGGCTGCAGCCCGCGATGTGCGCGGGGGGAAGCGCCGATGCCTTTGAAGCGTCTTGTTCCTCGCACTCTCCGGCAGAGCAAGCGGCACACGGCAGTGATTTCTGGGCGGCAGCAGCTCTCGGGAGTGAGCAGCGTGGTTTGACCTTCACTTCAGAACAAGTTTGCCATTTGAAAGTCTATTTTTTTTAGGAGTGTGGCTTCTTCCCCCCCCCCTTTTTTTTTCCTCGAAGCTATCTTTTTTTTTTTTTTTTTGGTTTTTTCTTTTCGTTCTCATTAGAAACTCTGCTTCTCCAGGAAGTCTTAAAAAAGGAACTGGCTTCGACGCAGGCAGCGCAGGAGGTGCAGGCGTTCCTGCGTGGGCTGCGCAGGGGATGCTCGTGGCTGAGGCTGGTCTCTTGGGTGACCCCGGGACCTCTACAAGAGGCTTTCAGAGATTTCGCTGTTAGCTATTTCTGTTGTAGTGTTACTATTGCAGAGAGGAATAATCCTGTCGTTCCTTCTGTAGGAAACAATCCCCCAAAATGACAGCTCCTCTTTTTTTTTTTTTTTCCGAATCGTGACCACAAAAAATGTGAAGTAATTCTAAGCCATATCAACTACTTTTTTTTTTTCTTTTTTTTTTTTTTTTCTTTTTGGAGAGTAGAGGAATGCACGTATGCTTCTGAAGCAAAGCAAACCTTATTTCTAAATAACTCCTTCCCCTCTCTCATGGCCACCTCTCGACTTACCCCCAGCCTCTGCTCTTTCTCGACTTGCTGCACGTTTCCCCACCAACATTTCGGAGGCAGTCGCAAGCTCCCAGTTAAAAAGGTGAGATGTTTTTTCGGCTGCCGGGAGTCGGTTGCCTTCTCCGCTATACCTGATACCCCCCGGCACCGCCTGCCTGCTGGGGGGCACTGGGGTCCTCCTACGCCCACGATTTAGCATCTCCAAGTCGCGCTTTGTTCTTACAAACATTATTTTCCATCGCAAATGGCTGGTGGCACCAAAAGATAAACCCCAAAGGTACGCTGGACCCCTATGATAAAAAAAAAAGGGGGGAAAAGATCCTCTATTTGTAAAATGGAAGTTGAGTCCTGCCAACATCGGTAAAGGCTTTGCCATGGTCTTCGGCGGAGCCAGGGTTTTGATCTCGGTGTGTATCTGCCCTTCTGGGTTTCGGCTGGCAACGAAAACAGGGATGAGCGTATTTGCTACCAGTGCTTCCAGCTTGACCCGCATCGTCGTGTAAGACAACACTTTGCAACGGATTGAATCTTGTGGGATTTCCAAGGCGAGTTTTAGAGCAGAAAGTTTGTAACTGACCCTTAATTGCTCGAAGGTTCGGTTTGGGGAGCGGTGTGTTTGGGAGAAGTTCTTAGGTGAGCTTCATAATCGTGGTGGGGATGTCGGAGGGCGGTTGGGAAGGACACGTTTTCACCAGAGAATCACTTTCTAATGGCTTATAACTGAAATCCTGAATATTCAGTAGTCGGGCAATACCTGTGTAATTTAGCAAATGCTCACGGGTAAGTATTTTAAAACAAATAAATCCAAAGATGACTTTATACGGCAAGCTAGTATTTTGAGTAAGGGTTTAAACCCAAATCTGTCTTACAAGGAATTTTTCTGCATAAGAACCCATTTCAGTTTTTTCCTCATTGTCTTTATGATGTGCCAAGGAAAAAGAAAAGTTCTTTAATGAGAGTTAAGCAGTTAACCAGTGATTTCATCACCCCTTTTCTTTCCTCTTCCAGTGCATTCGTGGAAGAAAAGCAACTCTGGAAGAGCTGCAGACAGTTCACTCGGAAGCCCATACGCTGCTGTACGGCACAAACCCTCTGAACAGACAGAAACTGGACAGCAAGAAACTTCTAGGTATCATTTCCTGGGGAATGGGTTCCCCTTCCTGACCTCCAGCACTCTCCTGGCCGTCCCTTAGCGGCAGCAGCGTGAAAGGTGGGATGCGGGGCTCCCTCCATCCTCAGCCCCAGGCAGTTCCCAAGCGGGTTCTTCCCACCTCCATTCAACGTCTGCTTGAGAGCAGTACCCGCCACATCTCCCGTTCTTCAGGTAGATCCCCAAACCCTAGATAGCTAGAACTTCCTTTCTTTGACATCTTCAAAACCTAAAAGAAGGTTTTCCTGAGGAGGAAAGGTAATTCAGACATTTTATTTTATTCTTGGGCACCCTGCATGGTAGAAAGTTATCCGTTGCTAGGTAGGAACCGGAACATCCTACTAAGGACCTGGATCTGCAGCACCAACCAGCTGCATGGATATCAACAAAATGGCTGTTGGTTTTGTATGGATAATCTGCAAGAGAGATGCAGGGGCCTCTTAGATAGTCTTACGTTTATTTAATTTGGAGTAAGATTGTTTATTCCTTTCACTGGAGACTGGATCGTCCTGAAACAGGGTTGCAGCTGCCTTAAAATATAGACGTTTTCCCTGCAAAAAATCCAGGGGGTGGTTGTTCAGATAACCAACCCCCGCTAGCAACCAAACCACATTGATTTTAGCACCTTACCTCCGTGGAGACATCAGCTTCTCCCTGTACTTCGCGCATTTTCCCAGCAGTAGGTGAGGGACAGCTTGGGAAGTTCTCACGTGGGGATCAGCAAAAAGACAGTTCTGGAACCTAGAAGTTGAGAAAGTTTATTTTGGGATTAGCTTGACTTTGGATGATATAAAAAGAGGATTAACTTGATGGCCTGCATGATGTAGTAGTCACAGTAAAAGAGCTGGAAAGATTTTGCAACATACTCAGTTATGTGCATGAGATCCCCGAAGAGGAAAGCTATTAGCCAGTTGTTCAAACATGCAATTAGCACTGTATTTATAGCGAACTTACCACCTCTTTAAAACCCAGAGAAACAAGAAGTAGACACCTCTGGTTGAATGACAGAGCAATTAGTATGTAAAGTTTAAAGAATTTATGATGTCATATCCTTAGTAGTGTAAAACTCTTGCCTCGCGTAAGGCATATCCACCAGTCCAAAGAAACAGCATGTAAATCTGCCCCGGGAGATCTGGGGAGGCTCCTCGTTTGCAGTTGCACCACCTTCACGCTGACTGATTTCTCTGCCAACCCTCGAACTGTAGCGCTGAAGGTGTGGGAGGATGGATGTCCTGGGCGTCTGCTGTGGTGAGGTCAACTCAGCCCTCCAGCACCTGACCCATGGTCTTCACCAACGTAGAGCAGGCAGGGTTAGCACCCTGTCTCTGGCAGCGGTCCTCACCTGCGTGGTGGGGCTGAGTGGGTGGTGGGTCAGCCTAACCCCTCTCCTTGAGGAGATACCCCTTGCAAGATACATCTTTAGGGTGGGCTGAGATAACCCTGAGTGTTTCCTGCTCATTCAGATGTCAGATCCTCCTGAGATACTTCTCCGTTCCCTCTTTGACTCTCGGCACGGTCTGTATCGGTAGTTCCACAGATACCGTTTGGAGATACAAACAGTTGATTTGGTTAGTATTGGATTTGGGGATACCTAGGTTTTGCTGAACTGCTTCTGATGGTTTATTTAGAGAACCTGAGGGAGGAGAAACTCTTGCCCTGTCTGTGAGTACTTCTGTAGCTTTGCTGCGTCCCCCCATCTCTGTTCTGTAGCGATTAAGTCTATTCCTCTAGTGAAGAGAAACAATTCCAGTATCTGAGGGTATTTCAGCACAAAACGTTACCTATTGGGTGTAATTTGCAAAGACGACCAAGTTGTCAAGGACCAATATTTGTGACAAACCAGTTCTAAGACGGACCGGTTTGTGGATGTTAGACTGGAGCTTGGCTGGGGCTGTAGCCAGCACCGATGCTCGTGCTGAGCACCGACTTTGGAGGAAGAGCCAACAGCTTCACCGTTCAGCGAGGCTGCCAGGCATCCCACCAGGCAGGAGAAAATAACTTGACGGTTTGACAGCCCGGGCTCCGGAGGGACAACGCGGCGAGCCAAAATGCCAAGCTGGGATGTCCGCATGGCCCCCGGGGAGAAGCTCTCCTTGGGGAGCAGGGCAGGAAGGGGCGATGCTGGCCCTGGAACCAGTTTCTTAGCTTGCTGGCTTCCACAGTGCTGGGCCTGAGCAAGGGCAACAGCCACTGATGTGTCGGGAAAACCTCCCTGGAAAACCTCGGAGTGTATTTGTGTATCAGAAGGCTGTAAGCAGCCCCTTCTGCAGCCATCCTCTCCTGTTGAGACTTTAAAGGGCGTTTAAATTTACAAAACAGCTTTGCGAGGTTCTTATAAATACATTAGAGGGTAAATGTACATCAGGTTTGAAGTCAGAGACCAAAGCTCTGCGAGAGGCTCACGTATGCAAATGTAAGTTCGTTAGACCTGAGTATCTTGACACGTGCACGGCTCCGGTGGCTGCCTCCCTGTAAACTCTTTGCCTTTGATGTGTCTGTGAGGAAGAAAAAGCACGAGAAGCCTCAGCCTAAAAGGAAGAGCTTGTAAAGCTGGGGGATGAAAAGACGGGATGTTTCTTTTTAAGCTTCTGCAAATGATAAGGAGGATGTCCCTTCATCTGGTGGCTCTTTGGGAGAGAGCGGGAAGGGGGGGATAGTGCAGGCTTTTCAGAACTGTAAGCGGGCGTCACTGTGGCTCTGCTGATTACTGTCACTTCTGCAGTTGTCCTGCAACTCGTTACTTCGGAGTCTCACTCCTTGCTCAGACAGTGCCCGTCTTCACACGCGTAGGAGAAGACTTGGAGCGGAAGCCCACCGCTGATGGTGAAGTGACTTTCCCCCGAGGACTCCAAGCGTTGCAAAGATTTGCTTTGCTGTGTTTTATCAGGTGGCTTTGAAGGTGGTGGCCTTCAAGGCAGGTTGCACAACTCTACCCCTGGAAGTGTTGCTAAAGCCCTTGAAAGTCCGAGGATGAGAAAGACGAATCCGTCTCTCGTTTGACAGTGTAAAGCTTTGGAAACTGTGGAACAAGTTTAAACTTAGGCAAATAAGGCTGCTTTTAATTAGCGGAGAGCAATCATAAATTATTGTCAAGAAGATAAATATCGAAATAATGGGGTGGATTAGCAGTGAAAGATGTGACAGGAGGTCCGAGGCAGGACGATCTGAGAACTTTCATGTGGATCTAATCAAAGAGTGAATTTCGCCGTGCACTCAGGTTAATAATACAGAGGCATTAACTCTGCGCTCAGTCCCAGGGGTAAGGTATGTGTCTGCGATGCCTTTCACACCGGCGAGGTCCTCAGGAACGACTGTCTGCCGCCGTAGCTAATTCATGCTCTACCAAGCTGGTAGTTAGCATTTAAGGGAATTTATTCTTTCCGTATAGACATGACTAGAAGAAGAACCCGGTCTGATGGAGTCAAAAAGAAAAACCAACCAACCCTCAGCCCAGTTTATTTCACCATTAGCTTTCGTTAACTTTAAATAGGTCTCAAGCAAATGAATCTCAGGCAATGTGCTCCAGATCTGCATGCAGATATTTCCTTCTCCTTGTTTGCCGGCGGTGCGCAGACACGTGTACGAGTCATGTGCGTAGGGTGGTGGTGGGTACGAGACGGCGTGTTCTTGTTTCAGTCCGTGGTTTATAAACCTGCAGAAATTCTGAATGGAGGATAATTTGCTCATATGCAAGCCCAGAAAGTGATGCTACGGTTCTTACAGATGCAAAATTATCCCTACAGATGGTTTTCTCCATTTTTCTCAAATTCTTAATGTTGGGTTTGCTCTTTCAGTCAAAACACGTTCTGTTTGCTCGCCACCGGTTTATTTTTTGTCTTCCTCCTTTATGAAGCTCGTGCACTCCAAAATCTTCTAGTAACTCTGCAGATGACTGATAATTAGGGTGTTTTTATGATTTCCTACCCGCTTCGGTTGAAAGGGATGAAAATGTTCATCTGAGAAGACATGCCGAGCAGTTGTTGGTAGCGTCTCAGTCGTTTATAGTCAGCACGACTGCTTGAAATGCAGGAAAGCACACAAACCTTGTGTAAAAATCAGTGATTTACAGAAGGTTTTTACATTGGAAAGGCTTTTGAACAAGCCCAAGTGTGTGTATTGTGTATCTACACGTTGTAACCTAACGCTGTTGGCTGTGTGTTTTCTGAAAATTGCAAGAAAACCCCAGTCTGTTCCTGTGTTCGGAAAGATTACAGCGTTGCCATAAAATTGGACCAGAATCTGGTGAACTTTGCCTTTTTGACTTACAGGGTTCTTTTTTTTTTTTTTTTTCCCCTACAGGTTCTCTAACGTCGATGTTCGTCAGGCTTCCTTGCGGTGGTGTCGGGGTGAGTACTCTCTTTAATGTGTAAATAATGTCCTGTTTGTTCTCCCGGTCCCATCGGTAACAAAAATTGTTGCTTTGCATTCCATCGAGTGGGTAATTGCATCCAGATGTTCCCCATAAACAGGGTCCGCCTGGGGTGCGGGGTCGCAGCGACAGCCTCACGTGCCTTTCTTCAAAAGCAGCGTGAAGATTTTTAAACTATTTTGGAAAGCCGGAGCGTGTGTGACATTCATAGGCATGTTTCGTCTCTGGCTTTTCGGAGGAGAAACCTCATTTCCCAGGCAGTGATGTTTAATGGCTTAGAGGTTACTACATTTGAAAGCAACCCTTGAATCCAAAAATGCTTTCTACGTGGAAAGCAAGATGTGCTTTTTCATGCTGCTCGTGCCGCGTAGGTGTTTCATCTTCAGTTTTTGGACTTCAGAGCTGCCTGCCTCCCGGTGCAGGTGGAGAACAGATTAATAAAATAGCGATGTTGGAGGACAGTATTTGGGGAGTTCCCGTAAATAGTGATTTGGCGTATCCGTGTCTGGGCTACGTTACTGTCCCCGACCGAAACGTCTGGCGGGTTACGCGGCGCGAGGGAATTGCACTCCTCGGTATTTGGCATCTTTCGTTTCTTGAGCTCCGGGACAATCACGCGTGAACTCTGAAGGAGGTGACTAAAATCCCCGTCCGTCCGTCCGTCCTGGAAAAGCTGAGCCTTAGTTTTCATCTGTCAAGATTCCATACAATAAAAAGACTTTTTTGGTTGTTGTTGTTCGCTTGCTCCCATAAGGCTGAAAAAACCCCCTCAAATACCATTCAAATACCTCGTGTTGAAGGTTTGCGTTGTTGTTTTCCTTTGAAGCCTGAAAACTTGAAAGTTTTCCTTTCAAGTCAGACTTTCTGCTCTAAAGTTTCTGTGGAGGGTGACAGTACAGAAAATCTCGGCGAACAGGAAGGGAAAAGAATGAGAAGAGACAATAAAAGGCATTGTGTTTGAAAATTCACAGCGGTAGTTCTTATGCATAATTGTAGCTCGTGAGGTTGAATTTAGAGGTCTGGATTCTGTTATGGAAATGAAACAAAATTGTTTTCTTCCTGAGTCTTTGCAAAATCGCTGCTTTGAAAATTATCCCGTCAAAAAGAAGAAAAAAAAAAAAAAGAAAAAAAAAAAAGAATAATCGGCGTTTATTCATACCGCCACTGCTGAGCACTTGTAGAGATATTTTATTTTGTATTGTAAATATGCTGCAGTCTCCTAATTCGTGGCAAATTTTTGGCTAGAGTTTAAAAGGTTTGGATTTACTCTGCCCTGCAGTCAGGCATGCCATTCAAAGCAAAAATTATCATCTGCAAATGAAGACTGAATGGTAACAAGTAGAGACGGTGCCTGCGCCGAGCGCGGTCCCAGAAGTCTTGCATTAAGTCCTAAATCAAGGCAGGAAACGCCGCAGTGCCGGTATTAGCGATACGCTCGTAATGGAGATAGTGTTTGCAGTTAACGTGCCGGTGGGTTGTCTCCACAGACCCTTAAATACAAAATGAAACATTTGCTGACTTTGTACAAGCGTTTTAGCAACCCTCGCAGACGATTTTTCGCGTTTTCGAGGAAAAAGCTTTTTA
Source organism: Aramus guarauna (assembly GCA_013400195.1). Lineage (NCBI taxonomy): Eukaryota > Metazoa > Chordata > Aves > Gruiformes > Aramidae > Aramus > Aramus guarauna. Next base: position 491,496 of record VXBL01009961.1, read on the forward strand.
AACCCAGTAATCTACCAGTAATCGACCACGTGGTAGGCAGATTTTGCGTAAAAATGCATTTCTGCTGTTTTGCTTGGGTGTCCTTCCCCAGGAACCTCGGGGTGCAGCGGCAAGCGTTCGTGTTCTGCTGCTGCTCTCGTGGCTGGTGCAGGAAGACAACGGCCTTCGCTGCGTTGAGGGTTTTCTAATCAGTCTGTACGCCCCAGCCCTAGCTATTTGTAGGGAAGATGAGGCCACGGTGCAGAACGATTTGCTGTAGCATATTAATTGCTTCGCGCTCATACGTGCTCTGGATGGGTTTAAGAGCATCTCCTTTGGGGTAGGAGAGACCTTCAGCGATGCCACGAGGTCCTTCCGACCCTGTTTTCGACTGAGGTTTGTCAAGAAAGCTGGCTTAGCAGCGTGGAATGTTTACTGAAGAAATAAGGAGAAAACTGCGGTCTTTGTTAGCGTGCCAGTTGTGTGAGACAAGTTGCTCTCCATTTGATTTGCAATGGGAAACTGCTGGAAGAAGCCCTATGGTGGGATCTTAGCTGGGGCCACAGAGCACGCCTTTCAGTAGCAGATGAAAACGGAATTATTTTCTGCACCGAAGAGGATGACAAGACATTTTTGAGATGTGTGTGATTTTTTTTCTTTTTTCCCCCCAAAGAAATCGGAACAAAAATAAATTAAAACATCAGAGCCTAGGGTAAAACATCAGTTGTGAAGAATTTCAGTGCAAGAGGAGGTGTAATGTAAATCTGAGACGTTTTGGCATGCGAATGCTGCTGGGAGATTGAGTGCTTCTTCTGGTATAACGAAATTATTTCAAATTGTTCTAGCAAGAGAGCTTAAGGGCTGTTTTTCTGCTGTTGTTTGGCAGACCATTTTCAGGCTGCAAGGTGGCCGTAGAGCTTTTTTTGAGTGATGGCGTTTTATTTACTCTCCCTTGTTCGAGATTGCCAGGCCGGCAGAACGTTGCTCATCGCTGAGCAGTCATCAGTCTCTGGTTTATCTTTTTTCCGACAAGATGAGAAGGCTGTGGAGAGGCAGCCCTGGTGCTGGAAGAATTTAGTGTGGGCTCCAGTCACGTCCTGCTGGTGAATATTTTCCTGATGGTGAAGGATCATCAGGTGTAGGTGGTGAACAGAGCACCTGTAGGACATCGTCTTGACTACCAATGGTTTGTAGTCCGTGTTTGAAGGAGAAGGGATTTATTTCAGCAGAAATAAATTTCGGTTTATTTTGTTTTCTCTGACTTTGTCGCTTATTGATAAGGGCAATCTAGAGGAGGCTTCATGGGTCCTTGCATTCAGCTCACCGCGACGCTAGACAGCTGTCCGCCTGGCTGCTTCGTAAGGATGAGGCCATAAAGAAAAAAGGAAAGAAAAAAAAAGTTTTTAAAAAATTAGTAGAATAAGGTGGGACTGGTCCTTTTTTGGATTTATTACTGGTTAGAAGATAGGAAACAGTCGTCAGGATTACAGTCCCCAAGAAACCCGTGTCAGGGGATGGGTCCTTTGCTTGAAGGTATTAAATTTATTTGGGGTCATCAAAGCGAAAGCTGCCTGCAAAGAAATATGGACGGTGTCACGATAATGAGAAACTGAGTCGTAACGTAATAGTAACGTAGCACATTAAATTCAGTGCTGGATCCTGCGGGCCGGAGGGGACCTGGCCTGGAGCAGGTACAAGCCGAATGATTGCTGTTCCTTAAAATTCAGGAGCCGAGGGTGTCAGATGAAATTATGGGCTGGAAAGCTTGAAATCAAGTCCCCCTTCTGCAAACAATTAAACAAGGCAATTATCTTCCGTAGGGGATGTTACGTAGATTAAAAGAGTAGATGGATCTGAAAGGTGATGCCGGGGAGGTTGTGGGGGAGAAGCCCATGAAGAGCTGTTCAGCGCCAGGATGAAGGATGAAGTCTGGAGCTTGGGCAACCGTGAGTTGTTGTTACCAGAGAGCAAGGCGAAGGAAGTTAAAGAGAGTGAAGGAGCGGGAAAAAGTTTTAGATTCATCACATAACACCTTTCAACCTCTCTCTTTAAAAGCTGAGTCGCAGTGTCTCAAAATCAATGAGGAAAAGGGTAATTTTGTTCCCCGGTGCTTGGAAACTCTTGGGTTTTTCCCCTCGTTGGTTTGGTTCCTGCGAGGAAGCCTTCACATCGCCGTAGCTGACGCTAACAAACCTCCTCCCATCTGCGGACGCCTGATCGTAGCGGGAAAGGAAGAAAGCACAGAAGCACTTCTGTCAACAGATGTGAGCCCCGATTTAAACCACGGTGACTTATTCCTGCTGATCTTTAGCAGCACCTGCAAGCGCAGCAAGCGGTGGTTTTACTTCGGACATTACCTTCGCTTCCCTGCGGCACACGCTCTTTTCTTCACGTATGACTTACATGCACCAGAGCATTACGTAATCCAGGATAATTAGACGATGATTTTGGAGAAAGGAGTCTGAGCTTTGAAAAGCTGCAAAATAGTTCCAGCATACTTACATCCAAATTTTCCAAAACACTCAAAGACTTGACCTTATGACACCTAATAACTTTGTTTTCTTTCGTGTGTAGTATTTTCTTTTTCTGTGCACGTTCTAAAAATATCTGAAGATCTAGGGCTTTAAATAGTGTTCTTAATGCCTTTGATCTCTTCCAGAATATGTTGTTCTATTTTCGGTTGTCAGGTCTTGATTAGAGCGTATAAAAAAAATCTTTACCTGTGCAAGCAAAGTACATTATCGCAGAGCAGAGACAACGAAAAGGACTTCCCTGGAATGTAAATGAGAAGAGACTAATTAGCAAGAAGAAGAAAATGTGAGCACGGTTGTTTAACCAGTGCGCACAGGCGGCGTGTGCCGCTGTCGCCTAAGCGCGATGAAGAACGACGAGGAGGGAAGAGCGGGAACTCCTTCGCTCCGCTTCGCAGCGTCTGGAGCTGCTGTGCACCTTGTCTCTGCCTGTCCCTCGGCTTAATTTCTTATCTGCCTAGCTCTTCAGCCAAAGAAAAGATGAGAATAACGAAACCCTTTTGTAAGACCCTCCTCATTTCATTTTTAAATAGCTGCATGGCAGTCTATAGCACAGTGTACATACGAGAAGGAACCTCATCGCGTCTATTAGTAAAGACTTTACGCTTACAAGGAAGGGAAAACTCTGCCAGGTTTCACCCTGAAACATCTTAGATGTTAACTCATAAAAGAGAGCTTGCGTCAAGCTGCTGACCCTTCGTCTTCTGCGTTCCCTCATCGTCTTCTAATGACAGGACGTGCTGTGAAGGTTAAGAGTCTGCAGCAGGTCCCAGGGGCTGAAGTCTCGCTGCCCACCTCTGAAGGAGCCCTCTCCTACGGGCTCACCTAGCAGAAACGGCAGCTCCTGCATTGGAATGAGCAAGGCATTAATATTAGTCTCAAGATGACCAGGACAACCGCTCCTCATCCAACAGTGGCAGATGTGGAAGACTCGGTATCTCTGATGCAGTTGTATCCTCCAGCTCGGGAGGAAAAAAAAAAAAGAAATATACTCTGCTGGATCGAGAAAAGGCAAGAAATATGCTTCCTCTCTCCGTAAAGTCCTTCCAGATGGTAAGGCTTGATGTGCTGTCCCGGCAGCAACTCCTGCGATGGCAGCTACATCAAAGAGCTCATAGGCAAGGAAAGCCAAATAGCGTCTCCCCTGTAATGAACTTCAGAATTCAGGAATGATGGAGGGGTCAACAGCAGCCCGTGCAGCGAACAGCAGCAGCAGCAGCTTCAGAGCCGGAGAGCAGTCCAGCTCAGGACCACATTAATAACATTTTCCGCCATGGCAGAGTCTACGCCCCCCTGCTGCAGAGCACTGATGGCTTCAGTGGGACTGCTCAAACACTTTTAGTCACACAGATGATGAAGTGCTGCCTTGGAGAAAGGCCCAGTGGTCTCCGGACATCTGTTCCAGGGAGGTGTCTGGGTGTTAAATCCTTATCTTGGAGATGTTTGCACGCGGGATGGGGCAGTGGAGAGCTTGCGGGTGGCAGTGGACACTCTGGATCCAGTCCTCCTCCTGCTGGGTGGCTGACTGTGAGGGCATGGAAGAGTCGCTGAAATTGGCTTCTAAATCACAGGTGGAATGCTTTTTTCTGAGTACTTAATTTCTTTCTGCAGAAATAGTAACTCTTTTTAAAGCCACTTTGTCTTGCCCTCCTTGTTGTTCTTGAAACGCTGCCAGCACGAGCCCGGTTTCTGCAGGCGTCAGAGGGCCTGACCGTGGTGGTGGTGGTGGGCTCAGGCACTAGTGACTTCAGCGTGCTGTGTGGGGAGGGCTGGCACGAACAGACCTCTGAGCATCTGCTCCTCCCTTAGGTAAACCTGTGCTTAGGACATGTGAATTTGGGGGTTTTTTGGATTTCCGTTCCTCTGGTGCCTGACGGTGAATGAAGATGGCCCTCTGAAATTCTGCATCCGTGGAGGGGACCTGCTACTTGCTGTGGCAGGGCAGAGCGGGAAGCTCTTAGCTGCTGGTGTCTTCCAGCAGTTTCTTTCAAGGCCAAGACAGACGGGTTAGGTGGGCTCAGGGACGGGTTAGGTGGGCTCAGGGACGGGTTAGGTGGGCTCAAAGATGGGTTAGGTGGGCTCAAAGACAGGTTAAGTGGGCTCAACCCAGCCTGCACGGTGCAGCTGTATCTCACTTGAGCGGTGAGACCGAGGGCACTGAGGTGGGCAGCTCTTACCAAAGGGCAAGTCAGTGTTCTCTGATGTTTAGACCACGAGTGTCTCCCACTCAGAGATACTGGGAGGAGAGGATCTGAGGATGAAGGCTGCTGGATCCCCCAGGGGAACGCAGCAGTGTCATCCTGATTGCGAAGCATGTTGACCATCCCATCACGTTTTTACAGGACTGCTGATGAGGAGCCCAAAGAGGGACCCTCACAGAGCACTAACGTGTTCGCAGGTGGGAGGAGAAGCAGCTTGGTCTTCTTCCCACCTTGCTAAGGGCTTTGGAGGAACGTGGACAGATCAGTCCCATCTCCTGCACATGTGCAGGACTGATCCAGGACTCCTGGAGGTGTCACGCGTCACTGAGACCTCGTCGTACTTCTGTTCCCATGTCACTGCCCAAACTTATGGGAGTCCAGGGGAACCCTCATACCACGAATAGTCACTGCAGGGCTTTTCCACCGGTGCAGTGGCTTTCCCCAGAGTCTGAGGCAATGCACGTATTGGCAGCATTACCACACAGAGGTGGCTTTTTGGTATTCTCCAAATGTTTTCTTGGTTTATTGTGGCTTGAAAAACATCCTCTGGGCAGCCGCTGCCAGAAGCCGTCCCTGATAACGGGCCTGGGACAGTTTCCACAGCCATGAAGGAGGTGGCTCCATCTCAATGCAGGGCGCCTTGGCATCTCCCCACAGCTCAGTGAGCAGACTGGATACCAGACAAAACAAACAATCTCCTTCTTTTCCGCTCCTTTGCCATTGTTTCCATAAATATGCTCGACACAAAATGTGAAAAATAGCCGGTGGTCCTTCACATGGAGAAACGTTACGTTTATCCTACGACGTTCCCGGGTTCCGAGCGGTCCTGACGTTGGGACGGTCCCAACAAGTCTGTGACTGGCCAAAAGCAGACAAGTTTTGCTTTCATCGCTGCGTGCAAGACAGCCGGGGGTGCAGCGGAGGAGATCCAGAGCTTCAGCCTGGAAACGGTTCCCCCGGGCACCCTCCTTCCCCCCCTCCGCTCTCCGAGAGTCGCCAGCTGAATTGCAGTAAAAAAAACCCCAAAACAATAAACCAGGCATTTCATCGCATGTCCGCAAACTAATCTTGTCTTTGTACGGTTTTTTGGGATGAATGTGGTAAAAGCCAACGCTTCTCACTTTTTGTTTCAGTTAGGCCATGAGCGCGTATAATAACGACCCGGGGGCGGCTGCAGAATGCCTTGCCTCGCCTTTGGCCTAATTTGCACGTTTTTGGGGGGGAAAATACAGAGGGATGGCGGTCCCGTCAAAAATTCAGCGTTGGCGTAAATGTCTGTAGCCAGCAGCCAAACGCTGAAGGCCTGGCGTTAGCTCTGGTGAGACAAGGCTGATGTGACAGTTCCCTGGGGAAGCTGCTGTCAGCGTGACCTTACCCTGGCAGTCCTGGGCAGGCCTCTCCTAAACCTCCGTTATTCAACGTCCTCTTTCGTTGTGTTTTCTTTGATGGGGGGTTTGGGGGGGTTCTTTTTCTTCCAATTTGTTTTGTAGAATCATCGCATGGTTTCGTAAACCTTTTCATTTCATCTGGGATCAGTTTCCTCCGGCGATTAAAGAGAAATATTGATACCGTGGTGCTGGTAGGAAATATTGGGAGGAGACACCTGCAGATTTAGGTGCTGAATTTACGGCACTGAACCCTTTAGCGTTGCAGAGCTGTTGCCAGTGGTCACCTCTCGAGGGTCGTTTGGTAGGATGGACGCTCGGTGGTGGTGACGTTACAGCCGTCGGTGGGGTCCCAGCCCTGGCACTGCAAAGATCAGTTCTGCAGTGGGATGCGTTCAAAATGGATGCGTTCAAAATGGATGCGTTCAAAATGGATGCGTTCAAAATGGATGCGTTCAAAATGGATGCGTTCAAAATGGATGCGTTCAAAATGGATGCGTTCAAAATGGATGCGTTCAAAATGGATGCGTTCAAAATGGATGCGTTCAAAATCGATGCGTTTAGGCACTTAATGCATATGAATAGCTGCTTCTAAAATGTGGGGCTCTGTTTCCCGACTGTCCTCATTGCTCCTAAACGTTGCTCCTGTCTCCGTTAGGTCGACAGTGACACGATTTGGAATGAAGTTCACTCGTCCGGTGCCGCTCGCCTGGCTGTGGGCTGCGTCATCGAGCTTGTTTTCAAAGTGGCCACGGGAGAGCTGAAGGTTGGTACGAAAGCCAGGCTTGGCTTTGGCGTAGGCTCCATACGGGGCTCGGCTCAGGGCTGCGTTACGCAGGAGGTCCAGTTAGCTTCGGTTTAACGGCACCATCTGGCTTTAGTCATCAAAATCGTTGAGGGTATCAGCACGTACAGACCCCTGGTGAATGTTCTTACCCTCCGATTCAAGGGAAGGAAGGAACCAGAGCAAGACGGGAAATCACTGTTCCAGTGTCATCCGAGGGTCTCGCTGTTGCCTTCAGCTGGGCCAGCCCGTTGGCTGTTCCAGTGACCTCATGCAGAACGTTTTCTTTTCCCCTGAATGGAAGGAAATGCTGTGCCAACCAGTATCCGTAAAATGCACTTTTTCTTCCCCCCCCACCCCTCTTCCAAAACAAGGGAGAGCATCATCCACTGCTATGGTCTTGTGAGAAAACCCTTGAGAGCAACTGCATCGTTCCAAAGCAGAATTAACGCTTCCGGCTGCAACCTCTGCATCCGTCTTTGTGCAATAAACCTTCCTTTGTGGCTCACTTCCTCCTTTTCTTTTCTTTTTCTTTTTCTTTTTCTTTTTCTTTTTTTTTTTTTTTTGAGTGTAGAATGGATTTGCTGTTGTTCGGCCTCCAGGTCACCACGCAGAAGAGAGCACGCCCATGTAAGTAGGTGTATGTGCTGATTGACTTCCTTCGCTGGTTGTCTGTTGTGTGAGCTGCAATTAGAAAGGTAGTTTCTTCGGTTATTGTTACAGAATTTCTTGCTTTTTGATATGCAAGACAGTATTATATTCTCTGGAAGAGGGTGAGGTCCTGCTTCGTGGTTTTGGGTGGGTATTTTTGAGCAAGAATCAGCATTACTGTCATGCTTCGAAAAAGCACCGATGCTTTTATTTGCTTTACTAGTGTGAATTGTTTTAAATTAAACGTTGGTGGCTCATCCAATGTGAGGAAAGCAAGAATACGCAACGAATAGTAGTACTAGCAAACGTAACTGTGTCCTGAATTAGGAGAGCGTCAGAGCGGGAAGGCTTTGCCAAGCAAGAGCTGAAGCCGCTCGTCTTGAGTGTGTTTAATATAGCCGGGGGTTTGCCGTCAGACTTTTCAAGTCAGGGTCCCGCGTGTAAATCCTCTTGGCTTAGTGTGTCCGGCTTAACGCGTGCTGCCGTTTCGCGCCTCGGGTGCTTCGGCACTCGGTGGTGGGAGATGAGTGCTCGCTGCTGGCTTCCTCGACCCAGCGTCCGAGGCCTCGCTGCGCGTGTCCCCTCCTTCCCGGCCGATGCACCGCTCCGGCCCCGGGTCCTTTCCCTTCCTTCTCCCCCTCGCCGCGTCCTGGCCCCGTCCCCTTCCCTCGCACGCGCAGCGCTGGAGGTCCCGTGGGCAGCTGGCGCCGAGCAGCGACTCGCCGCGGCGGGTTTGGGCACGTGCGAAACCTTCCCCGGTCCCAGAGAGCCCGCAGGACGCCTGCGTGGCCATTTTGGGTTTCTAACTGAGCACGTGTGCGTCTTCCAGGGAGGACGGAAGAGCGAAAGCGGAAGAAATTTCTTCCTACTGCGTTTTATCTCGACGATAGACGCACCAAGGAAACGGATAATTAACGCCTCTCCTTTTCCTCTTTTCTCCCCCTTCTCGTCGCTTCCAGGGGTTTCTGCTATTTTAACTCGGTGGCAATCGCAGCCAAGCTGCTCCAGCAAAGACTGAACGTTAGCAAAATCCTTATAGTGGACTGGGTGAGTAAAGACCAATTCGTACCCTTCAGGAGAGCGGTTGGAAATTTTTTCTGGGGTTTTTCTTCTTGCAAGGGCGACCCTGGCTTTGTAAGTCAGTGAAAAAAAGGTTGCCTGTGGTCTGCAAGCCAAAATTTGGGTTTTAAAGGGTTTTTTCTTGTTTGTTTTTGGGATTTTTTTTTTATTAAAGTGTTTTTAATAAAAGAAATGTTTCTTAAAGGGTCCATAGTTTTCAGAACAAAATTGTAATTAAGAAGCAGTTGCTTTCTAAAACAAGCCCATAACACAATCTCAAGGATGGCTAACCCCAAACCGTGCTGAGTTTCGGTTATGTTTTTCTGAAGGATTTTGACCTGAAGTACTTTGATCCATCCCAGCTTTCTTTTCAAGATGTGAGGACCGGTTATTGAGAGGGACAGGCTGTGTGTCGCGGCTTGTGTCTCAGGTCGGGACGGGGCTTTTTGAATACCCGTCCTGCTGTGGATGAAGTTTCTCCACCACGTAGCGATGCAACGGGGGATCCGGGTAACGGGCTTGTGTCCTTGGACCTTGTTGGGTCCAACGCAACTTCGCTGGCCACTTGTAGCAGGGGTCACCCCACAGCCCCATTAAAGATGCAGATTTGGGGTAACTAATGCAGTCTCTCCATCCCCTGAGACTGGGTATGAATCCAGGTGTCTCCATCCAAGTAAATCGATCCTGTCCTCAGTTTTGATGTAAGCTTGAGGTGGTGTTTACCCCCCGTTTATCCCGTGTGTTGAACAAGGAGCGTAGCCTGAAGCCAGCTGTGCAAAGCAGTTAACTCTCATTCGCGATAAACTGCTTCGGCTCCATCGGAGGAGCGCAGAAAACGAAGCACAACGGCAAATAAACTCCTTCCCAATCCCAAGCCGATGGCTTTAATCTGCGTTTTTACTGAGGTACTAACCTCCCTCCTGTAACGCAATCTCTGTCCCCGAAGGATGTTCACCACGGGAATGGTACTCAGCAAGCTTTCTACAACGATCCTAACGTTCTTTACATTTCACTACATCGCTATGATGATGGGAACTTCTTTCCAGGCAGCGGTGCGCCCGACGAGGTAAGCGCGTGGATCGGCGTAGCGTCCGTCCGTGTCCGATGGGACCTGCTCGGGGCTGCGATTCGGGTGCTCGCCCAAAATCTGAGCAGGGTGGGGTTCTTAGTGCCGAACGCATCGCTCGGGTTCGTGCCTTTGGTGCCTTCTGGTCCAAGTCCTAAAGCTGCGGGTATCATGTCCGGCCCCTAACGAGCAGAAAATGAGTCAATGCAATTAGGCCCCCCAGCCCTTACGGGACAGCCTGTTCCAGGGGAGCCCTTTGCCCGCTGTCCCAGCGCTCTGTACGCTTGTCAGCATTTCCCCCGCACAGGCAGAAGATGTTCCGTAGACGCAGGAGGAACGGGGGTTGTCTGTGGCTGTGCCGCCAGCGCTCGGGTTTCCTGGGACGCCCCTGGAGCCCGTCCAGTCCCCCCCCCGTTCTCGAGGCATCGCTCAGCACCACGGCTGCCTTGGCGGTGGGACTCGAGTACCGGTCACTGATGCTGCTGGACCAAATTTTCCAGTTCCTGGTGGTGTCCCCGGAGCCTGCAGTGAAGGGCTGGGGAGTGAAGGTGGGAGACCCGTCTCCCCGAGCTGGGGATGGATGCTCCTACAGCCCGTCACGTCCCTCCTTTCCCTTTAGGTCGGCAGGAAATATTGTCCTTCCAGAGTGATTTATCGAAGGGAAATTATATGAAATAGTTTTGTGTACACTGAGGCCCTCCCGATTACATCCAAAAACTCCTAGAGTTCTTACCCTGTGGATTTTAAATTTGCCCATTCAGCAAACATCGATGTTTCCGTTTCGATTTCTAAAGAAACTGAAACGTGCCGTGATATTGCTTCATTACCCTGTTTGTGTGCTACCGTAGTAGGGAAGAAACAGCAGCCCTCTGCACCGGGCTTCAGTTCTGCTTCGGGATACGCAAAGGTCTCAGACCTCCTTTCTTGCTGTGACCTTTTAATGATCTAGTACTCCGTCTTTCAAAATATCTAGTATTGTAAGGAAACACTGGGCTGTACCATCCCCTCTGCGTTTACCGTTTACAGTAATTTTTAGGTGTGTCATTCCCAAAGAATAAACCAAATTAAAGTCACAGATGGATTAAGAACTCACTGTGGATGGATGAACCTGCTGTGTTTTTCCACCAGTTCTATTAGCGCCAATACAAGGAGGAACACGCAATAAAAGCCCTGCAGCTTTATCTAGGCTGTGTTATCTGGCTTTGTATTGTAGAACACATTCATTTTCAATTTTTTAATTTTTTTTTTTTTTTCGATACGCAGAGACCTAAAAACCCCCCCCAAAAGAAACTCGGTGTGTAGGAGCTCAGAGCCCTGCGCGGTGTCCGAGGTGGTCCCCAGCGACCCGCAGCCCGCGCTACCGGCCACCACCCTCGGGCTGTTGCGAGGTCCCCGCTTGGGGGAGGGACTGAAGGCAGGCTTTTGGGTTTCCATACGGAGCGGGGGAAACGCAGCCCCGCTTCTCGGCAAACGGATTGCTGGAAACCCCGGGTTTATTTTTCGGTTTTCCCCTTTCTCAGGTACTTGCAGTCGGTGCGGATGGGGATGTTTGCGGTACATGCGAGGCTGGGGATGTACTTACATTTACCACTCACGTGTCCCTCAAGCAGCGAAAATCTCTTCTCTGTGAATCATATTTTTCCCCAGCAGAGGGGGAGCTCGCTCCAATTAAAACTGTGGGGTTTTTTTCCCCCCCAGTTGCAACAATAATGAAAAATAAAATATGCTTGTGAGAATAAAGGTGAAAACGAATCGAGGAAAGCTGTTGCATGTAACGCGTCCTCCTGCAAAAGAGGAAGAGGATCCAGTTGATGCTGAGGAGGTTTTGGGGTGAGCAGCAGTCGAACACCGCTGGCCCACTGCTCCCACAAAGATCAGAGCGTGGAGGAGCTTTATTTCCACTCTTGTCTTGGGGACTGGGTCACTCCAGAGGGAAAAATTAACCTAGTTACCAGCAAGCTGTTAAAGCAAAATCCAAATTCAGCTCTGCGAGACAGCAGAGATGTGTCGCCAGCGCTCGTTGTGTCCATATGCGTGATTAAAGGTACCGTCTCCCTTTTCCAGGTCGGCACAGGAGCGGGAGTTGGTTTCAATGTTAACATGGCCTTTACTGGTGGCCTTGATCCGCCAATGGGAGACACGGAATACTTAACTGCTTTCAGGTAACGATGAAGTTTTCCTCTTACAAACGTATTTTTTGCCTAAGCTGGATTTCTTTTTCTTTGTGCGATCCTCCTTAATCTCGAGTGTCCCTCTTGCTAAGTTTAGAAGTCCGAGATTTTCATCCAGTTGCAGTAAGTTTTTCTGTGCTGCATGGAATAAATCTGAATTAAGAAAATAAGATATTAAAGGCTGTAAAAAGTCAGTTTGTGACATTAGGGGATGGACACACTGCTCAGCACCGAGCAATGCATGAATGTAAAATGTCGACCGATAGGAATAAGCTCTTCTGGTTTTGGCTAAAAATCTTTTTACCTCTTTGGGGTGAGTATTTCTATGGGTGAACCCGCCTGGATGGGGAGGGGAACCCAGAAAACGGTTCTAACAAGTCGTCAGGAGTTGCAACCTGGGAGTGCGGCTGCCCCAAGGCTTGAGACATCATTACTGCGACGCGGACGGTGGTACCCCACTTCTGGGCGAGTTGGCCGTGCGGTCCCTCCCCTGCAAGAGCTCTTCCCACCGCTCACGTCACAGCTCGCTCCCAAGCGTACCGAGCAAAGGGACGTGGGCTTGCTTTGATAAGCTTTAGATTTTATTATTATTCACCCAAGATACCGAATATGCCTGTTGCAACCAACTGGAAGTCGAAACGACTGAACTGCTGGGTTTGTGCTTTTCTTACTGGATTGTGGTTTCTCCCCAGGAGCACCACGTTGTGTGTTGTGAATAAAAATATAACCCTCTCTTTAATAAGCGCTACTCATCACTCCCTGTCGGAGCGTGAGTGAAGGTAAGCGAAGCTGTGGAGTTGAATTAACGCGTTGCTGGGATGTCCTCCTCGAGTAGCAGTGATAGCAATGCCCGATGCAAACCGCTGGGCTGGGTTGTACGAGCGCATTCAAGCGTGCTCCAAAAACCTGGCATCGGTTGGGTCTCCAAGTGGAGCAGGGGATGAAGCCACTTGTTGACTCACTTGTGTCCTGCCGGTCTCCCGGTCCTGCTCCCAGAAGCATATGATACCTGGAGATCACAGGGAGGTGTCTGCAGGGAACCGTTTGGTCTGGTCCTTCCTTTCCTCCTTGTATCGGCGTCATCACGAGAGGGGGGCGAAGCCCAACACCCGTTTGCTGATCTGCAGTCGTGCGCGGCCCGGCTGCGGTGGCTCTGAGCAGCGTCAGGACGGCAGCGCTGCAAGAGCCCGGGTTGAGCATCATCTATCTCACTGCTCTGAGCAGCTGACGGGCAAGATACCCTGATGGGGCGACTGTGCGTCGGTGGCGTTTTGGGGACTTGCTGCAAGCCCGGAGCGATGTGTTTCCCTCCCAGACCTGGGGAGAACAGGAGAAGGAAGGTATCAGAAGTGAACTATGGAAACAACAGAAGAGCGAGACGAAAGGAAGGGCGATCTCGGGGTAGAGGAGAACTTGTAAGTAATGCAGTAGCGAAGGGAGGCCAGCGTGAGACCACGCGTGCCTTTCTGATTCTCCTTCCAGGAGATCAAATACAATTCTCCGACCTGCTGGACACAGAGGCTTCGTGTTTCTTAGAGACTGTCCCATTCCACCCCCTGCCTCCCCCGTGCTCTGGGTCCATCCCCCCCAACTGGCATCTCTTCTAACAGTCACCAGCTGAACTGGTTTTCTGTCCTCAAACCAGATCTGGCCACCACGCCGCATAAATTTGGGGAGACGCACCCTTGCCAAAACACGGGATGCGAATTTCTGGCGACAGGCAGATGGAATATCGCCTTCATGGAATCGCATTAAATCTGGGAGCATTAGTTTCTGTTCTTCCCCGTGCACGTATTTGTATTCCGTTACACCGAGCGAAAAGAGCTTTTACTCTTCAGCCTGCTATTAGAAAGCCTTCAAAGAATGTATACAATTTAAAATAACATCTAGTCAAATAACTGTCATTTGTCTCCATGTTTTATTCCTGTTACAGGAAAGCAGCACTTTCCTCCAAAGTGGAAGTCTGTTTATCCCAGCAGTCAACAAGACTGATCTCTTCATTATAAAGAGAACCCGTAGCTCGTGACGGGGTGACGTACTTGCTATTAAATATTAATTGAGTTTCAAGGCTCCTGGAAAATTGCTCAGTCTGCTCAGTAAGACCTTTGCCAGCCGTTCCTTAATAGGTGCCGGTGTCTTTTTGCCCGGAGACTTGCGGCTATGTGGGGAAGATGTTTTGGAGCTGGTCGCAGCCCGTATTTGGTCGGGTTTTTGGGAAGCTGAGGGACGTTGGGACTCATCCTCCTAGGTAGCACCTCCCGTAGCCTGCCCCATGCGCGCACCTTCAGTCGATAAGTTAAACTGGAAGCTTTTTTTTAATCTCATGCCAAGTTTGGTCATGACAATACATTATCAAGTGACCTTTTTAAATCTTAACCGGCTTCTTTCAAAAACCTTTTTTTTTTTTTTTTTCTCCCCCTGAATCTTTCTATTGATTTTAATGTAAAATAACGCTTTGAAGTTTGCAATTTATAGTCCTCCGAGAGTTAGAAAGTGAAGGGAATGGGTCATATATCCTATTTTTTTTTTTCTTCTTCTTCTTTTCTTGCGTTAGCCCCTTGAGACAATGCATGCCTTCAAGGCAGCACCTTGTTATTCCACCCCATCGAATGCCACGTTGCGTTTGCCGGAGATCAAACCTAAGATGAAGAAAAGATAAGAAAATTGGCCGTAATGAACTCCAGAAGCAGCAGGCATTTTCACCATGAACTTGGAAACTCACAGTGGAGAACTGAGCTTTAATTCAAACCAGTCCAAATGCCAAACTGTGAGGCTTTGAAGTCTGTAGAGGAATCAGTGGAAATCCTTTGAGCTAGGCAAAGATACTGATATACTTTTTTTTTTTTTTTTTTAAAAGCCTTAACTCTTCACGTGCTGGTCTGCTTTTAGGAAAGAAAGCCGTCTTCCTACGTAAAACGAGCGAGAGAAAAATCAGCAGCACGCTTTTCCGTTGGTTTTGTTCTGTTTCGGGATGAGCTGGTGTATGGATTTGCTAAAAGCCTGTGCTCTAATGAAATAATAACTGAGATAATTGTCCTCGTAAATTAGCCTTCTGATGAGTGAATAACTAAATCCCAACGAATCCCATCGTCCCCGCACTGCAGACCCATTTCAGTGTTGTTTTACTCTCCCGAGCAAAGGGCGGTGACTTGCACCGATGGCTTTTCCTCCTCGACGTTTCTGCCCCGAGTCTCGGGGTGCCCCCGCGTGCGGCGCGGCGCCGCCTTGGACCAGCCGGCCCGACCTCTTGGCGTTGGCTGATACCACCCAGAGCCCTTCCAAAAGCGAGACCGAGAGTTCAAAAAGCAGCGGAGAGCCGTGCGCTTTGTCGCTTATTGTCTTCCTAACCGAGGGCTGAAATCACCGGCTGCCCCGGCTCGAGGTTGGGGTGATAGGATCGCTGTGTTATTTTATTTTGGGGGTGGGGGGGGGAGCAGGGTGGAGTCACCCCGGTCGCTAATAAGATGTGCAGGAGGGATTTGGGGAGTTTGCTGCAAGCTTGGCTCTCCTCCACCCCATCGGAGCGGCGGCTCTGCCTGCCCGAGACAGCACGACATTATAATTTAGCTGACCGCTCGCTGGGCGAAGGTCCCGGCGGCTGAACTCACCGCCAAAGTATGTGGGCAATACACATTTCAGAGATTAGGCAGAAACGTATTAAACGCTAATGCGAAAAATGCAGGGCATAGCATTTTAAAAGTCCTTAACTCATCAAAATGTTACTGGGGTTCATCGTTGTTACTGCGTAGTTATAGTAACAAACGGTTGTAAAATTCAAGGTTGGTTGGGTTTTTGGTGGGGTTTTTTGTTTTGTTTTGTTTTTAAGCGGAGTCTGTTGTTCTCTAACTTGTTACACAAGCAGAAATGGTGTTTGCTTCTATAAATCCTCATGACGGCTTTAAAAGCAGAGTGTGCAAACCCGGCTAGGAGACCCGCCGAAAAACTGCAAAGACTGCGGCTGGGTCTTTATTCCACGAGAACAGCAGTGACTTGGTGCAATTAAATTCTATTATCCAGAGGAGTTTTCCTCTGAATTTGCTGTAAGAAAGTTTTCCTGATGACTCCAGCAGTTGTGTTCTCTCGTAGAAATTTTTTTTTTCCCTACCCTGAGCTCTCCTCCACGGTTATAATTCCATATAAAGTTTTATTTTTATTTAAACCACCTAAACCAGAAGCAAAAGCCCGGATCGTGTTTGAAAGGTCCCTCCTCCCGCCTTTCTCGGAAAG
>VXBL01009962.1:0-97382 GCA_013400195.1 Aramus guarauna
GCTCCTCCCTCTGCTTCAGCGCCACCGCTGCCGAGCCGCAGACGCCCGCCGGCAGCGGCCGGGTGGTGGAGAGCCAGTGGGAGATCAACAACGCCGTCTGCCAACCGGAGGAGGAGGAAGAGGAGGCGGTGGGGACGCGGGACCGGCCGGCAGAGGAGCCCGATCTGGTGATTGAGGTGTCGGGGCATCGCATCCGGGCACACAAGTCGGTACTGGCGGCCAAGAGTGACTACTTTCGCGCCCGCGCCTCACGGGACGTCCTGCGGGTGAAGGGGGTGAGCTACGGGGCGCTGCGGCTCCTCATCGACTACGTGTACACGGCCCGCATGGGTGAGGTGCGGCACGACAACCTCGCCGAGGTGGTGAGCGGCGCCCGCGTCCTCCAGATGCCTTGTGCCCTGCACTGTGCCGCTGAGGCCATGCGTGCCCAGCTCCGCCTTGACAACTGCTACCAGCTCCTCTGCCTGGCCAAGAAGCAGCGACTGGCAGAGCTGCGGGAGGCTGCCTACCGCTTCATGAGCGACCACTACCTGGAGGTGCTGCGGGAGCCCAGTGTCTACGGCCGCCTCAGTGGCACTGAGCGGGACCTCATCCTGCAGCGGCGCATGGAGGCTGGCCGGCCCTGCTTGCTGGTGGCTGAGGTCAGCGATGCCTTTGAGCGGCCGGGTGGTGGCAGCCGGCCACAGAGCCGTGAGAGCAGCCGGCCGCAGAGCCCCTCCTCTGTGGTGTCACTGGAGGAGAGCGGCTCCCTCATCCACTGCTACCAGGAGGCCAGCGGCGAGTGGAGAGTGCTGACACGCCTGCCCGAGGAGGCCAATGCCAAGGGCTGCGCCATGTGTGTCCTCCACAACTACCTCTTCCTGGCAGGGGGCATCGCAGCGGGGCCGACAGGCGGTGAGCCCCGGGCCCGCCTCTCTGACAAGGTCTTCTGCTATAACCCCCTCACTGACACTTGGAGCCAGGTGCGGCCACTGGCTCAGCCCCGCTCGCAGCTCAAGCTCCTGGCCCTGGACGGTTATCTCTACGCCGTGGGGGGCGAGTGCCTCTTCACCGTGGAGAGGTATGACCCGCGAGCCGACCGCTGGAGCCCTGTGGCACCCTTGCCCAAGGGTGCCTTTGCTGTGGCTCATGAGGCCACCACCTGCAACGGGGAGATCTATGTGTCAGGGGGCTCACTTTTCTACCGCCTGCTCAAGTATGACCCCAAGCGCGATGAGTGGCAGGAGTGTCCTTACAACAGCAGCCGGCGGCGCTCTGCCGACATGGTGGCCTTCAAGAGCTTCATCTACCGCTTCGACGTGAGCAGTGGCCGCGGTGGGGAGCAGGGCCCAGGCGGCGGGACTGCTGGTGGTGTCGAAGTTTTCCGGTACAACACGGTGGCCAAGCGCTGGAGCCAGTGCGCCAGCCTGCGGCCCAGCGGTGGCCCCATCCAGCCCTTCCGCTGTGCCCCCTTGGGCAACACCATCTACTGCGTCAACCGGACCGGCACCCTCCGCTTCAGCCTAGCCCAGGACGGCGAGGTGGAAGCGGATGGCGGGCTCAAGGGCACCTTCGATGGGGAGCTTCTTAAAGCTCCCTTGGATGCCAAGGGTGTCCTCCTACCCTTCGTGCTCACCCTGCCCGAGAGGCTGGACAAAGCAGGGGACCAGGAGGGCTCCCTCCCACTGTGAGGTGGCCAGCCTGGCTCTGGCTTCCCAAGTGGGGAGCTGGGTTGCAGCTGTGGGGGATTGAAAAAGTCCTCCCTACAGAGGGGACCTCCTCTGGCGTGTCTGCAGAGAGATGGGGCTCCCCCTTTCCTTCTCTCTGCTTCCAAGATGTTGAGCTGGAGCCGCTTGGTTGTAACTCGGTTGTAATTCTTCTCATGCTTGCTGTGCTTTGTGTGAAAAGCCAAGCACATGAAAAGAAAAGCTGCTATAAAGGGTAATCTCTGGATTGTGTTTGTGCCAATTTCCAATCTTGAGAAAAACTTCTTTACACCTGGATTTCTAAAAAATTCCTGTCAACAGTGTTGTAATGGGACGTTAATGTTAGCGTCGGTTATGTGTTCACATGTAGTTGCAATCTGGGCTGGAGCCATTTCTGCCATTTGTTTTCTTTCCAGGATGATACAGAGGGATAAACACTGCTGGCAAGGTAGCTTAGCTGCATTTGTTTTTATGTTAAACTATTTCCTGTGTTAGAAAAGTATAGGAAGGCTCTCTCCATCATAGCCTTTCATTTCTGGTGCAGTAGATGGTTTAGGGAAGACATGGCACTGTGTGGTCCCAGGAATTTCAACCACAACTGATTTAACAGATACCAGACTTAAAGTTTTCAGTAACACAAATGTGTGCCACATGTTTGTATTTGGAATACATTAAAAAAAAAAAAAAAAAAAGGCAAGTTACCTTTTTAAAATGTGGCATATTATAGCAGGTATGAAATGTTGATATGTTCTTTATTTGAAAAATTCAATGATTTCTGTATAAAAAGACATTGCTTTATTACTTTTTATATCAGAGATTTTAAATTTAAACAAAAATGAACTGAAGCTGTTCAGACTGCAACCGATTGACATGACCATGTATGCCACTAGAGTTGGGGGAAATATTTTGTACTTCAGCTGCTCTTTAATTAACTGCAGGTCAAGGAAAATTAACATAAACCAAATGTAAATTCTTTGAAACTGACTGCAGACAGCTTAAACGTTTCACTGTATGTTCAGTATCCTGTGGCAAGAGGCTTTTCCAACTTTGTGCAAGACCATCAAAAGAGGACACGGAAAATAGGAACGCGCTACACACGTTGATTATATTGTGCACTAGCATGATGTTATTTCCCTATCTTTTGATTGAGAGACTGCTTTATTTATTTTGATCTAACGATTGCTGTAATCAATAAGTCCTTGTTAGTTGCAGTATGTGCTGATGGCATACGTTGTTATTGGGATTCTGAACCACCTGAGCGCGCTGTTCGTGGAGCAGCATCCTAGCGAGACGAAACCATACAAAGCTTCTTCCCGCCTGTGGAAAGTTGGAGCATACTTTCTGTCATGTTACTCAGAACTGGAAAAGTATAAACCGTCTACACGGACAGACTATATTGAAAAAGGCACATGCATTTATTTTATAGATTTTATATATAAAAAAATCAATAGGCAAGGCAAATGTTTTAGCTTTACAGTAAATCACTGAGAAACCCTTTCTGAAAAACAGAACCAGTGGTTTTGCTATTGGTAATTCAGCCTGGAACTTGCATGGACTGTGGAAAGGAATTGTTCATACTCAAAGCTCTAGAATAGTTTCATATTTTAGAAAGACATAGAGACCTTACATCAAAGAAAGCAGATCTTTTTATTTTTTATTAAGATGTTTCTGTTAAACAGGACATTAGCATTCTTATTGCTAGTTCCAAAGGAAGGCAGCAGGCTCTGTCCTAAGAGACACCATCCTCACAAAAGAGAGTAGTGAAGTTTATAGATATTTCTTTCCTTCACTTTCATGTTTGGGGTTTTTTTGTGGTTTTTTTGTTTGTTTGTTTGTTTGTTTTGGTGGGGTTTTTTTTGTGTTTTTTTTTTTTTTTTTTACCTTTTCTCCTTCTGTATTGCACAGGGTTTTAATACAGCTGATCTGGTTTGCCATCCTGTAGAAAACAGTGGTCCAGTCATAAAAGTTCTTAGCCAAGCGAGCCTATTCCCTAGTGACCTAATTAAAGCATCACCCAGGTAGGAGCTGTAGGTTTGCAGAGTGTGATGCTTATCATGGCCTCAGTACAGGTTGTTGCAGTGGAATTAAATACCATAGTTGGCATATTTGTTAGTGATTCACAAGAATTTTTTTTTTTTCACTGAATGGTGGACTTAATTCTCAGACAAGAATGCTTGGACATGGTGACTAAATTAAATTACAGCATTGTAGCTTGAGCAGGAAAGAGAAATGATGTGTTTGCCTTCAGTATCATTTTTACGTTAACTGTAGGAAGTATGTCAAGCTGTGTAGTGAAATGCTAATGTGTGTACTTAAACTAAAGACAGAAGTGCTAGGCCAGATTTTGAATCAGTCACCAGAAACACACAAGGAAATAACTGTTTTATCTTACAATACAATACAATTTCATAGTTCAAAATATTACGTAGTATAGCTCTTATACTACAGCATAGTGAGGAATGAAGCCAGTTTTTGCATTCCTATTAATTAAGCATTTTCATTCCTGCTTATGCATAAAAATGCTTCTAAATGAGTTCTGGGAATTCTCCATTATTTAAGCTGCGAAAATAAGCCACAGACTTTTGGGAAAGAATGAAGCAGATCGTTTCTTCCAATATTTGTTGTACACCATGAAGAAAATATATTTGGACATAACCATTGTACAAACCTGCAGTGGTTTGTATTTTTTCTAGCTTCCTATTGTTAGAAAAGGTTGAATCAAGTGCTTACCCGCTTTCACTGTTTACACAGTGTAAGTGAGGGCAGAGTCTGGTCTTCATTAGTAGCTGTCGGTCAAACCTGTTTCCTTTGTACACTCTTTGCATAATCACAGCCTGATGATTGACAACAGAGGCATGTTTCTAGCCACATTTCCTACTCCATGGCCTCTGTTTCCTCCCTGGTAAGCCTGAGGCAGGTTTGCTGAGAGTTGGGTTTTTTTCCCCCCCTGGTTATATCTTCAGCATATCCAAGAAAACCCCACCAAACTTGGGTACTAAAACCAGAATTTAGGTAGACTTCAGGCATTGAAGACCAAAATTGTCATCCCAGAACTCTCCCATTTAACTTAAACTGAACAACCACTGTTCCTTTAACGTGCGGAGATGCTGAGCAGTTCCCCTCCTGTGTGTAGTTACACACCTACCTGCTGCCTAAACTCCTTTCGAACTAGATGATGCGATACCCAGAAGCTACTGGTGTAATATGGTTTTATGGTGCAAACTAAAGGCCACCCTTAAATTGTGTTTGCATATGTTTTGCTTTTAAAACAGAGCTATTTATCTATTAGCCTGAAGGCTACTGTATTTGCATGGGAACATGGAGATACGTGTTCATTTTCTTAGCCTGCAAAGATTCAATCCACATCTCCCACTGCCTGATTGGCAATGGATTGAAGGACCTCTTGGAGCTAATCCCTGATTTCTAAATCTTTATGCATTTTGTATTATACATTAATTGGCTAAAAATCTCAGAAATCATCCAGGTAGGTGAATTCAGACCCTCATCCTCACTGAGTGATCTGAGACTAGCTGGAGAGACGTAGTCCTCTCTGCTGTCTTTCTTCTCCATGAATCTCACAGTCCCCTTCTCCCACTTTTAATAGGATGTGCAGGAGATATTTTTTTCTGTTTCCTCCTCCCTAGACTACTCCTGTTTTCAAGGTCATCTGCTAGAGGATGTAGGCTTGAATTCCCTTAAGCTGAGCAAGGACTGATCTTGAGCCTCCTACTTCATGTGTGTGTGTGCTCAAATCTAGATGAGTATTTAGAAGACTATCGTGACCACCTCCTGCAGCTCTTTTTCAGGGATGAACCTGATGCCGATCTTCCAAGAACACACACAGGCTCCTGCACCTTGAGTTCTGGGTAGCTTCCAGGCTCCAGCCCCTGGCTGGGTAATTCAGGATACATTTAGTACATGTTGGTGCAACTGGGCAAGTTTTCTCCTGTGGAAAGCTTTTTTTTTTCTCCCGTGGAAAATTTTTCCAGACAGGCTCTGTGTTTTGGGTTGCCAGTCTGAAGTGAGGGACTCCGTGCACTGGGAGGCCCAGCAGGTAGTTTGGATTCTTCTCAGGGGTGATGCCTTGGTAAAGAGGCGTTGCAGTGCCTGACATGGAAATGCTGAAAGCTTTCATGGCATCTCAAACAAAATCCCTGCTTCAATAAAGAAACGAGCCTTCTTAGGAAGTGCTAATAACAGATGGAACTTTGCTATTTCCATCTATTAACTGGTTCCGTAAAAAGAAATCTTAATTGCAGCAAAGGCATTTGTAGAAATTCTGTTTACGCTTGGAAACTAAGTCAAAAGAATAATTGGCAAAAGAATAACCCTATTTGATCAAAACAGGCACTGTTAAGCAACATGGGAGGGATGCTAATCATACCCTATTAATGAATAAAATTGTGCAGTAGCTGATGTAAATTCTGTCCACAAAAAAATTTCTTTGTAAATAAGTACCTGGTAAAATTTAAAGTGATAAAAGAATAAATTATTCACATGAAAGCTGTAACTCTCCTGTGCTGTTTGGTTGGCTCTCAGAGTCTTGTATCCTGATTATCGCTATTCATGAATGGCCTATTGCTTTTCCTGCTTTACGGCATCCGCTCCATTGACTGCTCCATAGACGTGGTACCCTTCGTTGTCACAGAGCTTAACAGTGGAAGGGGGGTGATTTCCTTTGTGTCCGCACTGACGTGTAGTGCTTTCTACTTGAATGAACCCAGAAGATTTACACAGAATTGTATCGTTGGGCTTATTTTTGAGTGGAACTGCTCCTGGGAAACTTAAGATGGGGAAATGGTGGTACTGTTGAGCAGTTGTAGTAACAAGCATTTAATGAATTTCTTTTTTCGTCTGCCATTATTCTGCGCACCAGACTCACACTGGATTTAACAGAACGTCTCTGTGTAGCTCTTACCAGTATCAGCCCGAGTACTGTTGCAGAAAAGTATGTTTTTATTTAAATATATTTACTGCCTCAACTCCTACTCTCAGATAATTTAATGTGAGTTTTTAATAGTTCCACACATTTAGGAGATTACTGGAACTATTCTGACTTTACGTTACTGCTACTAAAAGCAGAGATTGACACCCAAGCTCAGTAAAATTGTGCACTCAGAATACATTATCACACACTTTTGTTTTGGCCTCCTGAATGCTGAGCTGCTGGAATGAACCCATGGGTATTAGGAATCAGCGGGCTCTTTCAGAGGCTCGCTAACTTTTGTTAATTACGCAACAGGAAGAAATGGGAGTATGGGGCAGAGGGATAGGAGGGAAGAGAAGAATTAGGAGTCAAAATGCCTACTATGCATCCAGCTGAAACAAACAACTAGCGGGGAAGGGAAACCAGAGTTGGTACTTGAGACAGTGATAACTACAGGACCAATTTTTTTCAAATATTTCTTAATTAGCCCAAGTTTTTCCCAGTTATGTTGTTAGTCCTATCATTTCGCCCCTGCAATATAGCTCAGACAACCACAGTGTTTAATAAGCTACTTTTTGCAGGAGTCTTGTGCTTTGCTTTTAAGTCTTAGTGGATAAACCTTGGACAAATTTGTGAAGTCATGAAATAACAATGTTGATGCTGCCACTGACAACTGATTAATGCAAATGCTTTAGACACTGTTCACAATTCAGATGAATTATATGTGTAACTGATGTATTAACAGTTTCATTTTTGAAGTATATATAGGTAAAGCTTTTTATGTACTCCAACTTATGCTGTAATGAAATAAATACATACAAAAAGCTTATGCTCCCCCTTAGGATTTCTGGGTAATCGGTGTTTTTATTTTGTCATCCATCCAATCAGTAAACAGTATCATATTTGTTCTTATAAAGCAAAGACAAAATTATATGGATTATCACAAAGGTAAAATGTTTAAGAAATGTTTCTAAGGCTATACAAGAGGGAATATTTTCATTTCACAGTGCCCTGGGTATTGGGAACATGGAATGTTCTGCAATGAAAGCACTTTCCTGAGTGCAGATTAGCATAAGCTCCAGTTCAGTTAATTTGTATTTCCTTTTTTTTTTTTTTTTTCCTTGCCAGTATGTTAAAGTACATTATTTATTTATAAAAGTTACATGCAGGTTTTCCCAGGATACTCTCCTGTCATACGTCACACATGTCAGATTTTTGGCTGGAGTAGATTTACAGCAGTGGAAGTAAAAGCAGAATCAAACACAACTTGAATTTTGTACGTTGTCTCCTACTTATTATCACATAGTTTGCTTGAAATTAAGTCATATAACCTGTTTGAAAACTCCCACGATTTATAGAGAGACCAGGGGGGTGTCGGACTTGGTGTCATTCCCATTATTTCCTTAGCTGCCCCAACATGCAAGCTTTACCTATTTCAGCTTACGTTTTCTTCAGAACGGCCAAGTCCTGCTGCTGGTTAAACCAGGGTAAATCTGGAATAACTCAGCCAAACCTCTTGGATTAGCCAGAAAACTTGTTCCATTCAGGCCCAGAATTTTCAGTCTGTTGTAATTTGCTGGAGACCTTCATTGGAAAAGAGAAAGAAAAGCTCTGATAGAATAAGACTCAGGCAATCTCTAGCTTGAATGTGTATTTTTTTTTTTTTAATACTTTACAAGAGCACAAATCTCTTAACTGTCATTTTTCTCTGTGCTGTGAAGGAGACATCAGAAAGCTTAGTGCCAACGAAATTTAATCTCAGGTGCATACTCCTGCTTGGTTCATGGAACATTTTGCACCTACATCACTCAGGATGCTTATGCCCCAGGCTCAAGCTTCAGGTGTATCCACGGTCTGGTCAATGATGTGGGTGGGTCCGATAACTTGTCTCATGTCACAGGATTAGTTTTCCAGTTCTGAAACACTGAGACCACCAGTTGTAGCACAAAGGATTTGGGTTTCAAAGTCCTCTTGATTTGGGTACAGAGGATCCCCTGTTATCATCTGTTCCCAGGCACCATGCATGTTTTTAGCATCACATGTGTCCGTGTATTGGATTTCAAAAATCACAGAAGATTTCGTATGAAAACATCCGGAGGCAGATGGTGTTGAGTCGTATTTCCCTGGAGGCAGAGAAGTCTTGCTGGGAAGACAAATCTGCTTATTCCTTGACTGCACAAGCAGGGAAGTCACGTATACCTGGGAACTCCCATGTCATACCGAGTAATTAGCAAGCGTACAAAACAACAGCGTTGTCAAACATGAGTTCGCAACCTGTGGACAGATGTACCCATTGTGGGCGGGGACAAAGGCAACTCAAATTAGTAACTACTAATACTGGGACCGTGCCTGGAAGCAAACCCCATTCCTGTTTCAGGATTGTGTTCTCTAGGCACCTGTAAACAGAGGAGAAAGCAGCCATAGAGTAAAACCACCTATGTGGCTAAAAGTAGGTCAGTAGGAGCGATAGGCGTTTATTACTCAGATGTGCAGCACCTGCGGGCTGCTGCTTGAAATGAGTGTGAAGAGCATCTGCATCTCATGAATACCACCGGGAGCAGCTCCTGGGGAGCAGGTCTGGGTGCTCTGGGGCAGCAGTGGTGCCTGCTTGGCTGGGTGCTCTGGTGGTAAGTGACGGCAGAGAGGAGCTGAGGGAACCCTCTGAGTGACGGCTGTCCTGCTGTGGAGTCTCTGCAAAGGAGAGAAGAACCACTCGGTGCCTGGTGGTCTGATGCCGTGTCCTTCATTGCTGTGTGCTCTCAGTGTGCTGGCAGTGCCAGTTCTCCGTGAATTCCCCAGTGAGCAGCTTATGTGTGGGGAGTTTTGAAGGTGATGTCTTTTTCTCTCCCCTTTTCAGTTTTTCCTTTTTCTTTCTTTTTCTTTCTCCTCTTTTTTCTTATGTCATCCTCTCTCTTTTCCCCTTTGTTTCCCTTCTCTTTTTCTCTTTTTTTTTGTTTTGTTCTTTGCAGGTTGTGCATGTTTCTTTCTCTGCTTGTAGGTCATACTGGGGGGTCTGTAAGTTTGGAAAAGTGACCTATTGGAAACCAATGAAACTCCTCTCCTTTTCCTTTCCCTCAGCAGGCAGACTTTACTTCCCTAGCCTGCTGTTTTTTTCCCCTAGTAAATCTGTAATCTTCTAGATGAAGTGGGGAAGACTTAATCCATCTTCTTGGCAGAATGGTACAATAAACCATGAGCTGTTTGCTTCCTAAGGAAATAAAGATGTGAGCAATTAAATTAGCTGTAATGCAGACTTAAGGCAAGAGTTCTGCACCTTTTGTTGAGCTTACCTGTGCTTTTAGTCACTCCAGACTGTGGCTGCAAGAAAAAGTCACTGAAGGATTAAAGTCCTGACCAGGTAGGAGGTCTCTGAGGAAGGAAGCAAGAGCACAAATTGCTGCAGAACTCAGTTAATTCCTACACCGTTTATAAACCATTATCCCAGTGGTCAGGGCCTCACTTATTGACAGCTTGTTAGTGCATTACAGATGAAGGGGTTGTTCCTTTTTTTTTCCTCTCTCTGCTGCTTTGCAATTCCTTGCTCATGTGAAAAAACATCACAGAGTTTGCGAGTAGAAAGTTTGCAGCAAATTTTTACCCGTTCTGCATGAGTAAGTGAATCTGTCATCTGCAGTGATGGATTATGTCTCTCCCATGTTTTTATGATTACAGAAGATGCTGAATCTTGATTTGAATTGGAGAGATAAAAGCTGATATTAATAATATCTGAACTTTAGGGAATGCAAATAAGACAATTCATTTTTGCCATCATTGCCAGCCTCTTTTTAGATCATAATGAAGTTCTGGGCAGGCAAAGTCCACGAGAGATCTCCTGGACGGGGAGCAGTGCTGTGTGGGAAACTCCTGTGGGCTAATTAACAGAAGTTGAACCTCTCTGAGTTCTTATTCTAGTTCTGTGCTCCTAAACAGCTTTTGAAAGCAATACTGATTCTGGCTGTGTGACTTGGTAACACACCTTGGAGGTGCAGTACTCTACCCTATCCTGAACCAAAATGAAGTGTCAAAATACTAATGGAAAAACAATTGAAAGAAACCCCTCAATTTGCCAGCAACTTCCTTTATATCTCCTTGTTAAGCACTACTGCAATTACTCAAGTGATACTTAAATGTAGATTCTGGCTCTGTCCAACTCCAGTTTGCCTTTGACAGAGTTGGAGTATAAAGGTAAGATGATGGTGCGTATTGGTATTCGTAATGTTTGTTTGAAAAGCCTAGTCCATACAGGCATATGCTGTCTCTTACTCGGCTGGCTGATGCGCTAACGGCGGGGAGCACAGCTCGACATACTTGTTGTCATTGCTGTGTTAGACGTTTTGGGCAGGTTGTCAGTTCATAGGCATATATGAGTATACGTATCACGGGATATGCTTATAACGTGCTTTTATCCCTGTCTAGAAAGGGGCGTTGTGCCTCCAGCCAAGGAGAGGAAGGAGCAGAGGCTGCTCACCTGCTACTCGCTGTTGTAAGCAATGACTGGAGGGGCGTGGGGAACAGAAGTCATTCTGGCTCCTGCTGCTTTCCTGACCAGACTGCCAGGCTCAGTGCCCGCAGAAGGAGCGGAGCTGTACGTTCCCTCTCCCAAGAACGAGAGAGGAGCAGCAGCTCCGTTGTTACTCCTTTGTAGGTCTCTGGGGAGAGCGCAGTTCCAGGCTTCCTCTTACTCAAATTACAAGGTTGCCCTTCATTCCTGAGAGACAAGAAAATAGCTCAGCTTACATGTGGTAAAAAAGAACTTGTAAAAGAAGTTATTTTGGAAGGGGCAATGAAAAAAAAACAGTATTTGCATTGGCTACTCTTGATGTTGCTACTGTATTTGAAGCAGCTGGAATGTACTGTAGGTTTCCTAATCAGTCCCTGGGCTTTCTCATGTGGAGTTGAAATGTGATGGGATCCAGGCGATAGGTTCACATTTTCAAACTTACCCTGCTGTCTGAGGGCAAGAAAAAAGCCAAATGTGCCCAGGCAGTTGAGTGACTGCAGCAGTTCATCTTCCACAGAGAAGATGCCATGGCCGACGGCAGCGGAGCAGGAAGAGAGCATGGGGAGCGAAAGGTGGCTGGAGCGAAGCATTCTCGGCAAGAAGAAATCATAGGTTCAGACTACCTGGGAAACAGTTCCCAGCTGAAGTTTTTCTGACTCCTACATATGCTAGCACACGTTCACTGTAAAACAGAAAAAGACAGAGAATTGTATGAGCAATGACTGAGCAATGGAATTACGGTTAGTTTCTGCTGCTTTTGCAATAGGAAATATAGGCATAAGGAAGACCTAGTTTTATTTCTGGTTCTGCCATAAGCTTCCATTTATTCCTGGAGTAAAGCTGTTTGAGTGTCAGTTTTCTCTGAAGAGAAAAATGGGGGTGGAGAGGGAGAGAAAGGTGATTCATCCCATTGGGTATTGGAAATAAACTCATTTTTTTTGCATCAGTAAAGCACTGAGAATGGGAATATTGGCTCATACTGCAGAGTGCATTACGTTACTGTTTCACTTTTTTTGCTCCATGTGAACAGAATATTTTCTTCCTGTGGAGCTGAACAGAACAAAAAAAGGTGGAGTGAAACTGGTCCTGCTTTGGTCCCTGCGTGTGGCCTCTTGCAGCACCCTTCGCCCCTGAGGCCAGGACAAGGGCAGCGGGATGCCTGCCGTTCTGGTGATGCACAGATGGCTGCGGTGGAGGAACCAGGTGGGTTAATACACAACGTTCGCAGTTCGGGAATGGTAATACCGCTGCCGTGGCTGTTCCTCTACCCTCACCTCTTGTCCATGTGTTTAATGCTCATGGGAGGACATAGAAGTGCAATGAAAAAGTGCAGATTTTCGTCTCTTCTCTTCCCCCTTTATCTGAAATGAAGTACTTCACAGTCTGCATATAATTAAGGTGAGAAATTTAAAAATTTTAACTTTAACTTTTTAAGATTTGGGGGCTGATTATGTCTTTGTCTTAACTCTAACAGTCAAAAGCGCTGAAGGGGTCATTAGAGTCCTTTGTGTGAAGTCAAACAGGTGAGACCTCAATATTTTTCTCTTTCAGATGAAGTCCTAGAAGGGTAAAATTTTGTTGCAGCTTTGAAGTGTTCCTTTTTTGTAGACTTCAGAGAATTTAAAATTCTGTCAATTAAAAATAAGTGTAATAAAGTTAAATCCACTAATATTTGGAGGAAAGAAACAACCAAATGTATTCCCTGGAAAGGGTTGCATTGTTATTAGATTTCATAGATTTTTGTCAAAGGCTGCAAACCTGGATACATTAAGTCAACAGAACAACGCTGATTTGTGCTTCCTGAAAATCTGCTTGCTGGGTTACTTTTGCCAGTGTCTTTCCATGTGCAGATGTAAGGATCTGAGGTGTTAAGGATATCTAAAATACCCTAGCCACCCCTGTGTCAAGACCTTTTAAACATTTTCGGTGGTGTAGCTCACTGAACCATCAGTTCTTGCTCCCGCCAGCCAGCTGGTGATTGCCACAGCATCTCTGGTTTAAAGTTTCAGAACAAAGTATGGGGCAACCCTCGCCAGTTCTCGTCGGCAGCGCAGCAACTCCGTCCTCACCCCAACTAGCTAGCAGGGGTGCTTTGCTCTGTTGCAAGGGCACAGCCTGCTTACCAAAAGAGCCGCTTCCTGCGGTCCTTCTGCATATAGTTTCCCCTTCCTTTCTAAACTGGAAACTTGGAGGTCTCCAAGCTGGAAATCCTCTACAGATACTGGTTTTTAGCAAACAGGGCCAATTGTTACTTCTGGGTGCTCAAGCATCCTGCATAGCCTCTTGCATTCACAACTGCAAGCTGTTTGGGAGGAGGGAAAACCCACAAAAGAAATGTTGCAGAATACTTATTATCAGTTTCCCCTTAGGTCCACTTGCTAGTTTTCTCCTGGGCAGCTGGCCCACATCTAAATTAAAGCCAAATATATCTAAGCTTAGCTGGGTTCTTTTGATAGTAAAGAAGGCATTTTCCTGCAGGCAAGATGGGGCTGCCAGAGTCAGGGAGCACAGCCTGTTGATCCAAGCCTGCGTTTGTGGATATTACTCACTTTAGACTGATTACAGTTTCAGCAGAAACCCCTCTTAGGAAACCACACAGTGTGCAGGTAATTGGAAACAGAACCTGGCACAAGCATCTTCGAAAGTTTAGCACTGGGCTTTGAATTTGTAAATAGAAAAGGCCTGTGGTTCCGCAGTAAAACGGCGGTTCCCTCAGTAAATTTCATGAAGGAAACAGAGACCTTATTGTTTTCTCCCTCCCCATATAGTTTTCTTTTCCTTTGTTTCTCTCTTTGATCTAAGAAAATTCTGGGACAGCTCCTTTAATTAAGGGCCAGTAGACAGACAAAGATTTGTCTGCAGGGCAATGTTTGTGTTGACACACAAAGCTAAGCCTGCAGGCTCTGTTTTTCTCCACCTTCTTATTCTATTTGGAAAAGCAAGACACTTCTCATATGACCTCTTTTTAAGGTTATAATATCCCTTGTTTTAAAGGATACCTTCCCCCCACCCCACACAAGAGTTTGTATCTAGACAGACTATACACACAAGACACTTTCTGTTGTATTCACTGGTGGTTTTATGGGCACAGCCCCAATGGTAATTGCTTTCATAATTATGTAGAAGAACCATAAATTTCACTTCTATGTCTGTTAGGTAACTGGGATTTCACTATCAATTTCCTTAGCCTCTGTGCTATTTCTCAATCTTATACTGTTCTTCTCTTTTCTGCTTCTACCCAACTCCTTTTACCACTCTTTTTAAAGTGCCAGATGTGAGCACAGTTGTAAGCAGCTACATTTTCAGAAGAAATTAATGCTAATGTTTTATTTTACAGTAGCCACATGGACACCTTTCCAGCTAAAGAAAGGATCAGTTGATTCACCCTGCAAAATATGACTTTTCAAAATTATCTGTGGCTAAACTCCTACTCATTCAGCATCTCCTAGGTGACAGTGACTGCACATACTCCAAGATATGTTGAAATAAAACATCCCATGGTTACAATCACTGGTTGAATTACGATGATAGCAGGGTTTGGTATCTAGCCCAGAGAGCTCCAAGAGACTGCTGGGGTTGCACACACTGTGCTTGCTAACCCAGCTCAGAGAGATCCGTGTGAGACAGAATTTAAAGCGCTGGTGACAGTATTTTAAGTTATCTATCTGACCATTGCAAGCATCAGTGGAACTGGATTTGAGATAAGAAAAAAGTGGGGAAAAATCACTCCAAAATAGCCCAGGATAAACAGTATTTTGAGTCTTTTGACGAGTGTTCCTCCAACTGTTAAAAAAATCAAGTTCTTCCAGAAGTAAATTACTTATTATGGAAGGAAACAGAACTATTGCCTTACTGCTAGTAGATGGCATACAAATCTCAATGAGGCGAGCAATAGTAAAGCAAAAGACAGCCGAGATGTGCATAAACATGTGAACTCGTGGGTTGGCTGACAGAAACGAAGTGATGCTGCCAGTGCAGAAGTGCTGGGACAGGCAGGGGGATAATGGTCTCTCACGGTAGATGAGATATGATGGGAGCAAAAGCATCGAGGGAAGATCAGCCCTGTGCTCAGACAGAAGGTCTGTTCCCACACCCAGCCTTCGGTTTCCTTCGGCAGCATTGCTAACTGCTACTCTAGTAATTCCTAGCAGAAACAAAGCAGAGGCTTGAGAGTGACGGATGAAAGGTTTACAGTCTGAGTTTGAGAGCTGTGCTCAGCTCCCTCCCCTGGGTCACATATTTGGTTTGTTGTTCTTCTCTGTTGTGCTTCCTTGAAATGGGTTGTTGCATCAGAAGACGACACTGTTTGTGTTTTGTGGTTTCGGATTGGGATATGGAGGGAAGGCTGAAATGCTTAGAAAAATGTAAATGGTTTGGTTTTCACCATTTTGAAGATTTGTATGTTTGCCACTTTGGCTGCCCGGGCAAAACAGCCTTGAGCGTTATCCATTGCAGGCTTAATCCAAATTTAAGAACACTGATGGCATAACACGCAGTCAGTTAGAAGTTATGTGGGAGGAGAGTGTCAAACCGTTCCTGTCTCTACCTCCAGTCCATCCAACGTGCTTAAACCCAGAGCTGAAGTGAGTCACTAGATAGCCCTGCTGCCACCAGGACCATCTCCCCAGCAGCCTGAATTGAGCAGGGAGGGGCTGGGAGCTGCAGTCTGCTCTTCCCCCCCCTTGTTCCTCACGGCTTCGTTTAACTGACTGGAGGGGGAGTAGGTTGTAGTAGCAGAGACATTGGCCGTGGGACTTGTTCAGCTGCATGGTAAAAGAGGGTCTCATGGCCCTTGTTACAGCTCTGCATCCTATTTACAGGATGGAGGAAACCTCTGATGCCAAGTCTACTGGCTCTCCACACTGATTCCGCTCTCTGGGCTATAGCTGAAGCAGATCAGCTTTCACCGTCATGCCGATTCTGCAGAAGGCTGTGGTTCCCTGCCGCACGGGAAAACCCTGGCATCCTGAACCCCTCCCAGCCACTTCCATCTCTCCCACCTTTCTTCATGGCAATGCCATGACCATTATTAAGCACATACTAGGTGGCGTTGCCCTTCCTAGGAGAACTCTGCTTCCTATCCATATGGTTTGTTTTAACTTGGCCGGACTCATGCTTTATACAGAGACAACATGGACGTGGTGTGGTGGTCTCTGAAGCACTGTGGTCTTTATACGTGAGACAGCTGAAGTGGGAATGGCCTAGTGTAGGTGGAGTGAGTTAAACTGGCAGAAGGTTGTTCTGCTTGCATGATTGGTTCTGGTCGGGGTACAATGCTGTCATTAAGATGACAATGGTTTTGGCTGGGTTAAACTGCATTTCACTTAGGGAGGCAATGTAGAGCTAACTAGGAAAGCTGGTATGAGCAAAACCTTATTGCTTAAGTCATCAAAACTTCTGGATGTGCCAATACTCCAAATTATTTTTAAAAGTTCTTGAAGGAGTTACTAACAGCTGACAGGAATGCATGCCCCTTCTCTCCCAATGACTGCCCTCCAAACTAGGCTATAGAGTTATTTCCCTGTTAAGGTTCGTCAGATGTTTCATTATTTGATGCCACATGTAGCAGTTTGCAGAGAAAACACTGAGAAAGATATCTAGATAACCTTCTAAACTGATAGTTGTATCAAGGGGATGTGGTGATAAGACTTCACATTTTCCTGGGCAGAGAGAAGGGATGAAACTGTTTTTCCCTCATTTACATTAAAGCTCTGACAAGTTGCCTCTGATGTGCAGGATTAATCTTTCTCCCTGCATTTTGTGCAGATCCTGACCCAAAAAGGAGATTCTGAGAGGTCTGGCTGAATGAGAGCTTCTAAGTGTGATAGGCCTGGTTGGTGGACTTGGATGGCACACAGAGATAATGTAAATGTGGAGCTGCACAACAGCGTTTTACCTTTTCAGTTGTGCCCAAGGGGACATTTAGATTCTCAGGGCACTTAGGCTCAGTCTGCAATGTGGTGGAGATGAGTAGTTTGAGTGTACCTGGAAAAAAGGCTGATGGTGATGACTTAGTTTCACAGAATCATAGAAACATTTAGGTTGGAAAAGACCCTTTATATCATCACAGCGATTGGTATGCTCACAGGGGTGGCAGTGAGCACAGAATTGGGGTTTGTCCCAAATCTTGTCTCTCTCTGGAGCAGAAGTGCTCCAGCTCATTGGAATTTCCAGTGCACATTCATACCTCGTATTAGCTGCCTAAAACGGTTATTTTCAATGTGAGACTGACTCTGTCCCTTTACAATCTGTGGCTGTTGTGCTGCCACACTCTTTCTTAACAGTGTTGTCACTAAGACCTCTCCTAGTGCCTTTCACACCTGGAGAAGTTTAAAACCACGCTGTCCTAGACCCTCCGGGCTGAAGGCAGTCTCGTCGCCCCTTGTCACGACAGCGGGATGATGCTGAGGGAGGTAGGGCACGAGAGACAGGACACAAGACCCTGCAGTTTGCTGCGGACAGATTCAAGCTCTGGTCCCCTCTCTCTGTGTTCAGGTTTTTTTGCAGCAGAGTTTTAATGCAAAAGGCCGAGGGCCCCAGGATCAGGGGTAAAACCCAACGTGGTTTGTTCTTGCTCAGCTGTGGGCCACCGTCACCGTGGGCAGCGATGTCTCTGGCCGTCTCTCCGATCTTCTAGTTTCCATTCCTCTCAGCAGAGAAGCCCAGTTCCCGCTGTGTGTCTGTCTTGTTTAACAAGTGAAGTCCGCATGCAGCAGCAGCTCAGTGTGGTGTGCAGGATCAGGCTTTTATGTAACTTTGCCATGCCAGTCTTACTTCAGCTTTAATTCACCCCAGCTTCTCCACTGACTACCGCGGATTCCTCTGGCATCCCATATTGGTTAGCAGCGTGGCGAATTGAGCTCATCATTGGAAACTCGGTGCAATGATTAAAGTGGCAGCTGTATTTATTATTTCCTTACGCAGTTCCCAGACCTCTCCTCTGCCGCGTCCTTTCATGGCGGTTTCTCTTGCTGTGTCAGGTTTGCGGTAAGCCATATCGCTAATCTCCCAGGCCGGTCCTTTGCACGCAGGATGCTTCCTCCTTGCTGACAACTTGCCTGGGAGGGAGTTTGTTCTGCAGACCTTGGGGGGAAAAAAAAAAAAAAAAAGAAAAAAAAAGAAGAGATAAGTGTTCCCCTTCCTCCTTTGTCCGTGTGTGAAAGTGAGCGTGTGGGATTCTGCCTCTGCCGCCGCACAAAAGGGCCTTTCTCTCTGCCCGTCCCCAGGATGAGTTTCCTCACTGTTCCCACTGTTCTTCCCTCTGGATACCGTTCAAGGGACAAATTGGGGTAACTAGATGTCCTCTGCTGTTCAAAGGGGTCATTGCAGCTTACATAAAATACACTGACTCTTTAAAGCCATAACCAATTCATCAAAGTCATCATTATTCTGTGTCACATTGTTAATTTTTTTTTATCCTGCATTTGAATAGCTTTAGCAACTTTTAGAGGGTATTGTATAGCACTGTACACATGCATTATTTTTCTTCCTAAATGTGTATAAAATATCCTCAGACCTTAACTAGAATAACCTTTGTATTTGCAAATTATTGTGCTTAGCTTAACTCTTTGTGCTAGTGTAGTCTTATTGGTGAAATGCTGTCCCCAGGTGAGTCGATGGAGAACACGTCCTTTTTTACTGTAACGGGGCCAAACTTCACCTGTGGGGTTGAGCAGGATTATTTTGTGTGGAAACTGAGCGTATGTCAGTGTCACATTGGTGCCATATTTGCAAACAAGCACAGAAAGAGAAATACCTCAGGGAGAAAATATCATTTAATGACTGGTGGAGATGTTAAAAATATGTCTTTCATGGAGGACTTCAGGTTAGGACTGAATAAAAATGCCTTGGCTTTACCTTTCTTCTCTTTCAGAACGGCTTTGAAAATGTATAGGAACTTGCAGGGCAGATTTGGATGAGCTGACTGCAGTGCTGCCAAGCGGAGGTAGCACCAAGATGGGAAACAGTAACTGTAGAATAACTAGAAGGTGCACCAACAAGAGGACATGAAGTCTCCCAACCTGGTATATTCCAAACTGTACCTCATGTTGTGTGTATTTGGGTCGATGCAGACCCTGCTTCTGCTGCCTCAGGCTATGACTACAGCCATGCAGGTTCCAGGAATTCGGCCCTGAGACTACCTTGCCTCGGACACGACGTTCCAGGTGGGCAGCAAGTACCCGGAGCGCTTCATGACCTCCTTGGTTTTGCAGGCTGCCAAAGTGAGCTCAGGATGTTGACTGGAGCGTGCCATCCCTCTGAGGGACTGTGAATTTTGAGTCTTCTTCCCTGAGTTCACCAGAACAAAGTTGTTCATCTCCTGGACATGAGGAAAGGCCAGTTTTCTCTCATTCCATTCCCACACTGCTCAGGCAATGTAATACTTGAAGTAAGCTTTATTTTTTTTAAATTTTAATTTTATTATTTTTATTAATGATTTTATTTATTTAAATTTAAATTTTTAATGCTATATAATCTGTTTCACGTCAACTTCCTGGACAAGATCCCGGACACCTTATATATGCCTGCTTTAACTGTTTGGTCTGTCTTGTGTTTATCTCTGTCTTGTAGTAACAAGTGCTCCAGTTTCCTCCTCTTTCCTTTTCCGATTTTACCTTCTGCGTCACTCATGCGGAGGCTGAGTGTGTCTTTTTCCCCACATGCCGTGGCTGGCAATAAAAATGAACTTTATGACTGCAGGGAGGAGTTTGTTCCTCAGAATTGCTTTATCACGGAAAGTGTAACAGCGCGCTGCTGCTTCTGGGGATGGAGTCACGCAGTGAATAGATATTGCAAAAAGCCAGGGGCCTGAAGTAAGGCATGAATACCGCGGATTGTTCCTGAGTGGAGTAAAAAGCCAGGCATTTCCCTCACATCTTCAGGAAAAGTAATGAATGGCACAAAATGCTGCTGTTATGGGTGGGAAATGAAATGTAAAATGGAAGAAGGGAGCTGCTGGCCAGGTGGCAGAATCCCACCGAGTCCCTCAGGGTGATACTAGAAGGCAGAAGGTACTGGGTGACAGTGTGATTCTGTGAAGCACCAAAGACAAATTTAGCCTTTTAAAAAAAGTCTGAACAGCAGCATTAGGTGTAAAATGGGGATTAATTACACTTCTCTTTTTGGCAGGGGTGAGACTGGCTGAAATACTGCACCTACCTTCAGTCATTGTCCTTGACTGGAAATGTAGACTCAGTGGAGAGAATTCAGAGGGCAGCCAAGGGAACATGAGGTTTAGGAAATTAAGAAAGCTTCAGAGCACTGGATATGTTTAATCTAGAAAATGAAATTCTGAGTGGGGAACATGAGAAATCTTTCATTATGTAAAAGGGTGCTATTAAAGAAGATAGTGATCAGTTGTTCTCTTTGTTCATTTAGGAAGTGCAAGAAGAAATCATTTTTTTGCTTATTTAGCTGCTAAAAAGACTCAGGCTGGATACTACGAAAAGTTTGTTAAGGTGGTGGTATCCCTATTAGTCTATCTAAGGGTGCCTGACATCCTCATTTCTTTATTAGTTTATTACTAAAAATCTCAGTGCCTGAAATGTGCTTTAGATACACTTTGCATTTTCTAAGTTCTTCTTCAGGCCACAAAGGACTACTGAGATGCCATGTTTCTAACAATATGTGCTTCTAACTATCTTGAGAGCGCTGTCTGAGATCTGTGAGCTCACCCATTCACGTTTAATTTTCATGTTGAGCTTTGAAGAGAGCTAAGCATGCTGTAGTCTAATAAAGCACAGGAGAAAAGTAACTTTGAAAATCAAAGACCCTCAAAAAGGATGGAAACAAAAACATGGAAAATGATTGATTAAATGATTAATGAAAAGAATGTCTGAAGACGCTGTGGGGAGAAGGAACAGTTGCCAGTGTGTGAGAAAGTGACCTCAGCAAAGCTAGGCGTGCAGGTGATGAAGGAATATCTTCCTGACATAGAGCTGTAAAAGAGCCATGTGAAAGTGGGAGAGTGGGCAGATTAAAGCAGTGGCAGATGAAGCGTAGGAGGCAGCAAAGAAAAGCTGCAACATACGTGAGGATGAAGTAATAGATCTCCTTCCCCCTTCCTTAAATTACTGGAGTGGGTCTGGCTTGAAAGAGCTGTGAAGGAGGGAGAAAGCATTCTTCAGTCTGGACCTGCCCTGCTCCTGAGGTCACCCCTTCGTGTCACCAGAAACCACTGGCTCTCCCCATGCCTGCCGGTGCAGAAGCACTTTCCTGTTTTGGTCACTGCAAACACTCGGTGGTGTCTGGCGCTCGTGTTCCTTCTCCTGGGCCAGCCTGTGTGGACGTAGAAAAGAGAAGAGTCTTGTCTGGTTTGACATCTTTGCTTCAGATGAAGCCTGAATTCACACGTTAATGATTCTATTCCTTCATTTTAATTTTATGGCTTGTTGTTCTCCCCTGCTCTGGTTCCAGGTTTCCGAGATTGCTAGAGACCTTGTCGTAACACGCACAAGCTGCTTCACCTCCATACTGCTCCTGTGGTGCATACCTCTTACCTTGGCCTCACTGCTTAGCAGGTTTTCATTCTCAGCAAGCGCTGCATTGGTCTGGACTTACCAGCTCATAAAATAAACAGGGTCATGGCTGTCATGTCTCTTCCCTAGAACTGCTGGCATGACCATGTCTGCACTGTAAAGTTCTCCTAGCTCGTAGAACAGGAGGACCACATCCAAACCTTCATGGGCAATGATGCCCTCCTCAGACAGCATCCT
Source organism: Aramus guarauna (assembly GCA_013400195.1). Classification (NCBI taxonomy): domain Eukaryota; kingdom Metazoa; phylum Chordata; class Aves; order Gruiformes; family Aramidae; genus Aramus; species Aramus guarauna. Next base: position 21,829 of record VXBL01009962.1, read on the forward strand.
GCCTGTACTCAGAAACTGTTTAGGAAAGTACCGTGCGTCCTAGTCCTAAAGGATGCCAAGGAGCACTCTAACACTGGAGCAGTATTGATGAGTGAATTGCCATGCCTAGGAATCTCCTGTTAAGTTTGTGAGTAGCCAAGGCATTCTGCCTTCAGAAGTTGCTCTTGGAGAAGACTGGCACTCCAGGGTCTGATCCAGCCGGACATAAACAGGATGACAATTTAGCCAACTTCAGCTTGGCTGTTGTCCTTTCTGGCATCAGCACCTCCAAGATGTCTGGCTTGTCCAGTTTGTCTTCATCCAGCACAGCTGGTGCCTCTTCCCACACCTGCTGCTGTGCAGAGCTGATATGAAAAGTTCATTTTCCTGCGAGCTGGTGAACAACAGAAGCCTGATTTTTCATAAGAACAGAAACAGACCATAATGTTGACAGAAGTTTCTGTGGGGAGGTTTATGGCATTGTCTAACCATAATGTGATTAACCTTTCCTGGAATAACTAACTTCAAGGCTCAAGGTTTATGTTTCTTGCTCCTGCATGAGATTTACCATATTAATAACCTCCCACCCCGCATTATCCAATCTTTCAAACAATTTTTTTAAGCTCTTGCAATTAACACTTTCTGGCTTATCTTTTAAACCCTAGGCTCATGAATTTAAGTTAAAAGCTGAAATTTTGTCATTTCAGCAGTGGGAGGCTCCCAGAAAAGAATCAGATGGTTTCAGATAGACGGTTGTAAAGTTGCCTTACAAATCTGATGAATCTGAGAGAAAAAGCTGATGTTTTTACTCAGAAGGCTACTGCATGTGTTGTTAAACATTAAGCTAAGAAAATGTGTCTCTGCTGAGAAGCAGATGCAAGGGCCATTTTTCCCACCTCTAAGACCTCCACAGTTTTCGCATCTATATCTGAACTACTTACCCTAGCGGGACAAATGTTAGACATTTATTTCAGAATGGGACGAAGTGCATTTGTGAATTGGCTTTCTCCACTGGCAGTAAAGGTAGTCCATGGTAATGAGTTCAGCTACAAATGTGGGGATAAACTATATAATAATAACAATCTACATTTACATAGTAGGACAATCACGTAGAAGATGGTAAATCATCAGCTGAAGATCAGACAAAGAACAGTTGTGGGTCAAAAGGAATACAAATCAGAATGATGTCCTGGATCAGCGGTTATGGGTCTGGCTGTGAACTGCAGAGATTTTTGTTTCTTGACCCCTTCTCTTATTTTATAGGTGAAGATCAACATTTTCTATAGGCGTGGATTTATGAAGTAGAAACCATGCAGGGAAGCTGATGCATTTCTGTGAGAAGCTGAGTGCCCAGCAGACAAAGCCATAGCTGAAAGGTCTCCAAGTACTATTCTTTGTTGACAACATACTTTCCTGAAGGATGCTGGCACTGCTGTTGTCTGGACCAACAGGGAGGAAATACATGGTGCTGCTTGTACCACATAATTTTGTCCACGTCCTCCCCTGTGGGTAGGTGAAGCTGTAGTTCTATGTAGTCCGAAACAGATATGTAGAAATCCTCTGAATTTTGTTGGCAGAATTTTGTTGGATCTCTTTTTTTTTTTTTTTTTTTTTTTTTTTTTTTTTTAAGCGTTGGGTGTTNNTTTTTTTTTGGTTTTTTTTTTGTTTTTTTTTTGTTTTAAGGATTAGGTAGTCAATAATTTGGGACGTAGGTCTATGTGTTCCTTCTGGTGTAGGTGCCAGTAGAATTCCAGTCTCCTTGTGAACTAAGTTCCAAATTCACCTCGAGCTCTTAAACTTGTTTGTGATTGTGATATTCCAGAGCACTTCAGCCCTTGTCACATTTCTCCTCTGGAAATGCAACTTCTCAGGGCAGACCTGGCGTTGTGAGCTGAGAACTTCTTGCCTTGGGGCCCCATCTAGTGGGTAGCGGCTTGCACTGAGCAGCACCAAGACCAACTTTATTTGTGTGGCTTTTGGAAATAAAAAGTAGTAAAAGGAGCTGATATGAAGATTCCCCACAGAGCTTAATAATCGCAGATGAAATTGTTGTGTGTTCATTCTTCTCCTGCTGACACTTTGTTTCTGTGTCTCTCTATAAAGACAAAGTTACTTTGCGTTATGGTCTGAAGCATTTTTATAATTTAGCAGAAGCATACCCCGATTGTATTAAAAAAAAAAAAAAGGGAGAGGAAAAGAAGGAAAAAAAAAAAAAAAAAAAAAAAAAATCCATTCTTTCCGTACCCCTGTATTGCTTATATTGTTTTAAAGGAATGATTGCATTATTTCATTGAGTATGCAGCAGTCATTGGTAAATGATTCAAGCATATCAATATTACTCTGTGGAGTTATTCATAAGTTAAGAGGCTTACTAGGTAACCTGGAAAATAAGAAGCATTCCAGCAGCACTTAAAGGTCTGTCAGAGCCAAACATTTAAAATCTGTATTTTGTCTTAACAGAACTGCTTATATGCCAGATTGCTAAAATGGTAACGGTGTTCAGACATGAACTGTTTGTTGTGCATACCTATTAGGAAAAGAAAGCGGCTTGAGAAATGGAAAAAGGGTTTATGGTTATATCCAAGTTACTTTTACAAATGACTTTTTTCTAGTCCATCTGTCAAATGAATTTAGTGAGCCAAATTTGGATTTCAATTGCACTTAAGTCATTCAGTGTAACCCGAGGGAGTAAGATGGATAGCTAGACAGAACATATGGCCTTAGCTGTCTAAAAATTTGCTTTTTAAAAATAAAAAGGAAAAGAAAGAAGGAAATAGCTAAACTATCTGGTAAGGATAACACTGTTTTCTCTGGCAAATGTGTTTTACAGAACTAGCTATTTTCAAGAGAGCATCTGTAACCGTACGTGGCTCACAGTCTTTCTATTTAATATGAACACCAATGAAAGCACTTTCTGAAGAGTTTCTGTGCTATCTGCATTTTCAGAGAGCATCATAAGGGGTGGAGACTGAGTACGGCTGAATTTGTGTAACAGGGTTATTTCACAAAAAGTTATTTCATGAAGGATAGGATGATTATTTTCATTAAGTTGCATAGCAGGGTTATTTAAAAACACTGCATGAAACTCCCAAGGTAGAGATACTGGAAGACAAAAGAAAGCCTGGCTAAAATAAAAAGAGCATTGTTGGGAAAGAACCCTTTTTTAACTTTGACTGTTGAACCATCATCTTGTACTCCTCTTTGCCTTCCTTCCTTCCTTCCTTCCTTCCTTCCTTCCTTCGGGGGCAGTGGGGAAGACAAGTAAAGTACTATCTAGAACGCTTTCCGTGCCTTGAAAATCTGACTCTTCAGTTTACTGCTTATAAAGGAAGATTTTTAAAGGAGCATGTTTTTGTGTGGACAAGTGACTGACAAATGATTTTTCCTTGTTTTTTTTTCTTATTGACATATCCATTTACATTATTTTCTATCAGTTTTCAACCTCTCTTATTTTGTTATTTGGCTTCTATAGCCAACGTCCCTTTTGCAGCACACTTACAGTTCTTTCTTCTGATAGCCTAGGTTGGTTTTACACTGTCTGAGGAGTCATGTAGAAAGTGGGCAAGATCTCTGGCTGTGCAAATCCTGGAGAAGCTCTAAATTCTCTCCTGGCATGGAGAAACTTTAATCATTTTTTTCCACTGTGTTTCTCAGCCCGTAGGGCTAAAATAGTTTCTGAAATAAATGATCCTGGAAAAAATGACTTTCAGAATAAATGATCTGAAGCACATTGCTGGAGTTACAGCAGCTGGCATGGTCCCATGAGACCCATTACACTGACCCACAATTGTCCTAGTTCAGCTCCCCAGGAAAGGCATGAAGAGCTGACAGAGGTGAATGCCGGTCGTGTTTTTAGGAAATAGATCTTATTTGCGAGAGAACCTTTGCATCACGGTTATATTCCACTCTAGACTAGACAGAAAATGTCTTTTCCACTATGATTTCTGAGTTTCAGAAAAAGTTCTTAAACTGAAGCAGTACTGATACTTGTGATAAATAGAAGTCCTTCCCTTGCCTGTATTGAAACTCAAGTCCTGGGCATGGGCTCCTGTATGTTCTCCTAGTTAATCTATTTCCATTTGACATTTGACTATTCAAATTTTAGAGAGACTGGGCACAGTGTCAAAACCACGCCATTTGGAGAGGGAAGATTTAATCCCTTTTTTAATCCATGCAGAAGTTAATACCAAAGAGGAGGACCTGCAGTGGAGGAGCGGAGGTGCTCCCAAAGAGCACAGGGCTGAGGGGAGGGGATGGGCAGGTGCAGGACAGAGTGCTAAGCCTCAAGCTGCATGGCCAAGGGCCATGGCTGTCTCTTCTCACAGCTCGGAGGATGGGCTCTGAGGAAGGATGCCTTCAGAAAACAGTCTCATGTTTCTTTCATGTGTAGGAAGGTCTTCTGACCTTGGGCTCAGGCTTGGTTAGCCAGTAGCAGTAGCAGCTACAAGTCTGGTGGGAGCAGCCTGACATCCAGCTGTTTGCCTGGTAAGTGCCTGGCCCCTCATCTCTTCCTCAGACTACGTGGTACAGGTGGTGTCCTACACCCAGGGCTAATCTGCTGTCCTGTGCTTTCCTGGTGTGAAAGGGAAGACAGAAGTGTAGCCTGAGAATTCATAAACAATGTAAATACATCTTTAGTGTGGCCTGAAACTGCTCCTTGGACCTGAGGATCCTTTCCTAGAAATTCCATATCCACAGATGTACTTACCTGAAGGCAAAGGTAAGTCACTATGGTATAGACTTTTTTCCACAAGAAACAAAATTTTATCCAAAAAATTCCTAAACCTGATCTATTCAGTTCCCCAAAACATCAACTTATATCCAAATATTTTCATGCTAAACACGGCTGATGGATCATGCTTCAGGTGCACGTAAACTAGCCCTGAGCTGAGCTGTGGTATCTACAGGGCGCAGCGTTATACTTTGTGCCTATGTTGTCCTGTGTTCAGGGGTAAACTAGTACGTCTGCCTGGCTTATTAACTTGGGTTTAACTTCATGCTGATATGGCTAAACTGTGTGTGGGTCCTAAAGAGGCTTGACTAGTGCCATCCAGAGTTTTCTGAATCATTTATCATTGCCTGGTATAGATACATCCTGATGGTCTGCTGGCATTGACTTAGGCTTCTTACACAGGAGAAATGTTAGGTCGTTTTCTGTTGAATGCAAGCTAATACTTCATATACTATAAACACAGTATTTAATATAAACTTTGATATTTATCAAGTATATTGCAGCATGAAGTTTAAATAATTGGCAACACTGAAATAATAGCTCACTGAAACTTAACTATTTGAAACTGCAGCTTGTGAGTCATAATATATTGCAGAAGTTAAATGAGGCCTTAAAAGAAAATTGACCAGCTTAATGGGTCAATTGTCTAAGTGCAAATATGCTACCATAGAAACCTTGCTTTGTTATTTTGTATTCCTTAGTCACAAAAAGCTATATTCTGTGTTTTAAGGAAGACAATAGACATTTCCCAATCGATGCAGTTTCACTGATGGCTAACACTATACAGTGTGTTTGAAGAGAAGTCAGAGGCATGGAGGAGGCTTTCACCAACTTTCCTTCCCAAATGTAATTTTGGAGTTAACAAGAGCCTGCCCCTACCCTGCCCCTGGCCCCTTTCAGCCCCCCAGGGCCATCAGCCCTGCCCCAGTGACGCTGCTGGTCTCCAGCTCCTCACAGCCCTGGGCACCACTGAAAAGAGCCAGGCTCTGTCTTCTTTACACCTTGCCTTCAGGTATTCATACACATTCATATGATCCCCTGAGAATTCTCTTCTCCAGGCCGAAGAGTCAAGCTCTCTCATCCTCTCCTGGTATGTCAGTTGCTTTAATCCCTTCATCATCATCAAGGCATTTCAGTTATGTATGCAAATTTTCATCATGTATATAACAATTAAGCCAAGGATGGTAAATGAAATGCTAGTTAGTAGTCTTGTAAATGGTGGCCAAAATTATCTAGTAATGAAATTTTCTTGAATGTTTAAAGAAATCTGAGGTGTTTCTGAATATTATTAAATTTAAACACCTTGTATAGACACTCTCATCTTTGGACAGCTACTATTTAAATTATTTCCTGGAGGGAGTTGTTGATCTTTGGTGTTGATCTTTAACTGTAATGTATCTACCGAGAAAGACGTCACTGTACTTGGCTCCTCTTCTGATCTCTTTGATACACACTTTGATTTATCTTTCCTCCTTGCTTGGTTGCCGTTCCCTAGTCTTTTCTTTCAACAGATTACATTCACCAAGCAAATGTTCATTAGCTTCTGGAATGCAAATCAATTCTTTGACCTTTTCCTCTTTAAGATCCCTGGTGCATGTTTTATAAGTGTTGTCTTAACATAAGAATGACTTTATTAGACCAGGCCTAGAGGTACATTTAGTGTCTTTTCCCTGTCTATGGCAAATAGCAGGTCCCTAGGAAGGATTTAAAGAGCAGAGCAAATATATGTGTTGTACTGCTCCCCAGAGTAGTTTTTATCCTCTTACCCAATGCCAGGTCAAGGGGTCTGTGAGAAGAATATAGTACCTTTGCAGCTGTGAGTTCACAAGGGCTGCTTTCAGGACCAGCATCAGCCCACCATGTTCCAGGTGCCTGTGAGGTCCACCAGCAGGAAGTGCGACTGCCTGTGGAAAGCCCCATCAGAAGACTGATGGGTGGCATGATTACTTATTCTGGTAAATTATATGCAACTCTGCTTGTTCTGTGTCTCTGTGAGTGGTGAGAGATGGTGGTGGTGTCTTCCTGGTCCTCCTTTCATCCCCTGGGCTGGCATTAGTGATGGAACATCTGGACATCTCCCTTTTATTTCTTCTTGAGAATTATTAATGGGGGCAAGTTGGGGTGGGGAGTGGCAAAAAGTAATAACAAACAAGGCACACAGCAAGTCAGCAGTCCAACTATTGAGACAGCTGCTCAATATTACTTGAGACTGGAACTTTAATGGACTATTTCCATCTAGTTCTCATGAGGCACAATTATTTCCCAGGGCATGTGACACACTAGGAAATTGCAGGCATACTTCCATCAGAAAGGGAGTGACACTGCATGTATGTCCTTTCTGCTAGTCGGGAGATACAAGCTTAGTTGTCTGTTCTCTTTTCAGTGCCATATTTTTTTTAAAACTGGAAATGGAGACAGTATTTCTGTTCCAGACGTATCATACGTGAGTTTAAAATGTGTTATTGATCAGAGATCCACAGAAAACCAGTCACCGCTTTTTGTTGCCTATCTAAACTCACCAAGGCCAGGAGAGGACTCTAACTTTCCCTTCCTCCTGCCTCTGTTTCCTGGCTCCTTTCATGATTCCTGGGAAGACATGACCTTCCAAGCTGTCAGGCAGCCTCTCAACCAGCAGCTATCACAATCAGCATTACGTTCTTTAGACCTTTAGGCTAATTCTACCTATGATTAAGCCGGAAAAATCATCTGCAAAGTATAGTGTACTGTCTTTCTATATGCACACAGCTGAAGTTCAAGTTGAAGCTTTTATATTACAGTATAGGAATGCAGGTTGCTCAGTTGGTATTTCCCAGACAGCTTCTAAAAAGATCATACTCCTAAGGTGTCCTTTTGACAAGGTTCTACAAGCTTCCTCTTTCCAGAAGATTCATTTTTTGTATGTACCACTGGAAACTATTTCTTTCATTGCTTAATGTTTATCATGACCTATGTCTATCCCTCATCTCTGACTGATTTTCCAAAGATCAACACATAATGCCAACTTCCTTGTTACTTCATTGCCTACTTCTAGTATTTTCTAAGCAATCACTCTCTTTTCTCCCACATCTGGAAAATGACACTGATAAACATCCTAAAACCAAACTTGTTTTAATTCTTTGGTCCTTTCCACCTGGTTGTTCACAGAAGTCTTGACTGCTGTGTGCTAGCAGGCTGCATCTGCATAGAATCATAGAATCATCTAGGTTGGCAAAGACCTTTGAGATCATCAAGTCCAACCACTAACCTAACCTTGCCATCCCACCACATCATACGGTCAGAAACAGATATTCTGTCTAGCAGTTGCAGAGGGAAGGTGCAGTGTGAAGGTTAGTGTGGGAGCACCTTCAGAGCATGAAAATACTCCGGAAAAAAAAAAATAAAAAAAATATAATTCTGAGAAGCCAGCAAGAACTACTGGATGGAAGGTAATGCTAGGCAAACGTCAACATGAGAAAAAAAGGCACATTTTTTTAATTTTACATTAAATATGATTAAGAGTTGGAGGAAAGTATAAACAATAGGGAAGAATTAATCCCTGGATATGTCCAAATTAAGACAGATCTCCTTTTATAAAACATGTACTTCAGCCAGTGGTGTTTTGACCACATTTTATCAATTGCATGGTGTCATTGCACAAAAGTAACAAACATAGAATAGACTGAGGTATAAGTAAGACGATCATGATGACTCTTCTGGCCTCAAACTTTATGTTTCCATTCAAGAGTTACCGTGCATTGGAAACTCCGAGCAGCTGATTTTGGTCCCTTTGTCAGGGAGGGAGCAACGATCTGTCACTCCTTGAGGTGTCCTAAGCAATTCCAATGGTTGCTGTGATGTTATGATGTTGCTGTTGTTGCTGTCCTGTCATAAACGACCAGACATCTCGACGACTGCACTTAGCTCAAGATTTTTTCCTCTCCTGCGCTGCTGCAGTATTTGTATCACTTGGGGAACACTGCCAGTGGATGGGATTGGGTACAAGTGTAACCAGACAGGACACCGAGGCAGGGAGGGAGGACAGCTGTCCTAAGCATTCAAAGCTTTACATTCTGTGTCGCTCTGAGGTGACCTGGGCCTCAAGATATTTATTAAGCTGAAAGAAAGCCTTTTTTGGTCTTGCAGCTCTCTGAATCTGCCTATCTGTTATTTAGGATATGTTAGAGTAGAATCCAGAGCGGTACCTAATGCTGCTTTATTGCAATAGAAATTCAGAATAAAAGAAACAGGCTCTATACTGCCCATGGAGAAAAAAAGAATTACTGCCATCTCAAGCTATCTGTGTATTTGGAACCCATAACGTCCTCAGGTTAAAATTGAGAATAATGGGAAAAGTGTTTGATTCAGATATCAGTATGGCAGGAAACAAAATGTATATACTTATATCTGTAAAAGTTTTTCAGTCAGCAATGTAAATATTATCTTGTGATAAAAATACAGGTGCAGAGGAATACTCAGCAAGCCCAGCATGTGAGGCAAGAGACAGGCTAGATGACATGAAAAAAGTAAAATAAAAAGAACAAAATATGAATAATTTCTCTAAGCAGTGTTTGAATGTGAAGAGTGTATCATTACTTCAAGCTGTTGTGCATGTGAGTCATTTAGCCGTGAAACCAAACAGTATAATTTTTCTAATGAGAGTTACTTGCTCCCAGGTATATTGAAAAAAGACTCATTACTCTAGAGCATATTTATATCCATAGTATATCATGCGTGGCACGGGCCATACCCAGCATAGCTACATGCTTTCAGTGGCTTGAACTGGTGGATATGCCACACAAAGTTCAATAACCTGGAATAGTGGGATATGCCTGAACTTGATACCGTTTGACGTTTTCACGTCATCTCTCACATTGGACTCATCATGCAGGTGATCTACCGTGTGATCTGTTATGTACTCCTTTCCTTCTTCTTTCACCCCGTGAAATGGGAGCAGATAATTTCCACATTATCTGTGTGAAGATATGTGCAGTGTGAGAATGTCTTTTCCTGTAAGATTATCTGACGTTGTCAAATGAGATGATAAGGAAAAGGGGAGAGCCTAACATACAGACACAAACCCCCTGACTGACTAGTGGTAACAAAGTCAATAACCAGAAACATGCCTGGTGAGTGGCACTAATTGATAAGGATAGTGGAGTGTGAGAATATTTATTCCAGCAAGATGATCTGATTGAGGAGCACCTAAGATCAGGTTGATAAGAAAAGGTGAAGGCAACAAGCAAACATACAGAGACACAGACCTGACAAACAATGATGGAGACTAGGAGGAGAAACAAACTTGTCGGTCACACTAATTGATGAACTATCCCAGGAAAACTAATCTGGACTTTGCAGCCGATAAAACTGTAAACTGGGGGTGGTTGGGATGGGGTGGATGGAGCTCAGAGGAGTGGGAATTGGTAGAACGGTGCAGAGTATGGAAGAAATGTTTAGGGGAAGGGAATTGGGGAGGAAGAAAGAGGGGAACAGACAGAAGCGCATGTAAAAGGGGACGGTTGTGTGTAAAACAGTGTACATTTGTCTGACTGAGCCCCGTGTCTGACCATCACAGTCTGTCCTGCCTTTAAGTCCTTTCTTAACTGTGTCTCTCTGTGATCTCACTCTCCATCCTGTGTGAGAGCTGCATGGACTGAGGGGCAGCTGCTGGGGGGACTGGCACGAGTGGGCTGGGTGCCAGCTATTGGAGTCAGACCGGGGGTGTAGGCACACCTGCATACCTACATGTAGGTATCGGGGGGGAACCGAGGGTGTGGGGTGCCTGTGAGATGAGTGTACGAGTGGGTGCACGACCTGGACCAGAGTAGGGGACCAGACAGCAAATGTGTGTGTGCTTGTGAACCTGGAGACAGTTGTGTGTGTGTCTGCACTAGAGACCTTCAGTCCCTGCCAAGAAGAGGAGGAGACAGGACCAGAGGTGTTGGACACAGACTGAAACACAGGAGGTTCTGAATATCAGGAAACATTTTTTTACTGTGAGGGTGACAAGCAAGGGCACAGGTTGCCCAGAGAAGTTGTGTGGCCTCCATCCTAGGAGATTTCAAAAGCCATCTAGACATGGTCCTGGGCAACTGGCTCTAGGTGGCCTTGCTTGAGCAGGTGGGCTGGACAAGATGACCTTCAGCTGTCCCTTCCAACCTCAACCATTCTGTGATTCTGTGGCTGGGCTGTCTGTGCTTCTCTGTGGTGTGAGCCCTGTATGTAGGTGCTGTTAGCGTAGCAGTAACCCCCACAGCAGGCAGGTGCTAAAGCCTGAAGGCATTAAAACTAACTTTGCGCAGTGCTACCCAGTGGTGGATTTGGGACTGTAGCTGTCTCGCCTGGGGGGGTGAAACCTCTGGTCCACATGACTGCAGCGTAACTTGTTCCTGTCTCTGCCCTCTTACAACCTGTGGTTGTGTCTACATTTCATCTGTTGTTGCCGACATTGAGATTAGTTTGCGGAGATGGCTGTTGCTACAGTAGATCTGTGCACAGCGTATTGTGTGACACTTGAATAAATATAACAGGGTAAGACAAAAATCATTATGGCCCTTCTCTTTGCACTTGGTTGAAAAATAGATGTAATTGTAATGGTAAATGAAGAGCTGGCGTTGGGTTGATATACTCCTGTGGTGTGGTTTGTCTAACTAACTACTGGAGGAAGAGCTGTTGTTTTCATTAAGCTTTATCAGAAACACTGCCGAAAGATCTGATTGAATTAAAAAAACCAACAACATTTGAAATCTGAGCTGTAACTTCACGTCACTGGAGAGAAACCGTAATTTTCTTGGCTTACCCTAAAATTTAGCAAAACATATTTAGCTAAGCAATCACACTGGCTGAAGCCCCAATTTTAAAGTATCCCTGTCATCCTGCTACCAGCTCTAGAGTATTTTATGCTGTCCAAAGCAATAGAAAATATACTCTTGTTGCCACTTGCAGTAACTCACAAAATAAGTAGTTGAAACATTCTGTTGCACCAGGCAACCCTGTATTTTCTGTTTGTGGTTGAGCTAACCCTCTGCCAACTTTTTAAAGAGGCATTAAATCAAGAAGGATATGAATCAGAGCTTTCCTGAGTCAGTAAAACCTTACCACTGACTCTGATGTGCTCCAGAGCGGGTCCTTGGACAGCAGTGTGACACATTACCACTTAAATATCCTATAAATGATTGACTCACTGTAACTCAGTGGCGCATTTGTCTTCTTAGATATAAATAAGGATACTTACTAAGAGATTCACTTTATCTTATGTTACAGGGGAAAAAATACCAACATTTTGTATATTCAGCTATTTTAGCATTTGTTCAAAGGCTCACAATAGAAGTGTCTGATTTACTGGATGCAGTTCAGTCTAGATCTGTTGAATTGCCAGTTGAAAAGCCTTGTCTGGCTGTATAAACAGCTTGTAGCATGTGTCTTTTTGCAGCTGCCGTTGTCCCCTCTCCGGGGAGCTACACAGCCTTTACACGTGCCTCCTTCTTTTCCTCCTCCAAATGTCTTGGCTCTCTCATGGTCTCATCTCCACACAGCCTATCCTCATTTCTGGGAGGGGTAGTTTTAGCTTTCAGCCATGTGCAGCTGCATGATACATGCAAAATACTTGCAGTTTGGGCACTGAAAAAGAAAAAAGGGTTCCAGTAAAGGAAGAGAAACTGCATCAAGAAAAGTGACAATAAGCAGAAAGCAGGAGGTAGAGAGATTCAAGAATCTTAGGAGCCAGGATGGGGTTTTCTCTTCCCACCTGAAAGAGGCAGTCGGGTGTGTTTTCCCTTGGGGATTTGTGCTCAGCTGCGTGAACACGGTCATAGTGCTGTCAACAGTCAAGTGCATCTGTTGCTGCTCCCTTGTTAGCTAATTGTCTTAAGCAGGTGTGCTGCCTGCAGAAAGTTTTTTAATTAAGTCTTTCAGGTGGTGGTACTCTCTCTTGAATAAGACACATTCTATTTGGTACGTATATGGACCCCATACTGAATGATCCTGAGCTTCTGACCAAAGGCAGTAACTGAGGAAAGAGCATGATTTATTTTTCATACGGCTGAATTTGCATGCATTATTTTGTCTGTCGTTTGCAACGCCAAGGGAGATGCTAGGACCTGGATAGCTGTGAAGGAAATCCAAGAGACTGCTCTATGATCACCAGTGCACAGTATCCATGTTTCTAGCGCGGCTTCAGAAAGCTTACCACAAGGCTTTACGAATAATTAGGACTGCTGCAGAGATGAGGAACTTCATTGCTAGTTACCAATCTTTTAATTTATATGAAACTATAAATATGCTACAAGCATTTGAAGAAATCAAGAGCTAACATTAATAAAGTCAGACTTCAGAAGTTGCCATACAAAGATACATTAGGCTTTCCTGGAACTGGAGAAAGCTAAAAGCACAAAGCCACTATTAAGGCACTCTTACAGGCTAAAAACATAACTCTTCTAACATCATTACATTTCATTTCATTACAGTTTTGATGTTTTCTCCAGTAACTAAAAAGCTAATGCATCTTTTTCCTGAGCTTCGTTTCAGGTCTTCATCTTCCCCTTTATGGGAGTAGTTGAGCCATTCCTTGAGCCTGTATCAATTAAACAACCCACATCAAAGGACTGCTGTAAGATAAAGAGGTAATTCTAAAATACCACATTCATGAAAGGATTTTAGCACATGCTCAGTTTTAAGTGCTTGAATAATCCTTTTGATACCCTGCTAAATCTCTGCTTTAAAAAAACCACCTCTTAGGGAAGAACTTCTGTCTGGGAAGTGGAGGGATCAGGGGAAGACACCTTCAGTGTGGGGGAGGAAGTTTGTTTGAGAATGCAACGTAAATTATTTTATGAATAGAATGCTGGATAATTTTTGGTGCTCTGCTGCCTAAATTTCAACACCATCAAATAACACAATATTGCATTTTTCCTCTTCTATTTTGTGAATATCTGTGAAGAGCAGGAGAATTTATTTATTGACTTACCTGGAGACAAACTGGCACTGGCCCCACTGCATGTCTTGTTCTTGCCTATGGCACATTCTCTACAGCCCTCAGGATGCGCTTTCACGTTTTTGACATCCAACCACATACCCTGAAGAAAGAACTTAAAATAGAATAGAGCTCAACTGTAAAGGCAGACGGAGCAGGCTGTACATTCCTACATTTCTTTAAAGATAATAAATATAGAACAAGAAATTAAAAGCAGACAGTGTAATGAGAACTTTATAGTTTTCCTGAAAACCGACCTCTTACCTCCCACAGGAAAATGCAGTAGGAGAGAAGAGAGGGAGCTGTGCAAGTAAAGTGGGTTTGCTCTGGATTATTACATGCTAATTACTTTGACAGCTGCTTCTGAAGCAACATCTATGCTCAGTGCATATGCACTCGTTCCACTGTGTCTGTCTCTGTAGATCTAATTCTGTCAGACTGAGTTATAATTTAAGATCGATGGGAGGAAGGGAGAAGTCTGTGTCAAGCAAATGGTAGTCCTAGATTATAAGAAACTGGGAAAGATCCTTACCAGAGCTACGTAGGAAAATTGGATGAATACTGCAGATGCAATAAAAATCAATTGTTTAAGGGCTTTTCCACATATTGCTCTGCTTCCCATACATGTTTGCATAAGAAGAAAGCGTGACTTAAAGGAGCATTGTTCATCCATCAAAGTTTCTCATACCAAGCACTGGAAGATCTTAATTGTCACTTAGTGACTTTGGTCTTGACCTCATTCATATATAAGTAAATTGAAAATAGATCTTTTTGTTTCCAAAGACTTTGAATATCAATTAATTCCCTACTTACTGTATGTTGCTGACTCACTGGATATTTGAGTCATTATGGGCCAAGTCATGAGGTTTGCTTAGGTTTGTCATATAGCCAGGTTTTCCCAGACATGTTGTCCTTATTTCCAGGCAGAATAAGAGGAATGTGGTTATTTCTTCACACTCATAACAAAGCCTTTTCAGAGCCCCTTTCTTCCATTCCCTTCCCTGCCCTGCCATTCCCCACATGAGCTCACACGGGGCAGAGTGACTGAGCCCATGCCCACCACCTCTGCAGAGCAAGTGCTGCTACCCCATTGCATCTGGAAATGCCAGAGCCACCACGGCGGTACCTTGGAGCTTCCGGATAGAAATCTAGGAGCCCTATAGGCACCAAACTTCCATTTTAGTTGGTAGTAATCAGGGGCCATCAGAGTCTCACAGAGTGGAGTGCTTTGGCTGTGTTCTTTCCTCTGCCTCTATGCATATTAATTCGTCCTACTTCACCTACAAGACAGAGAAATCGCTCTCAGGTTGACTGGTGACATTACGGAGATGGAAATAGTGGGTAGGAACTGGACTTTCTTTAAATCTATATTAATAGGCTATTTATATAGTTGCCATGCCATCACATATTGCAGCCATGTTGTCAAATCCAGGCAGCTCTTAGGGAGGCAATGGGGAGGCTCATTTTACAGCCTGAGGCACCAAGGGGGTCTCACGTTTCGACTAATATGATTCTGGACTTCATGTCCCCTCACTGGTCTTCTAAATTACTGATTATTTTAAAGCTTCAATAATTTCTATATAAAAAGTTTAAACTGTTTTCTGACATTAAACTGTTTCCCATGTGCTTCTTCATGCTGTGAAAAGAAACCCCACTTTTAAGATAAACGTAAGATTTTTTTTTTTTTAAGAATGAGGTCTATCTTGTATTAAAACACAGTATAAAACTGCATATGGGGTAGGGCTTTTCTTCTACCTTTATGTCACACCATTATTGCCTATTAGGCTGACCTCAGTTTTGGGAGAATCACTTGGTTAGTTCTAAATATAGCATTGCATCTGCCCTTAAATGGGAGCGAAGGGGCAGTAGCCTTTAGAGAGGGGAATTATTTTTGTTTTCCTCAGCCAGAGTTTACCAAGCCACGAAAGGCTGGTCTTCCTCTCTGCTTTGCAATTTTTCTATATCCCTCGGTAAGTCCGTTTTTCATCTAGGTTTTTCTGGTTCAGAATAAATGGGAGTGATTGTGGGAGGATGTTGGGTGCTTTTCTGTAAAAAATAATTACCTTTCTTGGGGAAAACAAGCAATAAGTAGGACACAGATTGATTTATGAAAAGACAAAAAAAATCAAAGTAGATTTGTTTTATTCTGTGCCATCAGTTTGATTTTATTGTGTATTACATTTCCTTTGTTTCTTTCTGCTTATGAAAAACTACATTATACCTATCCATAGTTCTATTAGTATATGTGTTTCTCCAATTGAACATATGTTGGCAATGCCACTTTCTTGCATGTTTATACTGTATAAAGAGACAAAACATGATTTAGCTGAAGTATGTGAGTAAATAATATAGTGTAAAATCCTATAGTAGCTGGCAAAACTATTTGGCATGCTGAAGAATAGGATGTAGCTAGGACAAAAAAAATCTACTTTTATTTTTTGTCTACCACACTTTCACGTACATCTTCAGAAGCCACATTTCTGGTGTCTGCATTACTCTAGGCTATGTGATGTGTTCTGTGCCACATGAAAATTCCAGCTAAATACCACTGATAGAGTATTGGGAAATCACGTTCATGCTCTTGAAACTACACCTGTGTGTTGATAATACCTGTGAGCCAATGAAAGTATTGTAATGAAGGATAATGAAGGTTGGAATGATGGAAAATGACTGACCTTCACCATCTCACTCTCACATTCCTTGCTGTCCAATGGAAGGGATGTAGTATACTTGCCAAGTGAAGGGAAATCTTAAAACTTTGTCGGAACATGTTGCAACTCTTTGTGCATTTGGAATGTTAAGATGACAAAGTTTCAAGTCAATGTGGACAGATCAGCCTCATTTAATTCTGTCATGTAAGATCATGAATTCATACGTAAGTACCCTCTTTGGGCTATATACTGCTTAGCTTATAACAGGGATATGGCAAGATAAGTCAGATTGGAGGCTTCTACTCCCTTCCATCACGAGAGTCATAGAAAAGCCAAAATGACATTTTTTTAGGCTCACAACAATGCAGGAACTGGTGCTTCCCTCCATAACAATGACCTTGCTGGAGGGAAGGGTACCCATGGCTCTGCCTTCTATGTACTTGCCACAGGGCAATGCTGGTGGTTCACTCCATCAAGGGTTGTGGCTATGACCATGACCACCCATGGTATATTCCAAATTGTCTCCACACTAACTGTTATGGCTAGAAGGTGAAGCAAATAATTCAGGGACTATTACAAGGTCAAAGTGTGCATTCTAACTAATCATACATGTGCTATAGCTAAATGATTGCATTAAACTGCTTAATCTATGTGTATGTCTTTGCAAGCAGAATCACTTGATATAGTGAAATGTTAAAAGTCTACTCATTCAAAATATATGAAATTATTAATAAAGGACAGGCAAATCTGTGATGGCCTGTATCATCAGCTGCTTGAAAATGTTGCTTTGCTGGCTATTCAGCTGAATAGAAATTGATGAGAGAACTCCATTTTTAGGTTTAATGAGAAAAGTTCTGGGGATGATTTGAACCAGATTGAACATGTTGTCCACAAGATTTCTGTTGAAAACTGATTTGTGAAACTAGGATAGTACTATTCCCATACAAAGGAGGTATGATCAGTAAAACATAAGACCAGCTATGATGTAGCTAAAGACAACAGAAAAGAAAAGGAATGTCAAAGCTTGTTGAGCAATGTCTGGAATTCCATAGGGTTTAAGCAAATGGGAATCTTTTATGCTTTTTTAATTTCAGAAGCTTTTGTATTCTGTTGCCAAAAAAGTTAAAATTGAATTCTTATTACTCAAAAGGAAAAAAACCTCTTCAATAGGAAATACAGAAGCATCTTAAAATGACAGTAAATTTTGTGTTTTTTTAAGTTCATGCTTTTTCATACACAGAACATAATGCTTTGTGCAAGATCTAAATACTCATATGCACACAGAGATAAAAGACTGGAGAGATGTATTAGTATTTAAAAAATTATTACCAAAATGAGGAAGATGTTACCAGACCCTCTACACCCCATTCAGGTTTAGACTGCAGTGACTACAAGCTGCATAATGATTCATGCTGGTTTTTCAAGATTTCCACCAAAGTTTCCCAGGGGAAAATGTTCTTGCATTATTATCTACTGCAATTTCTACAGGATTGATATAACCATCTGGAAAGGATTACATGTTTTCTGAGGAAATACAGTAATTCTTTAAACTGGTCATTAGAAGCAAGTGATGATTAGAAGGTGGTGGGGTTTGTTTCTTTTATCTTTCAGTATAGGTGGTATGGAATTAAATATATTTTATCATCTAAATATCATGGGCTTTAATGTACCACGGAAGTATAAACTGGCAAAACAGGGCTTCCTAAAAACACTTAACTTTGAACAATATGGAAAACAACAAGCAGAACTACAGACAGGTAGAGGAAACAATGCCTACTTCATGGGAGAAACAGGACAAATCCTCAAGTCAATACAAATAGTGAAAGACATTTAAGACAGATGAAATACAGAGGAAGATCAACAATGAGGATATGTGTGCAGGAGCAGGATGTACTGATCTTTTAGCCAGAATGGGGAGGACAGGCTATGTGAGAGCAGGCAAGAACCTGCAAATCATTTTTGGCACTTCTGCAGATGGACAAGGACAGAGATGAGCAAAGAAAGTGCATGTTGCATGGTATAGCATTGACAGGTCAGGCAGAGAAAGTACATGCTGTATAGTGCATCGCTCATGACAGGAGCCTCCTGAGTCTAGGAATGCAAGTTGTCTATCTATGGTGAGCACAACCATGTTCTCCCTCCCATGGCATTTGTCAATCCCATCTATCATTTTATTTGGTGGTGTGCCTGCTCTCTGAGGCTGTGTCAATGATCATGCTAGAATTTACTGCCTGTCCTTTAAATCTTAAATTAACTCACTTATCAAACTAACAATGTCTATATCAGACCCTTGGCTTCTCTGCTCAGGAACGTGGCCCCTTGTCACGTGGTTCTAGATGATTGCTTTCTATTCAGATCAGTATTACTATGGTGTGAAACTATGCATATCCTGGCCGGCCTAGGAACTTTGCCTTTTACTCATGATCAAATATAAATTGTTATATATATGCTACTAAGCATACAAAAATGTATATTTGTGTAAACAGATTTGAACAGCCTAATTAATTTCTGGTTTATATCCTTAATTCTTAAGGACATTTTGGCTGACTTAATACTTTTGTTTGGGTTTAATAGCCTTCTGAGTGGTTCATACGGAACATAGATTAGTACAGTTTAGGTCCTGCTGATGTCCGCAGCATTTAAGTCATAGAAATAAACAGGAATAGTAATAGTGATAACAACAACAACAACAAATTATGCTGTGTTCCACCAAAGAAGTAAAGGTCAGATGAGACATTAAGTGTTTTAGGACCATCTTGTCCTGTAACTCTAGGTCTTTTTCTTGAAATCCAGGGAAGTTAATAGGATCTGCGTAGATGAAGTTCAGGGGTTGTTTTTGACACATGGGCTATATATTTCAGCAAGTTCTCTGTAACTCCTGCAGTCACATACCAGTAGCACTTGGTGAATAAAACTTGAGATTTACTTTTTAATTTGTTACAATATCCAGAAAATTATTTTGTCTTTCTCTTGACCTATTTCTGCATGTTTTGTTGAATTTTCAATTTCCCATTGGAAAATGTTTCCCCCCCCTGCCAATGTCTCTGCCAGACTACTGCCTGCATCTTGCTGTTGGGTGGGTGAGTTCCACTAATTGACATGCCATTATAATTAGTTCTCCAGCCACTGCCAGTTATAGAATCTTGGTTCACCTAAATCCATAACTTCAGTGGAGCTAGGCTGTCCTCTGCGTGTCGTATTATCTCTTAGTGGTAGGTTGACTAAATATTAGTATATATTTCAAACATCTCACATAAATGTGTATCAGTGGAAAACTGGGAAAACAGTCACCACATTGTTCCTGGGTAGACAACAG
Source organism: Aramus guarauna (assembly GCA_013400195.1). Lineage (NCBI taxonomy): Eukaryota > Metazoa > Chordata > Aves > Gruiformes > Aramidae > Aramus > Aramus guarauna. Next base: position 41,454 of record VXBL01009962.1, read on the forward strand.
AAACTTCTCTTATCATGAACTCAAGATACCGTACATGCTCCGTAGACTCTGCTGAAGCTGGTTTTACAGTGGGGCTGTGATTTTGCTTTTCAGATACTTGTCTTTGCAGCTCTATTAAGTATTAAATACATACTCTGCAAGCATCATTGTAATTAACTGATGATGATTATTACATTTGGAATTGTTGCCAGGTAGCTCCCCTCTGTGTTAACAGAAGGCAAAATGAGTGTGGTTGGCTAACAAGCTCAGTTAATTGCTTGTATGGAGGCTGTGAGTGGTTGGCTACACTTGTTTCTACTCTAAGAGTGGGTAAATGTGAAAAATATCTGAACCCAAATTTTGAGAAACCCTGGGTGCTGATTAATAGAAGAAGATATGCTAATTAAATGTAAGTTTTACATTTAGTGGAAAAGGCTGAACTGTAAATGGCAAAGATGTTTTCTCCTATTTCAAAAATGAAAATAACCCAGAGTGTGATCCATCCAGACACATGGGCATTACTCTGCAACCCTTATACGTCAGATCTCAGTGGGAGTTATATACATAGCAACGCATAAATTGCATGTTGATAAATTCACAGAATTATTTAACTGGGCAGCATGTAAACATGAGTAGCACTTAACAGCTGAGTCAGCTTAATCAATGGTTTTGCCCTTTGCACCTTTATGTAAGTGAAAGGGCTAATTAAAAATAGAAAAGAGGGAACATTATACCATTAACTGTCCAGTTAGTGTATGAGCTAAGGAGGAAGTCAAATGTCATATACACAATAGTCACACAGACAGCAGGAAGAAAACCAGTATTTGATGTCTGCAGGTATAGCGTAATGTCATGTACAGATACCAAAACTGGGAGAAGACAAGGCTGCTCATGGGTCTGTGTAACTGTGTTCATGTAACTAAGGCACTGCGTCATATGATGAGTTGTCCATGTCAGTTCAGCGTTGCATGAGGGCACCTAACTAAGCTAGCATCTCTGCAAGGTCCTGCATCACACTGTACTACCTTGGGTCATGTTCACTTTCTTATTTCTCTAGAAATGTGGTAATATATCTGTACAAGAAAGACATGGAGCTGTTCGAGCGAGTCCAGAGGAGGGCCACAGAGGTGATCAGAGGGCTGGAGCACCTCTGCTATGAGGACAGGCTGAGAGAGTTGGGATTGTTCAGCCTGGAGAAGAGAAGGCTCCAGGGAGACATTATAGCAGCCTTCCAGTACCTGAAGGGGCCTACAGGAAAGATGGTGAGGGACTGTTTACAAGGGCATGTAGTGACAGGACAAGGGTTAATGGCTTTAAGCTAAAAGAGGGTAGATTTAGATTAGATGTTAGAAAGAAATTCTTTACTGTGAGGATGGTGAGGCACTGGCACAGGTTGCCCAGAGAAGCTGTGGATGCCCCCTCCCTGGAAGTGTTCAAGGCCAGGTTGGATGGGGCTTTGGGCAACCTGGTCTAGTGGAGGGTGTCCCTGCCCATGGCAGGGGGCTTGGAACCAGATGATCTTTGAGATTCCTTCCAACCCAAATGATTCTATGATATTTCTTTAATGTCTTGTAGTAATATTGTAAGCCCACTTTATTTTTGTCTTGCAGTATCTGGTATTTTGCCTAAAGCTCTCATTCCTGAATGTGTGATTTGTCATTCTCATATCTCTTGAAAAAGGATTGAAAAGGTAACGATAGGTTTTGCAGAAGATGAACATATCAGGTGATAAATTGTAAAAACTCTTTAGATCTCATAACTTTTTTTAATAAGATGTGTTGCTATTAAAGATACCTACTGTCTTCTCCCACGGAGACCTTTTTCTTGAAAAAGTAAAACTAGCTGATGGAAGAACGTCGTGACTTGGGGGCATCTGACTCAGGTTTTGAATATCTGAAACTAACAATCAGACACAGATGGAATTTGTTATACTACTTAATAACTAGCATTTCCTTTTGTTGGTAATATTATATGCTAGACATATGGTATATGGATGTATTTTACCATGTTTAGAAGTTCAATTTCTTAGCCTATAAGACGTAGGGTGTTTTAATTAATTTGAGTTTCATTTTCTACAGTTCAGGCAATATTTCCAAGCACACACATAATATGAAATGACTTGCTAAACTAAGAACTGCAGTTTTTCATTGAATCATCTTACATTCTTCTTTCTAAAAATATAATATGTAATATAAAAAATCTAGGTCTCATTTTTCAAGAACAAATTGCTGCAATGAAATGTAGAAAATTATTTATTCTGCATATACAATTTGGCTAGTAGTTAGCCAAAAACTTTAACAAGTCATACTTTAAAAATTCATGCAAAAGTCTTGATAATATCTGTAATTTTTCAACAGCTTTATCATTCCTTCCCATTCTCAAACAGGGATTTGCAAAATGATTTTTCAAAACATGAGATATTAATAAAAATTCCATTATGTGACAGAAAACATCATTGCTTTCAGAATAAGTAATAAACATTTAAAAAACTATTTTCAGCAATATTTTATTAAAGTACATTGATTGCATGTCCTTGTCACGCAGTAAAAAGATTAATGAAACAAAAAAAAATCACGTGGAATTTGAAAGTTGACAATGAAGTGGTGACTAAATTTCTTCATTTTTAACTAGATCTCATTTTACCAGAAACAACTTTTTTCCTGAAACAGTTATTAATTGAATTTCAACAGGAGTATTTTTCATTTTTGTCCCCAAAGCACGTATCTCCAGGTATTTAATAGGAAACAGAACACAGCCTAAAACTGGTCGATACCAGTGCCTTTGAAATTAAGTAAGAGGAGCTCATGTTGTATCTAAATGAGTTTATAAGATTTCTATTCAAATCCCTTTTAGTTTTCATTTTATACGCATCATGAGGCTGCCTACTTATGGACTTTTCATGACAAATGCAGACTTTTGGTGTGGGTCTGAGGATTTCTTCCATCTCACGAGCAGGTTCTTCTTGGCAGGACCCTTGGCTGGGCAGGGCAGAGCTGTGGGGAGCTGGAGACCGACCCTGCTGCAGCATTGCTGGGGCAGGGCTGATGGCCCCAGGGGCTGAAATGGGGTTCTGGGCCATGGGCAAGGTGGGGAGAGCTCTGGAGGATGCTGAGCAGGGCCAGTCAGATCCATTGCAGCCCCCAGGACCCTGACACCCTCTTAACAGGGCCCCTGGATGAGCTAGTGTTCTTCACTTCCCACGGGTACCCCGAGGTGGGTCCCAGGCCATGCCTCTGCCTGTGCCCCAGCTTCTGCAGTGCAGCTGACAGGCTGTGCCCCGCACGATAGTATACGATGGGGACATTGCCCTTGCCTTCCAGGAGGAAATTGTATCTTATTGCAGAAATTTGTCTGACTGAAAACTTCAGGATTTGGCCCAAGCTGCTTTATAGACTTTGTATTAGGAAATTGCTTCCTTTGTCACTGAAGTGCAGCCATCTCTTGGGGATTATGTTGGCTGTTCAGTTGCCCCCTGGAATCCCTCACCACGATTTAGGACAAGTGGCCCAGGAGTAAAGATCCCCACATCCAGCCGAGACTGTAAATGGGACATATTCAGCAGACTGTAGTTACACAAGCTGGCACCTACTCAGGACACGGCTGGCAACATTCCCCACTTTTGGAAGACATTGTCATCATATTTCTAATGAACCTAAAGGGATGTGGGCACCTCCAGGTTCTTTTATTGCCGTGGCTGGGAATTTGCTTAACTCCAACTCAGTGGTAAATGTGCTCTTCCCACCCACACTGCTTCTGGGAGCTCCCTGAACATTCCTGAGAACCTCCTATCCAAATACTGATCAAACTGTGCCATGCTTTGGAGAAAGTCCACAGGAGGGCAATCAGAATGATTGGAGGTCTAGAAAAAACAACTCATGAGAAAAGATTGGATGAGCCATCTTTGTTTAGTTTAAACGAGAGCTGAAAGGATATGCAAACAAAATCTTGAACAGACTGCTGCAAATGTGGGTGAATACAGTATAATCTTTGTTGTCATGGTGAGTTGGACAAGAAACAGTAAGCACAAATTGCAACAAGGGACAAAGTAAAAGGTTTGAAGAGCAGAGAGCTGAAACACCTAAAAATGCCCCAAAAGATGTCAAATTTCGATCCCTGGAAATTTCTATGGAGATGTTAAATGACATCTGCAAAGAAGGAGAAAATGATCTGACAAATTCTCTTCTAGCTTTATTATGTATGATTCCATGACTCACTGCATGGCTGATAAAATACATCTTGACGTGCCCATGTATATCATCGATGGCTTTACTTGTCATAAACTGATGGAATTTTATACATGTGTACATGTACACACGTATGTGTGTGTATGTAAAAATATAGAACATAAGTGTCTGGAATACATGGCTAAATGTGATTTCACTGTCTGCAGGAATTACTGATTCTAACAAACTGAAGTATGTCGTCAGTAGTGGTGCCATTTTACCAGAGGAGACACAAGCACTTTGATCAGTCCTATCGCAACATTCAGACAAGATATGTACTTGAGGAATATGCAGCAAGAAAGTAAGTGCCATGTATTTCACATAAGGAGCATAGAGAGGTTTCTATTTTGGGTAATCAGGTCTTAGAATCAAGATATTTAACTCCCCCCCGCCCCCCCCTCCTAAAAAAAAAAAAATTAAAAAAAAATTGTGATTTGTTCAGAATGGTAGTTTTCCACTTCCTTCCATTGGGATGCTCCCTGTCTCCTACCAGCATAACTAAACTTTCTAGCTACATTGCAACTCACCTACACAGACATTTTAGCTCAGGATCTGTCCTATTTACTACCTCCAAGCTGGAAATTCTTCCTTTTAGCTTCCAGTTGAAATTCTGACTTAGGAGAAATTGCCATGAATTTATTGTAAATCAGAAACATTTTTTTACCCATTCTTCCATATGACGTGAGGATATTCCTTCTCCTGAAGTTGGCCATTCCAAATTATAGTTTTTGTCATTCAATTTCCTTTTAAAAAATTAAATAAAGGTTTAACTCCTCTCATGTGAAATCTCAGAGCTTTAGCCACAAGATACACGTTCTTTGTATCTCAAAGCCTGGAGCTTTGAATCTTGGTTGCTTAAGAATCACTGTCCCCCCTCCTTGGTAATCAAGATGCCTATCATCTAGCCTAGATAGCTGTCTAGCTTGTCCAGCTTTCCTTATGAAAGAGGAGAGTTTATGCAGAAGGTTATGTGAGTAATAGAAAGGCAGAATTATTTAGAAATAGCCAATATTATAGGGATTCTGTGTGATTTGTGTATTAGACTGGCTGGTACCCTCGTGGTTCTCTGAAGTGCTATTGTAGCACTTGAATGATTGGAGACTGAGATAACTATAACTTTAATAGAACCAAATGAAATAAAATGCATAATGATCCCCAGTGACAGATGATGGGCATTAAGCCCTTGAAGGACAAGTGAGAATCAGCACCTAGTGCAGTTAGTGAGGAATGCAAAGTAGGTTTCTCATTGAACAGTGCTCAGTCATGGTATTCAGCTCATTTAAAGTAATTTCTTTGACTTTTGTGAGTTCATGTTTTATCGGAATTGCTGGGTCATAACAATGTCTTTTATATTTGAAGGGCTGCTTCCAGACAGGCTGCTTATTATGAATCATCTGGCTTGGGAAAAACGACATGTAGACTCTGTGCCAGGAGGGCACGCACCTTGGCTCATGAAGCAATGCAAGAATCCAGGAAAAGGTAAAGATCTGTTGGTCCCATCTGACCTGTGAAATGGCTCTGGTCCCATTTAGTGTGGCTTTTTTGCCAGAGCTCTTTTCAAAGTTGACAAGACTGGAGGCTTCTCTGTCACTGTTCTTCACTAATCTATTTTGGCCGGAATACTAAATGACTGAGTGTCACTTTCAATCTCATATTTCAACCCAGACTTGTTCCCCTAATCCCCACTCTGACCCTTGAAAACAGCTTTAAAACCAAAATAAATTAGAATTTGCCTGGGATCCAAAACTCATTTTTAACAGATCTACTCAATTATTCCTGAATTTCTGGTATGGACCAATTTAAACATTTTGAGTTCTTTCCTTAATATCAAGAAGGCTTACTGTCACGTCTCAGTAACAGCCTTGATACGAAGTCCTATAGTAAATGTGCTGTTCCTGTTAGTGAATTCGACTGTTTCTACTCTGCCATGCTCTACAGTGACTGCACCAAAGAGAATTTACACTAAAAGAACAAATTCTGCCTTGTTTGTAGAACATGTGTTGTGTAAATAACATACGTCTGTATAGTTCTGATACTTGGATTTTTTTTAAATATGTAACCTGGAAACAGAATGTCTTGGGAAAACAAAACTAATTTGTATAATCTAATTTATTTTTTAAAAACTGTATTAAATGTTACCAATATAAAAAAAATACATGGCAAAACAAGGCTTGTATTTAAAGTATATTGAAATGGTACGTTGAAATATTTTTAAAATACCAGACAAATAATATCTTGATCTATTGTGCACTGAATTTCATGCAAGTCTTCTCATTTGTTTCACGGCATGTTGGGTTATGCTTTAAGACTCTTTCCATGTTGTATAATGACAACCATGTTAGAAATTTCTGATATCCAGCTCTCTTCTTTTGTCCTGTTGGCAAGGCGAAGAGTAGCATAGGCTGCTTACTGAATCAGCATGCATGCAGGAACTTGAGCTAGCTCGTCCGAAAAACATTTGAGTTGGGTTTTTTTTAGGACTTCTGAAAAATCTATGGAGTCAGATTTTCAGAGAACAACCCACAAATTACTCAAAAGTTTGTATTTTTCTGGTAGTTTTTCCTATACTTCCCAGTCACCCCTGTCAAAGTACAGTTTTTTTGCATGCAGCGGTTCATCAAATCCTTATGAACTTTTTGGTCTGTATCTTTCAGGTGAGGTCAGCTGACACAGCCCAAGGAGCTAGCAGAGCTTCCCAGGTGCTAGAGCCAAGGGCACACCATAAGCAAGGCCCAACTCTTATCAGGGTGTGAACAGGCACAGAAAATGCCTTCACTTCTTTGCCTCCTTGTGTCCATGGGAAGGAAAATTAGGGGCCCGGGGGCAGCTAGGCAGGTTCTTGATCTTGATTATCAGAGGACCAAGACTGTGGATTACCACATCAACGTGACCATGCCAGCTTTCAAGACCTGAAGCAATGGCACCACATATACAGGGGGAAAGAAAATGAAGGAAAATTCATATTCATTTCACGTGCTCATTAGGTTAGGCAGGTGGACTCTTAAGAACAATTCCTAAACTAGATTTCACATCTTGCTGATGTGGTTTCAGAGCCCTCAGTTGCCTCATGTGTATAAGTGACAATCTTAAAGCTTCTTCTTGGTTGCTCTCACCTCATATTTTTTATTGTCTTACAGGACTCATGAACAAAAGACTCATGCAAGTGAAGAGAAAAGGATCCGGTTTGCCAGTGAGTTGTCTGCTTTGGAAAAAGAGATTCACACAGCCAGGCACCGTGCTAGAGAACATCTGGATAGACTTGCTATACAAAGGATGGTACAGTGCTGAACCTTTTTGCTCCTATAAAAGCAGAATTGTAAGATATACTGAAATTTAGGCCTGTGTTTGAAATACCAATAGTGACTTAGCATCTTTTAATTTTGTGGATTTAAAGTTGGATCTTCTACTCCATTTGAGTCTGGTGCTAGATGGTCCTTTTCCTTTCCTGTGTTTAATAGGTAGAAGAAAATATGGCTCTGGAAAGGCATGCTGTTGAGGAAAGTATCAGTCGAGCTCCTGAAATTCTAGTGCGCCTGAGATCTCACACTGTCTGGGAAAAGATGTCTGTGAGCCTTTGCTTCACTGTACAAGGATTTCCCACCCCTGTTGTACAATGGTAAGAGATTGGCCTTCTAAAAATGTTGTTAAGCTTTTTTCATTTGGAAGTTATGGCATAACTGGTAAGTGTCACATACATAATGTCTATGTTAAACCCCCTTTATAATCCCCATAGATGTGCTGGATTGTAGCAGTTGATACGGCAGTGGAAGGGGTGGGAGCACAACAGCTTGCTGAACGGCCCTGCGCAGTGTGAGAAGCAAACCCGAGTATTTCAGAAGGCAGACTGTGGAAGGCTTTCCAGTCTTTCTGGCCATTGAGTTCCCTGATGATGAAGTAGCAAACAGCAATATACACAGAGCTCACAGGCTACTTGCTAAGCCTGGGTAAATTTGCACAGCACCATTGCTGTCGTGGGCTGTATCTGCGTTCAGTTTGTGTCAGCCTCTGTTGAGGTGGACGTGAACATAACATCCCTGCAGCTGCCCTCCTCTCCAGACAAGTGCTGTCCTGTGTATGTGAGAGCCCCAGTCTGGACTGTGAGGATTAACCCGAGGCACAATCCTGTTGCTGCTTCCCTTGTTTGAGATTCAGTGCTTTACTATGATCCAAGACAAGACAAAGTTTGCTTCCCATCTTGTGTCAGGGCTACTGGCCTGGGAAGTTCAAGTCACACGCCATCTTCGCTATACTTCACAGCCTGCTCTTCTGGTTTGGGTGCCCATCTTCTCTTTCCGCTTTCTTACTGCAGTGATGGGCCTCCTTTGCTGTCATTGCCCAATGCATATCTATCTATACATACTGGAAAATACTCTATGCACGTCGAGAAGATTTATAGAGAGCTCTGATGATAGTAAATGATATCTGGATGTAAAAATCTACTAAGTTAATGCAGTAGTAGCTACTGTTAATAAGTTCATTTTTTTCTTGATTGTCAGGTACAAAAATGAGGAATTGATTACTCCTGCAAGTGATCCAACAAAGTACAGAATTGAAAGCAAATATGGAGTACATGTGTTGCATATAAACAGGTAGATTATTCTGGGGAATACAACAGGTTTTTATACTCTATGCAAAGTATTCTATATCAAATACAACTAAAAAATCACACAAAGGCTGCAAGAGAGTTGTTAAATTCAGCACACTTCTCTGTTGGTACTCACATTTAGGCCAGAGAAGGTTCACTAAGTGGCTGAATATTAGACCATGAAAGTTAAATGGAAAATTAGGTATTTCTATTATTTAACTCCAGCTGTCTACGAGAAGATAGAAAAGAAGAGGTAAGTAGCTGAAAGAGTGGTAGTTCCTTTTTTATTAGAATTATATCTTCTCAGAATTCAAAGTGGAAAATTGTCTGTGTATTTTATGTTCTTGCCATGATGAAACTCTTTAAAGTAAGAAAAAATGTAGCTGGTCAGGGCAAAGATACCCAATCATCAGCATTTGTTTTATTATATGTTAGGTTCTATCTACTTTTTGATCTCCATTTTTTTGTTTTCCAAAAAGTAAGGAAGTGTAAGCTTTCTTTTCTTTTCTTTTCTTTTCTTTTCTTTTCTTTTCTTCTCTTCTCTTCTCTTCTCTTCTCTTCTCTTCTCTTCTCTTCTCTTCTCTTCTCTTCTGATTTAATTAATTTTATTTCGCAAAATTATGTTAAAATTATGCCTGGGTAGAACAACTTGCCAAAAGTAATCCTATGCTGTCCTAAACATTTGAAATATTGCGTGTTACATGTGACTTGGTAGAAGCTGTTTTTAAAAAGTATAAAAACCTAAAGAAAAATGAGGACATGACTGTGATATTTAAAAAGAAAATTCATATCTAGACCAGAGACACAACCCTCCCCCCTTTTAATTTCTCCACAACATGAGCATCAGCTGTGCTCCAACAGCTGGAATATTTGTGGCTAACACTCAGATAGCCAAACATTTTATCTTTTACCCAGTCTCCATCTGTCAGGATTGGAAGCAGCCCTGAGCACAGCCTTGTGCCATTAGTGCAGAGAACAAGTGCATTGCTCCTGCTTTTGGAAGGGCTACTTGCCTTTGTCACCCTACAGCAAGGTCCAGCCCAACTACCCACCTTTTCGTAGCTCAGGATGGGAGAAACAAACCCTTGTGCAGAAGCTGGCAGCAAGAATCACTATGTTGTTTCTTCTTAAAGGATGCTTCTCAAGGAGTAGAAGTACTTATAAGTATTTCCAAGATACTCATAGTCTTCTACCGTCAGGCCATGGATAACTTGCTGACTGCTCTCTGTATCCATGAGATATCTCAACACAGCTGATTCTTCCCACCAACATTACTTTTGGAGATGAGAGCAGGAGGTTAAAAGATAAAAATAGGTTGTCCTTCTGCAGTCTCGTCCCTTGCAGCAGGGAAAATGGAAAATGGTCTCTTTTGGATGTGTGTGAGTGACAGGCAGGAGATGAAAATGGTGACTTCCTGCCGGTGAGTGACTGTGACTGTTTATTATTTCCCTTCGTTAGTGTCCATGATCAACTGCTTGGTGAGAAATGGGAATCAGTGTTGATGCTGCTTTCTGAGGATCCATAACCATTCAGGCTGAAGCCTACTGATGGCTTACATCCCCTTGATGCTTTTTTTCTCTTTCCTGTGCTGATTATCAGTCATGTAGACACCATCCACGATCAACTTTGGGAGTGTTCAGCCCCAGCCATACTTATTCAGACATACCACAGAGTCGTTTATTGGCACCCACTCAGGTTCCCACACCATCCATCATCACCCAGTGTTTGCTAGTCCTGGACCTGTACATATTCATGCAGGCTCCCTCATCTTCAACCAAGCTGCCATCTTCAGAGACTGTTGCTCCATTTCTCTTTCATTCTGTCTGGCAGTGTGGTCTTTTTGCCACCTAAAGATGCCTGGCTGCTCTCCCACAGGCCTCCCTTCTCCACCTAAAAGAATACTGGGGGATTATAGACCCAGAGCTATGATTTATTTACCATAGATTTATTAAAGACCCCATTTATTTAATAAACTATAGTTTATTAAATTACATTTTTTAACTTTAAATTTATTTATTTATTACTAATCTATTTTATTTCAAAGCTTGACCATCAGCTGTATTTTCTGTCCCAAAAGACAGAAAAACAAAATGCAGGAAATGAAAGAACATTTTGATAGTGTGTTACTAATATTAGGTATTTCTTGTATTGAAAACAATGGATGTATACCTAGTGTTTAAAATATATATATCATTAATGCTTTCATAGAAACATGTATCAATTAACTCTGGATCTTCCATACATATCTCTATACACATATATTTGGAGTATTTTTTTTTTCCGGGAAGTAGAACTGTTGGGATTTTCTACCTCTCCACTTCTGTGCTTGTCTCAGCTGTTCATACCAAAGTGCTGAGCTGCATGTCATCTGATCTGCCTTGGAATTTCTTGGCTACCTTTCTAGCGCTTCAGTGAAGCTTGGGGAGTGAACTTTTCCTTCTGATGCAAATGTGATATTTATTCCTATGAGTATTCCTTGATCCCAGTGGAAAAATTCTTGAGGAACCAAAACCAGAACGTCACCTTGTCATCTTAAAGTAGTAACTGGACACAATTTCATCCCCTCACCGTTTGCTCTCTTCCAAGGCCCATAAACCTATACAGTAACCAGATCATTTTCATTTGTCTGTCTCATATTTTTATGATGCTCTGTGCTCAATTTACCACATTTTCTGTATGCATTCAGCACTATGATTATCGTATAGTGCCACTTTCTTACTCCTCTTAGGCTTCCTCAACTGGGAGCTTGAGATCAAGATCTCTCTTGAGCAGTAAAAAAAAGGGGTTTGGAGTTTCATTATATTTTTTTGCACATCTCATAATTATATGGGAAGAGATACTGCCAGCCTGCACTGGGGTAGCGGTTCTTCTCATCTTTCATCTCACTTCTGATACGTGATTCAGAGGAGACGGTGAGGAATCCACTGAGGGAAAGCTACCGGTAGTTGCAGTGATTGATACATGTCTGAGAACACGAGGGTTTGTTTAACATGTATTTCTTTATCCCACCTAATTTAACTACAGATAGGAGCATAATAGAAGAAGAGATTTCTACATAAGAGGTAGTCAAGATAAGGATGCCCATTTTGCATGGCTGTGAAACATTTTCTGCCTCAGTGTATATCTTAGTAGCTGAAAATCATAACATATTGAATTTCTTAGCTGCTGCTACTTGCTTAGCAATAGGATTGTGGGGTTCTGTTTGTTCAATAAGATGCCGAGGCTAGCTCCTTTGCTGATATTAAAGCGAAGTAGCTCCTTCAGTGAATTATTTGGGTTTACATCGCTGTGAATGGCTGTATTACTTTTCCTGAAATGTTGGCTGGGGCACAGAGGGAACAGCAGTGTGCTCCTGACCGAGGGTGTTCCTGAGCCCCGCTCCTCAGTGAGCAGGCGGGTGAACTGAGGGGGGCTGGACAGCAGAAGGAGCAGAGAAGGACATTTTATTTTCCAGACCTCTGTCATATGATGTGGCTGCAGAGTCTCACACATACAAGCCTCAAGGTTTGGTAGTATTTTATCTTTTATTAGAGCCCTCTCCTTTTCCTGTTTCGGTAAGCGATCGCTTCAGAAGTGCTTGGAATTGCAGCAGGACAGGTTTGTGGTTGCATCAGCGAAAATGTGCGGCAGAGCCAGCAGAGTGCAGTGTGATACCTGCTGCCAGTCGCAGAGCTGGCCCTCTGATCGGGCGCTCCGCTCCTCAGCACCCGCAGCATCGCTTTGGACAAAGAAAAAAAAAAAAAAAAGAGCTTAAAAATTGAATGAACCTTCTCTTCTAACTATTCTAATTTAAAAAAAAATGACACTGTGCGGTCAGTACAGCGCTATTTTAGTTCGATTGGGCGCAAAAGGCTGGGGATGATTTAATCTGGGGAGACAGCAGAGAGCGAGGCCTGCCCTTTCTTCCGCTGCAGGTGGAAGCCGGGCAGAGCGGCGGCACTGCGGCAAAGGCAGGGTGTAGCAGGCAGAGCCTTCGAGCTGCGGAGGGTCCACCGGCTGACAAATTGCAGCTCCCAGGGTTTCGCAGGAATGCAGTACCAGTGATACACTGGGCAGGGTGTACTTCTGCTCTTCTTCCCTTGCTGAAATGCAAACAGCCCCCAAATGGTCTGTGATCTCCCGACAGTCACTGTCCCCTGTAAGTTGCAGTAGCTGGGAGCTGGGGGAAGTGGCCACCTCGTACCAGAGGTCCCCTCTTCAGTAAAAACAAAACCCAATCAGACAAAAAGAATCAGTCAGATTCAGTCTGACTGGAGAATCAGTGCATGAGATGGTAATCTTGTAGAGCATTTCCACATTTTGATGTCATATAGCCATAACACTGAAAATTTTGTCATTTGAATTCAAAGGAGGCAATTTTAACTCTGTGTAATTTACTATATTCTGCTTCCTGTTCTTGACATGCACTGAATTGTGTTCCAATTCAGGCAAAAATGTTATTTCACTCTTAACTCCTGTGTTTAAATCTACACTAGGCAGATGGATGAATATATGCATTTTAAACAGATATATCTGCCTGGGGAATATTCCCCGCACAAACATTAGCACTTCAGAACCTCATGTGGATTCAGGGCAATTTAATTTTCACAAAAAGTATTAGTACCTTGGGACAGATACAGCTCTGCACTCACACTTCATGCTATCTAAATGTACTCTATGCATATTTTATCTGACCTTTGTAAAGGCTGCAAAACACGCTCTCCATCATGATGCAAGAGTAACTGAGAGACCACACCTTGCCTCCTGGGTACTTCAAATATAATTTCTAACTGGCCTTGACTCAATGCACTTTACAGTACAATTTAGGAAATCTAGGGGTTTTAGCATATAGGGAAGTAGTTAGTTTCCATGATAATCCTCAGTCTGAGTATTACCTGGCACAAAAGGAGAGTCAGGACCTCGTATGACTTGCCATTCTGCCCAAATTTCTTCAAAGTGTGTATTAGACAAATGTGCTGTGTAGCTCTTACCCACTAGCCCTGTACCTTTCCATACCAGACTTGAAGGCCATCCACTGAGTACAAGGCTATCTAAGCTGCTTTGATTTACCTCCTGGAGAGCCAGGTTAGAGATCATAGCAAGGAACTGTAAAATGCTTTCAAAGCAGTGACTTCCAGAAAATGGGTAGAGTTCTTAGGACCTCTTCAACAGCAGAAAGTGCCTGGACCCCATATTGCTACCTGTATATTCATAATAACTCTAAGTACCTTGTTTGTCTTCATAAAACCAAAGGATGTTGTAAGAGCGTGGTCAGCCATTTGGGCAGTAACTTCTCTCTTTTGTTCTTCCTGAGAAAATTAATTCTCACTCCATCACTCACTTCTGTCAAATAGCTTGTTTCAGACTTTGAAATTTTGGGCTTAAAGAAACAATCCTTTTGTGAATCTCCTGTCTGTTCTGGAGACTTTTAGGATCACATTCTGTTTTGTCTGCCTTGGAGACCCTCACAAACAGGAAAATCTTGGCAAGGAATGTATTTTGCTGTTCCCTACGAGAGAAAAGGCTACGGGGAGGGGATTGAGATGAGCACAGATATATGTCCATTTGAAAAGTTAGTTGAGTATCTGCCATTCTGCTTCTTCGGTTTAGGGAGAGAGCTTTGCACCTCTAAATTTCTGATGCTTTGAGTGGTCAAGTACAGACAGTGGCCTCACTTTTGTTCAGAATGTGCGTTTCTCTAATTTCTGGATTATTTTTGCACCACCTTGTGGTTAATGATAAATCACACCTTAGATCCTGAATCTTGTTCAATACTTACAGAAATGAATTCCTGTTGACTGCTTTATCTATTGTTTTGATGGGAAATGAAGCCAACACTCAGAGCAGATGATGACTATTTTGAAGTGGTAGTTAATCAGAGTTAACCTCAGTTAAGATATACTGTTATTTTATCCTTGTTGTCAATACTCTGTAACAACAACAAAATATTAAAGAGGCGTTAGGTTAGATATGACAGAAGCAAAACAGCCTGAAGAAGTGGGGTTTTTTATGTGAGGGAATGGCCTAATACAGCAATGATGGGATAGCGTTCATCACTCCGTTATGATATGGGTGATGTAAGCTGCCTAAATTGTGTCCAGCCCAGGAATGGATCAGCACCTCATCAGCAATCGCAGCATGGCTCTCCCAGCACTTGCCCTGTCAGGTGTAAGTGTGCACCATCCTGCTGGAGGGGCTGGCACAGACTAGTGCCTAGGAATCACACTTCTAAAATTTGCTTGCCATAGTAAATTAAATACACCCTCTGCCACAGTGGCCTCCTGGCATGGGATGGACTGATTCTCATGTCCTTCAGGACAGGGCAGCTACATCCAGATTGTTTTCTGGAAATGTACCCTTGCTACCTCCTGATCTGTATCCGGGAATCCTTTTGGAAAGCTGGTGCACACCAGTGCATGCCAAGGGCTGTTCTAGCACATCAGCACTAGGGTGATCAAGATCCAGTTTCTGGGGGCATTACCTAACACTGTTTAATTTACTAATACATAATATATGTTATTAAATATAGTATATACTATGTACTATTTACTGTATAGTCTATGTATTTACAGTACACTGTATATATCTCCTTAAAGTAGGGATGTCGTGCAGAGTGACAGGAACACCTTACAGTTCCAGTAGAGTCAGTTCTGTAATGCCCCTTCTTGCAAGACTTTTTTGAGATGCCTCATTTGTTGTTAGCTTGTTCCGTTATCGCAAGACACTGTACTGAGCTGTGAGAAATGCATGAATTATGTACATTTCAGCACAGAGACATTATAACATGACTTAGGAGAGAAGTCTGCAGTTTTACTGCAGTTTTGCCTTGCTTTTGGTATTTTATCACCCAAATGTTAAATAGTGTGAAACTGAGATAGTAAAAAAAGCATTCTTGTTTTTAAGAAGTTAGTGCAAAGAAATGTCACCAAGTCTGACAGCTTTCACACAAGTCCAGAATCAGTTAAGCTGTATATAGATCTGTGAAGGTATCGGCATTTTTTTTTTTTAATCTTTCCTGAAAACCATATAAAAAGATAAAATTAAAAATTTAATAATATTGCATGTAGTATTTCAACTCTTTTAAATTTTTTTTCCAGACTTTGCCTGTCCAGACTGTAGTAGGGTGCTCAAGAGCTTCATACCAAACTGCAGGCTTTTTGATTAAGTAGCCTAATCTTAGGACTCCCTGGCTTTGCTAATTAATTTTATGATAAACTTTGTATTTCACATCTTTATTTTGTGAACTGTGTGGCTGAAGATTAGCCTCCAGGAGGAGCTGTTAGTCCTGTATGTTTAGAGAGATAAATCTCAATTTAATAGAGCTTTCATCAAGTTGTGTTTTAGACATCACAGTACAGGTAGTATCATTTTTGTGATAAGACACTGTCCAGAATATATGCAAGAGCTGAAAAATAGGTGTCAGATGTGCCTGTCACAGGTGCTACATACCCTAAAATTGGCGTCCTGATATGCAATTTACATCAAACACTTTTACATATTCTTTCTTCTCTCACACTTGGGATATATGACCCTCTTAGAAGACAAGTGCAACCAGAATTTCATCCCTTTCATCTGGCAGTTGCCAAGAAGATACAAATTTGTTCTGAGAAGAAGCTAAGTGCACGCATGCAGAACATTGTATCTCATCACCAGAAATTTCAGAGTGGCCGCCATTAAACATACTGCTAAATGAACCACACAGAAGCAGGATTTAATTGTGTGTGTTTCAGACACCATTCTGATTAGCTGATGGCTCGACATAATAGAAATTCCAAAACAAAGAAAAAATCAGAAATTTTGTTTGACATACGTAGAATACTTGACTAATGGAAAAGTTCAAGAAAAAATATTGAAATGGACCAAATCAAAACCAAAATGTTTTATTTCATCTTAGAGCTTTTAATATGTTTCTGAAAAAAAGGGAAGTAAATTCTGAAATATTTTTTAATCAAAATATTCATTCTGAAATGCAAAAATGAAATATCCTACCTTTTTCAAAATTGTTTCTTCATCCAGACTATGTTCTTTCAGCAAAATTGAGGAAATCTCATTATACCTAAATTTTCATTTTACCAAAAACTAGTCCAAAATATCTTTGATTTTTTCTTGTCAGTAGTCACTTATATTTTTATTTATTAGAAACATAGCAAGTAAGTTTATTTCAACTGTAAATTTGAGTAATTGCACCAACAATATATATATTTGCACATAGTTTAGTTTCCTTTCCTTCAAAATATGGTGATAGTTCTTTTCCTGACTCACTCCATTTTAAATAGGAAAAGAACTGGGACATCGAAGTTTGTACCTTTACCTTAACATCTGGCCATATATCTGCTAATCTCTTCAAGCAAGGACGCAGTAAGCGAGACAATCCACCGCTGGGTCCTATTTTACATGAAGTGACTGGGTTTTTTGCTTTATTTTTTATTGTATTGTCCTTGCATGATAAATATCTTTTCTCACTAAAAATATATCAAGCCAAAACATTTATACCCATAAACAACTTTGGTCAGTTTCCCTGGTTTTGTATCATTTCCTCTGGACTGCTTAAGAGATAGGAGAGAGGCAAAAAATGCCAGTATCTGCCTGCTGGGAATAGCCATAGAAGGAGGAATTTCTGCAAACTTCACAAGTACTTTTGTTCCATGTCTCTTTCTTAAAATACGTGGCAGAAGGGCAAGACGGATTAAGGAAGAAGGTTACATACAGAAAGGGAACAGCCAGACTGGCATCCTCCAGCTATCTCCTCTTGATCAGTCTCTAAAGGTCATTTCCAGTTTGCTCAATTTAATACAGCCTGCACACTGAGCTGTGATAACACTGCAGCAGAAGACAGTACCAGCTTTCTGATTGTCTTTCATCAACATCTTGCACTGTGTGACACCAGCACAGAGCTTTGTACACCTTCCTCAGGGCTGACATAGCTTGGTTTGTAATATCAATTATTAAGAGAATTTGTATTTCTGTAAAGAGTCATCTGTTTTCTTCCGTCCCCTTTTCAGAGCTGATTTTGATGATTCTGCTACCTATTCAGCAGTCGCAACAAATGTCCATGGGCAGGCATCAACTAATTGTGCTGTGATTGTGCGAAGTAAGTCTTACTTCATCATTAAAACAAGAAATAAATATCATGCTCATGTCATTGAATGTTTATTGTCTGTTTATTTAAAGGGTTCAGAGAAGACGAAGAGCCTCACCCAGCTGGGATAATGCCTTTCCACTGTAAGTATTATTTTCTTCTTTTTGCTTAGACAGTTTATGTGCTCTTATCAGAGTAAAGTTTTACAGATGAGAAAATTGGATACAACTTGTTTCTTCTGGCTTTGCTTTCTAAGCATTCAGTTACAATACGAGTTATCCAGATGCTTTTGCTTTCCCAGTTGCATTTCTAGATCAGCATGTAGTATAATAGAGAGCTCCATCTTCGGATGGGACAGCAATCTGTTTGTGCCAAGTCAATTCACCTATATTCAAGAACATTTTCATTTTGTTATGCACAGTGCCCCTGTCGTATGATGTTTGCTTCACTCACATTGATGTCCAGTTTCTGGAGAAGTTTGGAGTCACCTTTGGAACTGAAGGTGAAACACTGACCCTGAAGTGTACTATGTTGATCACCCCAGACCTGAAAAGACTGCGACCTCGTGCTGAGTGGTATAGAGATGGTAAGTTAGTACATTGAATTGAAGCTACCTGGAAAACGCTGGCAGAAACACTGAGGACACAGATCAGGCTTAGAACTTGAGATTCTCAGAATTAAATTTGGAATAGAGCAATTCTCTAGTTAGAATTTATAGACTTGCACTCTCTTTCAGTTAAGTGACTTGGAAAACTTTTTCTTGAACACACATTTACAGCAACAGGAGGTAATCTCATATTATCTAATAACACAATAGTTAGAACATTTAGTGAGTAGGTGGAGATCCAAACTCACTTCCTAGATTTGACCATGATTTATAATTGAATGCTGTGACCACTGAGCTGAAGGATACTCGCAAAGCAGTAAATTAAAGTTTGAAGCAATGAGGTGTGGGCGTGGGCCTCCACTTCCAGCTTGCTCCAGTATTTATTGTGAATTTTATATTAAAATCAATTTAATTTATAGTTCAGAAATACTTATAGGAGCCAGGCCTGAAACACATACCTTTGCTCTGCTGTTTAAGTGCTTTTGGTAGGTTGCTTTCCTTGCCTCTTTTGTCAGTGAAAAATTATGCGATGCCAAGTGAAGCAGTCTTAGCTGGAAGTACTGAAGAAAACATCACTGAAGCACACCGTACAGTCTGGGGGATGGTACACAAACCCTGCATGAGTAGTGTTGTTCACCGCAACAAAAAAAGGTCTTGAAACATAAAACTAACTACTTAAAGTTTAATGCATATCAGTCTATTGTAGATATTTAGCTCACCACTTTTCACCAACCACAAGCTCTGTGTAGGATTCTAACATAAATATTCAGTCTGAGGATTTAAGGAAAGCCTTGGTTATCTTTGAATGGTCAGACCTTTCCCCAAAGGGACCACATTTGAGAATGGTGGACTCCCAAAGCTGGTGATTGGACTGGTCCCAGACGAGCTGGTAGAAATTTCCATAGCTGACAAAATGTGGTGTATAAACTAAGAAGTGATAGTAATATTAATAAGTCAGTCAACAAAATTCAAGACTAGGAAAATCAGAAAAAGGACTCATTGCTGCTAGTTATGCCTTTTGTTTCATGTACATCGCAGTTTTACATAGATTTGCATCCAATCCTTCAGTGAATGGACTGCTACTTACTGTTTCATTCCTGTTTGTCTATCATTGTGGATACTTCATTGTGATGGGACTATTAGATGTTACTAAAACAAAAATAGCTTTTTTGTTTGGTGGATAACCTAAAATCTAAGGGACATCCTTGAACCCAGATTCTGTTTCCACTGAAGTGTACAGGGATTTGTAATTGTTATAAACAATCACTCACGTCACCTTTACTTTGTCTCCTGCTGGGCCCAGTTTCTTGAGGTGCCAGACCTCTGAAATTTTCAGTTTGGAACTGCTAATTTTCAAGGACTGCCCTATATTGTTCACTTTTCATCCAACATGAATTGTTCTTGTGCTATAGATAGGTGAACAAAAGCTTACAGCCCTTTCAGTTTAACCCTTCAGGATGCCAAGATAATTCCCTCTTGATATGTAACAATATTATGCTCTTTATTTTCTCCCGTGTTTGGCTTAAGTTTACCTTCCCTGTAAAAGCCTTAGATGAGAACTTGGTCTCTTTGAAGCCAGTATGTTTTTGCTAGTCAGTCAGATAAACCTTCATCCCATGAACCTACTTACGTTACGGGAAACAAGGTGATAAAAACAAGCTTAGATTTGTCCTTCATTGCACGTACATGGGTCACAATATTTCCAAGAGGTGTACAGGTGCATCGACTGGCAGAACTTGTTCCCAAACACAGCAGGAATTCATGCACTATCAACTCCTGCTATGTGCTACAGTTTCCCGCATTGAGTCTCTTGAGAGCTGGAGGCAATGCATATATGTAAGCAATGAGAAGGTTCATAATTTGTTTAACACCATGTGCTTTAGACTTTCTTTCTTTTTTTTTTTNAATACTTAATTCTACTCTTGCATTAATCAAACTGTATTTTTCCTAAAAATTTTCAGTTTTGTGTTAATCAAATAATAACATCTAAAGCCCTGAGATGGACATGTATGATTTACTGCTAATAATTATACACATGAGAAATATGTGTTTATCCAGCATTAATAAGCTTCAGGTGAGTGAACCTTATTGAGGATGTCTACTAGACTCCTAGGGGCATATAAGTCAACTGAATCAAATCCTCTAAAGTGGTTTGAGATTTGACAAACATGAATATGATGTCTTTAATTCATAGCCCACTTAGAACAATTTAAGATACTGAAAGAAATAAATAAAAATAATACTTCAGAAACATATATCTAATCTGGATATGAGTTCAGGTGGTAACAGGAGCTTTCTGTTATCTATCTATAATAGAATATAAACACTGTAAAGCTATATGCACCAACATTCTGCAGCCATTTATACTATAATCTAGAATACAATAATTGAATTCAGAGGGAAAAATCATGGAGTGCTGAATTTAGCTGAAATTTCAGCAACCAAAATACATGATGAAAAGAAGCTTTAGTATATAGTAATTACCCACACTTTCTATGAATTTTCAGCAGAGTAATATTTTAGGAAAAACATCTCATGTACTGAAAACAACCCTTGAGGACTGAGTCACACCGTCTCCGAGGGTTAGTCTCCTGCAGGTTTGTTCTTTGGTAAGTTCTGGGAGAAGTGACAGAGCACAACATGTTAATAGACTGGGAATACAAGTGCAGTAGTGAGACCCTGTAACTGTAATATTATTGTGATGGCAGGTGCATGAATACCTGCTTTATCAGAACTTCTGAATATGTTTGTGGCCTCCAAAATTTACTCCTCTTGGCTTGTCTAGAAAGTCATCCATCCAGACTGCATTAAAAGAGAGAGCTCCTGCTTTCTTAGGGACTCTAGTGGGCCTTGTGTGAAGGAGAAAAGTTTTTCTCTTACCAAGCATGACTGTCTCTACAATTTCTGGTCTCGGGTACACATAAAAGGTGGAAATGGGTGATGTTGGCTTTAATAGACAATACAGGCTTGCCTACAGTTTCTGTAGATTCAAAGTAGAGTGTCTACCATTCCACTCAAGCTTGGAGTCTAAATAAGTAACCTGCTTTTCAGAGGTGCTGGTCCCTCAACTTAACTTTTTCTTTAGGATTTTCCACAGAACTCATGCGTTGGTTAAAGTTTCTAGGTGAAGACATTTTATGATTCAAAGTACTTCATGTCTCTCTGCACAAAGTCTTAGTATCATTGTGACATGCATGACAGAAAGGGGACATGCAGATATTCTAGGTAAGGATCTCATGATTCAGAATCTCATGGGAAGGAATGTGACTGAATTCATTTTGTGCACTTCTTGGAAAACAACTGTATGCTTAGGTGATTATGTAATTTACTGCTGTAAGCTTTAGTAGCCTGTGTCTTCCAGATGCTTTTTTATCTGAATGTGTGTAATTTTTTTATGCCTTCTTATGCAATTCAGCTGGTAGGTGGGAAAACTGATTCCTTTGAAATTGTCTGCTCCAAGGTATATTTAAGCAATAGAATAATACGCATTTATAGATATTCAGCTTCTTTAAATACGGTTCTGCTGCATTGATTACAATAAATTAGTATGCAATAGGTCTTAGGGAGTTAAAAATCAAAAATAATCCAATCAATTATTAAAAAGGGTGATATGAGAAAGTCCCTTGGCTAGCATAAAATACCCTGCTTATTCTTTTGCTCTGGTTTCACTAGGCAATCAGATTAATTTGCATTAATCATGGGTCACCACCTCTCACCTGTGAGAGATTCAAATTTAATTTTATTCACTGCTCAACAGGCATGCCTTGAAGATTTAAATTTAGTGTGTATTTATAGCAATCTTCAGATTAAAGTGAAATCTGGTCTTTAAACTTGGAGGAAGAAATTGAGTAATCTGACATTTGACCTGAACAGGTAGCAGAACTTATTAAAAATGAAACAAAGTTCCACCCTGCATTCATTACAGGGTATGGCAGGTTTTCATGTCATTGTTTTGAAATGTAGATAATATTTTCCTCTGTCAGTGTATTAAAAATTATAGTGATGGAATTCTGTTGCTGCCACTACATAGGGTAGTCTGAGACTTCATATTCTCTAAAATTCACTGATGGAATAAGTTTACAGAAGTGCAATTTACTCTCTGTAGAGTTTTCATAGCATCAAAGCAGCATCACTGTGAATAAAGCTGGCATAAAGGTTGGTTTGTGCCCCTGATCAGCACAGAGCTGCACTAGCACGTAGGTTGTTCTGGCCAGCATAGTAATGTATCCGATGTGTCTTCTCTTCCAGATGTGCTGATAAAGGACTCCAAGTGGACAAAGCTGTATTTTGGAGAAGGCCAGGCAGCTCTGTCCTTTACCCATCTGAACAAAGATGATGAAGGTTTATACACCCTGCGCATGGTTACAAGAGGTGGAGTGAGCGAATACAGCGCATTCCTGTTTGTCAGAGGTAAACTTTTCATCTGTTTCTTGGGGAGAAATGAAAAAGAGCAGTAGAAAGATTAGTTTTATTAAACAGTGCCATGTAATGACTGAAGTACAAAAGAAATCCAGCTTTGTGGTAGTTCATAGTTTGATTTATATAGTAGTCTGTGCTAGAAAAAACAGTCACCTTACATGAATAGGGAGCTTCAAAAGGAGCATGCTCCTGAGGACATTTTGTTTCCTGAAGAACCAGAGAAATCATTCTTGTGAAAAAACAGCTTGTTTCTTTATTTACCATTGTTGTGGTTTAACCTGGCTGGCAGCTAAAACAACCACAGAGCCGTTGGCTCACTCCCCACCTCCCTCCCACAGTCGGATGGGGGAGAGAATCAAAAAGGTGAAAAAAGTAAAACTCATGGGCTGAGATAAAGACATTTGAATAGGACAGAAAAGGAAAATGATGATAACAACAACAACAACAATAATAATAATTTAAATAATGTACAAAATAAGTGACGCACAGCACAATTTCTCACCACCCGAAAGCCGATGGTCAGCTAGTTCCCAAGCTGCAATGGTGCCTCATGGCTAGCTTCCCCAGTTATATACAGAGCATGACGTCATACGGTATGGAATATCCCTTTGGCCAGTGTGGGTCAGCTGTCCCATCTGTGTCCCCTCCCAACTCCTTGTGCACCCCCAGCCTACTTGCTGGTGGGGTGGTGTGAGGAGCAGAAAACTTATCTGTATTCTTGCCTTGATTCTGTGTAAGCACTGCTCAGCAACAATGAAAATGTCTCTATATTATCAACAGTGTTGTCAGCACAAATTCAAAACATAGCCTCATACTACCTACTATGAAGAAAATTAACTATCCCAGCTGAAACCAGCACAGCCATCTCCTTTCCCGGTAGGAAATAAACATCTTTGCATACTACCAGTCCTCCCAGTGAAGGCTTTAGCTCTGGAAATTACCAACTGGGAATGAGCCTTATTGGGGATTCTTATAGCCTGTGCCTGGCCTTAGGAGGAGGTACAGGAAAAGCAAAATAAATATTCCCACCACTATACCAGTCAAAGTCATCTCAATAATCAGAGAAAAGAAGCAAAGTAAAAAATTAGCTTACTGAAGAAATATAGTTTTCACAAGGGACACAGATAAAAGGAGGTAAATGTATTAAAATAGAATAGAGGTCATATTTTTCCTTCACATTTGCATACACAACTCTCAATGAAGTGAGAATGAGCTTCCACATGCACCTGTGAGCAGAACTTAGTTTTCACTTTTTTATTTTGTCATTGAAAGATGAAAATATCTCTGGCTGAGAAGTTCTTTCAGTCTTTTAAATACATTGGACAACAACCTTGATGGTGGCAAGTTGGAGCAGCCCCACGGAAGCCATTGGAGCTGTATTAATTTTAAACCTTGTTCTTCCAGGAAATCTATTGGAACATATGTGTCTTGCAGAACTGTTGTCCAGGCAGTTTGCGTGAGGTTGAGGGACATGAATGGTTTTTTAGGGGGCTGAGATCCATCTTCCTCACAGGACTAGTGTAAAGCCTTCATCAGCTTTGCAATGTGTCCTGAACAAGCCACTCTGCCACTCTGATCTCATTGGTAACAATTTGCTAAAGCTTTCTATTTCCCAATTACCTTCTAAGAAAGAAAGTAGCCAGGTGAAAAAGGTCCACTAATGTATAATAACTTTCCTAGAAGTTATTGTTGTAGTGGTGGGTCAATTTTAGGTGCCTCTGTTGTCCATTTTATACCATGTCTCATCTTTTTGTATGCACAGGACCTTGGACTTGAGCTATGTCCTCTGGAGCATCTAGTGTTCTCTGTTGGCCTTCCTCTTGCCTTTTTTCACGTAGACTGTGATCTGATACTGAGCACCAGTCACCTCACAACTGATTGCAATTAGAATCTATAGATTTAGACTCTAGGATGTTTTTGTGTTTTAGAAACCTTTTTTTGAAGGGAGAGAACTTTACCTGTTACAGTTGCAGACTTCATTAGGAGTTGTGGGTCCACATCAGTCAACACCTCTCAAAATGAAGACACGAAAGGGTATCTTAATGGTGGAACATTGATTACTTATGCCTGTTGGTATTGCAAGACTTTAAATAAAAAGCAGACTTAGAAATGTTCCAGGAGCTTGCAAATCTTTTATTCCTTGAGAGATTTATTTTCCTCTGCTACGTGTTCTTTACAGAGTACCTTGGTCTGATCAGTAACCCACTGAGCTACAGCTTTCAATGGGAAAGAGCATCCAAAACACATGGGGTAGTTGGGCTTTTAATTCTCGTGAAAAGTAATGGGTGTTTGATGTCCTCAAAAATATCCCTGAACATTTTTATCCATAGGGAGATATAGACATTATGGGCCTGATTCATTAGTGCAGTGAAATCTTTGGGCTCCCATTCATATAAACAAATAGCACAGTGAACTGGAAATCTTCCCTTTTGTCTTTGTGGTAGATTTCGGAGGAGTCAGGGTCAAAACTGATTTATTTTTATTTGTGGTCCAGATGCTGATGCATTGATCGCGGGAGCACCAGGAGCACCGATGGATGTTAAATGCCACGATGCTAACAGAGACTATGTTATTGTTACCTGGAAACCACCAAACACAACCAGTGAGAGCCCAGTCATTGGATATTTTGTTGACAAGTATGTAAACATTGGGATTTATTTAATTTTGTTTGTTGCCAAAAACATGTATGTACTGAAGAAAAAAACCCCAAACCATTATATTCTTCAATAAGCTGGTTCTTTAGATATATTTTTACAGATGCCAGGCACTGGAACTCAGTCACCTACTGTATTAAATTACTAGATTGTTCACTGGCAAACTTTTAGCCCAAATGATCTAGTACCTTCCCAGGCAATTCTGGGCACAGTCTGGGAGTTAGCAAGGGCTAGGGGCCATTCCCCGTAATCATTTTCAGGCAGCCACACTTTATCAGACACTAAAAATGTTCAATAGTATGGCTGTGGCCAAATCAGAGAATGAGCCCTGGCAATATTTAATTTATGGAAGCCAGAATCCACAGGCATCTTGAATTAGATTTAGTCTCTAATCAGTATACCGCAAAAGCCGAAATCTAAGAATTATGACATTATCTTTTTATTTCTGCCTCAACTGTGGTACACCAGGAGCTCAAGGCATGGGCTCCCAGGAGCTGGTTGTTTAAATCAGAATGGCAGTCCTCTCTCCTCCAGTCTGCTTTGCAGTTTGCTGGGGTTTAAGCTCAGTGCTGGCAGCCCAGGAGCAGGGGATCCAAGCGCTATTTTGCACGTCTCTTCCACTGAAGTGCATGCTTGCCCCTTGTAGCCAGAGCAGAACATCTGATCCTTAGTGTGTGAAACTGTCAGTCAGCAAAAACATTACTGAAATGATTTTGTAATGTATACTGCTCTACACTTAAAAGCAACGTTTGCAGCTCATTGCTATTTCTACCCTGTAATTTGGTCTAGTTCAGATACAACTGTCTGGGAATTGCTGGAAAATGTTGGCTGATGAATAGCAGTCAGTATGAAGAAATTAACTTAAGCCCTGGGGACTCTACCATTTATATCCAATTTGTGCAGTGCATAGATCATGAGAGTATTTCACCTATTTTGTACATAATCTAGTCAGCTGTGCCTTTTGACATTTTGCTTGGATTACTGCAGCACCAGGGAGTCCTTGATCATGAACCTATTTTTCCTGGTGCTGTCAGGGCAAAAGGCAGTCTTCTCCACAGAAGTTTATAGTAGTAGGACACAAAGCAGATGTGTACACACAAAGGAGCCAGTATGATGACATCACTCTGCTTCTTGATGACTCCTATGCTCTGTGGCCCATCCATTGTTGGAGGGAAAAGCACAAAGATGCTTGCTTAAAAATATGGCAAGAAATAGATGGGAAAGATTAGATGCATGTTGCAGTTTCAGCATGTTCTGTGGAGATGCATATTAAAAATAAAAGTGAATAACTTGTTCTTCAGATGACAAGGAAGAGAACCAAATGGAAGGAAAGCAGAGAGAGTTGAAAAGGCCAAAAACCATGCAAGAAAAATGACCTTTGCAATTGCATTATGAATAAATATGAGCA
This sequence comes from Aramus guarauna, assembly GCA_013400195.1. Taxonomy (NCBI): domain Eukaryota; kingdom Metazoa; phylum Chordata; class Aves; order Gruiformes; family Aramidae; genus Aramus; species Aramus guarauna. Next base: position 68,387 of record VXBL01009962.1, read on the forward strand.
AGGTGGGAATTGGTTGTCTGATCAGAGGAAAGAGTGTATAAATTGTGTGACTTTCATTAATGAGGTGTATGGTTCAATTCCTCGATTTAGTGAGGATGACTTCTGCGATTCTGACTTAGTCTGTGTAGGATGGTGTACATTTTCTGTGGGATGATACTGATAAATGCTGTCTGCTGCTGCTCCAAGATGTGAAGTAGGTTTGGAAAACTGGGTCCAGTGCAATGATGCTCCTGTAAAAATCTGCAAGTATCCCGTGACTGGTCTTTACGAGGGACGATCTTACATTTTCCGTGTGAGAGCTGTGAACAGTGCTGGCATTAGCAGGCCTTCTCGAGTCTCTGAACCAGTTGCAGCTCTTGACCCCGTTGACCTGGAGAGAACACAAAGTAAGTTATGCAAGACTGAAACAGATGCTGAATATTTTATCTTTTTTATTTATTTATTTTTACTTTAAGATTCCTTTTGCTTAGTGTACCTAAGGAACAGAGTTTATTTCTTCCTTTGACTGAATATCTCACTAATTTCAAGGTGGGGGATGTAGTTGGAATGGCAAGGTCCATACAGGCAGTTTGGCAGGACCTGGGGACTCCATCTCAATTATGGCTGGTTTTGATTAGCTTTGAATATAGACACTCATTATCACAAGAAGCAATGTTTTGAAAGGGGATTATATGCCCTGGAAGCCTGTATCATTTGCACTGAGAGATGGGCATTCAGATCCCATAAACTTCTACGTAGTAACTTTTGAAAAGGCTATTGAATGTCTGATTTAGTTAAAGAAAAAATAGAAATTGTCATATGAATTCACTGGCGCACAGACTGTTGTATTTATCTCTTTTTCTCAGTGAAGTGCCAGCACTGGCACAAAGTCCCTGTGCTACAGGTTGGGAGGTCTGTGATATTGAGACTTTTCTGGCAGATGGAAAAAGTCAATCTAATGAACAAACTCTTTCTGAAAACTGGTCTTGTGCTCAAGGCCACTGCAGACTGCAAAGGAGCCTTACAAGAGCTCCTCCATGAACAGAGTAAGCTGGCTTGCTCTGGGGAGTACTTTTATTGATTTAGCCTTGTCCTAAACCCCTGTGCAGATTCCGTATATCGTGTACTTGCACACCTTCTGTTTTGTGTGATCCTTTTACTCAGAGGGGAATTAAACTCATTATGAAGACCGCAGAGGACTGCCCCAGCGTTGCTTGTAAAATCTGAGTTGAAGATGCTGTCTTTCCGTTAGCTTTACGATTAATTCCTATAACAAAAGTGCAATTCATGATACAATTGTTTATTAATCTGCCATAGAATTGAATCCATCTACTGTGACTATGATTCATGCCTTTTAACACATCTTTAAATAGTACTGTCTTATCATGCTCTTTTTTCCTATGAAAGTGAATGAGCTGGTGTATGACTTTGGGTGGACTCCATCTGGGGAAAGATTTAATAACAGGGTTGTAGAAATAGAGGTATATGGGCTTTTGAACAGGTGATAAACAAGAATTTGCAAAATTTGTAAATATATTAAACTGGATCAAGAATCTAATTGAATATTTTGATTAACAGCTATTCATGTGGATGAAGGGCGAAAGATTGTGATCAGTAAGGACGACCTTGAAGGTATGTAGCATTTCTGTGATTTCAGTCCATCTGTTTATATTCCAGGAATTTAGCATTATAATTAGAAATACAGCTTGAAAAGAAATCCACCTAGTGAGCAAACTCTTTATAATAATGAATAAAGACAGATATTCTGGCTTGCAAGGCTGAGAGAACACAAGTAAAAGATGAGGTCTAAAAGGACAGAGAACATCACACTCTCAACAGCGCTACTTTCATTATGTGCTGACAGCATCTCCTCACCTTTTTGCTTTGGCTAGTGCTAAGCTGAGTTTAAATAGCTGAACACCGCATTGGATTGCCCACATTTCCCTTCTTCCAATCCTTCTGGGAGCTAAATACAGCTTTTTTTTTGGATTGAATTTGATGATCGGAGCAAATTATTTCCATTTTGATAAAAACTTATGCAATCCATCCCACTTCTTTAATTAATATATCAATCTGAATAGAGAGGTTGTTCTTAAGGTTAAGGCTATACGCTAAATATTGTTTTTCCTCAGGAGAACTGAAGAGATCACTGCCAACTTTTGATATAAAGCCTGAATTTTTTCTGGTTTTGGTTGTTTCCATATGTGGTGACTTTTGTAGGCTTGGATAACGATCTTCTTTTCACTTGAATTGTCAAAAATGTTAACTATAAAGGCTCAGTAGTAAAAAAAACAAAAAACAAACAAAAAAAAAGTCTGTCTACTCTCTTCCACAAAGGTTATAGAACTGTAACTCCGATAATAACATACTAAAAGAGAAGCCACCTGAGAGCAGGTGTAGTTCAAAAGAGAATCAGATGTTACATGGTTTTCCCAGTGTGTGAGCAGGACAGATTAAGTTTCTCTGTTTTTTACAGTGGTACCCTAAATGAATTGATATGGGTGTTATAGGATCAGAATTGCATCACAGGATTATAATACATTTGTCTTGTTTGGCTTCACAGAGTGTACTCCTGCTCTCAGGATTGCCTGAGAATGATCAGAAGCATTAAATGGCCACTCTAGCATAAGCATGAATAATGATATTTGGATTTCTGTTACATGAATGTGTATATTTAATAAAGGAGTATGAGTGTCCAAATACCACTGTTTATATAGATCATTACTTCAATCTGCAAGATTAGAGACCACTTCTGAAAAAGTGATCTCATAGATCCCAAATGGATGACAAAAGATCACTTTGCATTCTGAGAGAGCAGGCTGTACCATCATATTATATCATTACAAATTTTTTCATCTTTGGGGTTTTCAAGGATGTAAGAAAACATATTGAGATTTAGTTATGTGAAACCAGTCGGAAACCTTTTGAGTTTATGCATTATGCTGTGAAGGATTATTGTAATTTTCTTGACTGTATGTCGGCAATTTTGTCTTAAGCTCAGCTGATTCATGTGCTTTTCTTAAAGAAAAAGTGTATTTGTAGGAAATCAAATATAGAAAGCATTGAGAGAAAATAAATCTTCTTTGGACGTGTCAGTTTGTTTTAAAAAAAGTTTGGTTTTGATTGGGAAACGTGTAAGATGAAATAACTTCAGTGTACATTTTGAGCCTGGTTGGTTCTACAGATGTTTATAAACTGTTAAAACATCACTTCCATGATTTACAGTTTATTATTGAAACATTTTTCTCTTTTTTTAATGTCAAATCCTAAGCATTTAGAGGATATATGCTCCTTGCTAGCCTGAGAAGTTGCAAAATAAACCTTAAAAGAACAAAATTTTTTGCTTTCTCTCTTGCAAGCCATAAAAATAAAATATTTGTAGGTATCTGCTGAGTTGCTCTTTCTGACCTGTTACTGAGAGGAAATTTCTTCAGGGCTGTGTAGCTATACCTGAAGTGGTCCATCACAGGCCTGAGCCTCTGCTCTCTAGTGCTGTTTTACACCACTGTAATTCCTGGGGAAGCGCAACCGGCTGCTTTGCGCACTGCAGTGGGGGATCGTGACCACAAAGGGCCACGTTGAACTGCTCCAGCCTGGCCCGGGTACGCAGGTCCTGCCTCTCGTTCCTGGTAACCCTGCAGAGGGCTGGTGACATCTTTTTATGTCTGTGATGCCCAGTTTTTAGAAGTGCTTTAGACCATACAGCTAGTAATATCATCATGTTACAGGACATATTGCTAATAGGTTCTGCTTCCTTTCCTGCTTTCTGCTTTGTTTTAAGCTGCTTTTCTCCTTACTGTACTTCCCTTCCAGATATCTTCTTCTGATCTAATTTCTCGTAATAACTCTTTAGACTTTGGTCTTTGATCAAAAAATATGTCTTGTTTGCATATAGTGAGTAGGTTTTTTTTCCAAGGCGTTCTGCCCAGCAGATGGGAGTAATTCAAATGTGATCAAAGAAAAAAAAAGTGTGACAAATGCACAGGTTTTCAGGGGGCATATTTAAGTTTTACTGAAAAAGTAAATAACTAGCTCTTAATACTGATGATTTATTTCTCAAAATTTAATTGAAGTGAGCAAGTGAACCGCACAGATGATATCGTAGCCCCTAAGAGCTGAGCATAGCACTGCAGGGTGTGAGTTCACGAAGACGAGCTGTAGCATGAGTGCTGACCTGGGGGTTAATCTGCTGTTTGACACTTGCTGCATTTATTACTCTTCCAGGCGATATTCAGATTCCAGGCCCTCCCACCAATGTACATGCTTCAGAAATCAGCAAAACATATGTTGTAATCAGCTGGGATCCACCTGTTCCCCGTGGCAAGGAGCCACTGACGTATTTCATTGAGAAGGTACTGTACTATACAGTGGCATTTGGCTGTAAGGCATTTCACTGCTGTGTGCGATTACATTCAACTCATTTTTAGAACTGCAGAACGGACAGTGAAACTAACACTTTCTGAGATCTCACAGGATTCGGTAATGGGATGTTAGAGAAACACAGACAATCAAATTTCTTATTACAGGATTTAATGATCATTGAAATTCAAGGTCCAGGGAAATGGATACCCCTGTGCTGTTTGCTTACTGCTGTCTAAAATGTGAACAAACTACATGTGTAAGGTAGAAATTTAATGGAAGAAAAAACATGTTAAGGTTTCACAGTCCTACAGACAAGACTGGAAGTCTGCAGTCTGACCATACTAAAGGGAAGCTTCTGGTAGTCCTGTGATAGAGCAAGGAATAAAACGTGACTCATAATTTGATCCTCGCTTTCCTTTTTGCAGGCTTACGGTACCCTTTGCCATACTCTGACATTTCCAATTTATTCTCTGTAAGGTCAACAGAGAGGCAGACGTCTGTCTCAGGTTGTCTGCTCCCTGGTAGTCTTCATGACTGCCTTCTTCTTCCCTTTGACTTGACACAGGACTTCCGTGATCACAGTAGAGGAGGTTTGTTCTGCTCCCATCTAGGCTGCTAAAATGTGGATACATCTGTCTGGGAGCCAGGTCTCTAAATTAAGTATGTTGGATTACAGCCAGAGGTCATCATCTTTCGTTCTTGCTACAGAGTTTCCCTGTTACTTCAGTAGGTAAATTTGGCCTCATACCTGACCTCTAAAACTCTTACATGCCAAGCTATACTTAGTTTTTATGAGTTATGCCACTAGCATATGCCCCCTCTTAATGATCCACAAGCACTAAAACTGTCCATAAAGCTGCCATACATTCAATTTACATCTTGAATATTTGATAGCCCTTATCACGTTTTTTTTTTTCCCCTTTTCACATCTGTTCAGTACATCCTCCAATGTTCATTTCCCAGTCAATCATTCTGTTCACATTACTTCTCTTTTTGCAGCCCCCATCTTGTCTTTTCCTTCTCAGTCACATCAAAATCTCCGCTTCAAAAGCCCTTAACAGCCCACCTCTACACCCTTCATCACCCATTACCTGCTGGATGTTGAAACAATAGGTGTAAAGTGAAGTCCAGTCACTAGTTAAATTTTCCAGCCAGTGTATCCATAATTTCTCCCACTCTGCCTTTCACATTCAAGAAAAGTAATGAAAATTTCCATGGAAATAAGTATCTAGTTTTCTTTTTATGCATTACAATATCATATCTTTCTTGTAATTATTCCCAGTTGTACGCATCTGCTCTTATCAATACATTTCAAGCTACTGACTTGAGGATTTTGAACCATCTAGGCATGAAAAGACCTACTTATTTCCAGAATATGCAGAAATAGCCCACATAAAAAGCTCAGATGTAGATTTCCATTGAGTGGACACCTACACTTGGTTAGTTGAATTTCATTGAAGTATGAATTGGAAAATACATGTATCTGCATGTTTTACAGAAATAGATTTATATAACTCCAGAAACAATGTAGAGCAATGACAATGATGAACAAACAAGTCTTAATTAAATGCCAAACTTACTGAAGGGAAGTGAGAATGAGGACTAAAAGGCTATTATTAGGAAAAAAAAGTTCATTATACTAATTAATACCTGAATCTAAAATCCTTTTGCATATAAATAACTTATATATATGAATAGCCCAGTCAGTTCATAGGTGAATGTTTGTTTTTTGCTTTCCACCATCATCTGTTAGTTTAGAAAAGCACAATTTCTAATTAATTTATTTCAAATAAAGAAGTCTCAGTCTTGAAGAATAAAAATGAATTTTTAAAGGTTTCAAGAAACACAAAATGGAAGCAAGTTCTCTATGCTGCACAGCAATGTTCCCTTAAAAACAGATAAATCAAATCAAATTACAAAATAAAATGTGATGTTGATTCTTTCCTCTGTTAAAATGAAATGTAACAATTAATGGTTTCCATGTCAGAAAGTAAAATATATGTCAAAATACTGTTTATTTAATCTTTTCCATATTTTTGTTATGAAGAAAATGGATGTTTTATTTCTTCTTTTCTGAGAACACTAGGTGGATTCAGTATCTGTGAAAAAAGATTTTGATATATAGGCTTCAGCTGTTTACCAATTTATTATTTATCTATAGTTGGCCTCATTATATACAGGGTAGTTTCCAAGCACCCATGAAACACTGTTCCTCCTCTAAGAAGTTCACAGTCTATCAGGTCTTGTTCACAGGCTCTCTGTTCCAAAGTTTTATAAGCATTTAATTTGTATGCACCTTTCTGTGCTTGAAAGAAATTTTATTTAAGCTATTTACTGGGCACTTGGATTTTACTAAAATTGCTGAAAGACTCCATGACTCATTTTTGTTTTGGGTCAAGAGTTTATCTGGGGAACCTAATGGACAGCAGACTTCTCTCAGAGTGGTGGTTTTCTGGCTCTCTTCTGTGTGTAGTTGTGATGATGATTAGCTCAGTTGCTGCATTAAGAATATTCAAAAGTAATTATTTCATTTGATGAATGCTTTTAGGGACATGACCTTACTCAACAGAATACATAAAGATATAGCAATGCATAAAGTAACATCCCTCTCCCTCCCTTTATGCAGAATTTGGATTAGGACTTGCTTGCTTTATACCAAACCTTTGGGTGTTCAAGTGAGTTTTGCAGGACATGAGATTAATTCTTTTGGGACCAATCACAGCTGACAGTCATGGCCCTAACTGAAGGCTAGCTGTATGTACAAGTGTGCATATATTGAAGTCTAGACAAGCAGGGAGACAGTGAGATATTCAGACCTTTTTGTAGAGTAATGGGATGCATGAGCCATGAGAATTTGCATATGTTAAAGCGAGGCATTTGAGAATGATCCTTCTGCTTTAGCTCTTAAATAAATTCATGACAGGATGCAATACAGCAATATGTTCATTTTTTGACAGTTCACAGAAGTGATTCACAGCTTTTTTGTTTGTTTGGTTTGTTTTTTGTTTGTTTGTTTGTTTTAGTCCATGGTTGGCAGTGGTAGCTGGCAAAGAGTCAATGCACAGGTTGCAGTAAAATCTCCTCGCTATGCAGTGTTTGACCTTGCAGAAGGAAAATCATATGTTTTCCGAGTCTTGTCAGCAAACAAGCATGGCATCAGTGATCCATCTGAAATCACAGAACCTATTCAACCACAAGATACCATTGGTAAGGCATTAATTGTAAGATGTTAATATTAAATATAATTGATGTTTTAAGAAAATTGAAATAGACAACTCTCATTAGACTTAGATTAGGATAATGACAATAATAGTAATTGAATCAATTGGTGTTCAATACTGTGAAGGATTTAAAAAAGACCAAGATGCTACGTTTTAGAAACATTCCAACATTTTCCTAATGATCACAAGTCTCCTTGCTGAGACCAATAATTATTAAAAAGTTAAAGTAATTTTAGTTATTCATTCTTCAGAGTCCTCTATTAATGTGACTTGTCAAAAAATAGGTTAATCGCTAACTTAGATAATTATATTGTCTGGCTCAGGTAATTATATACTACCTAATTCCCTACAGTTTCAGCTAGATAAGGTAGCCTTTTGTTTCTTAGTATTCTAAGTTGCAAATTACTGCTGGTGCAGAATGCCGGTGGCATGCAGATGAGTAGATTTCAGGGATAGGGGAAGATACATCTACATATTCAGTGGTAACTTTACAAATGAAAATGAAGTGTTTATCTTGGGGCCACATTCAAAAACACAAGTGAAAATTTAGGGAGTGGTTATTCATCTTGTTGCTCAAATATTTTGTTTGCTCTTGCAGTTTTGCAGAGGTCATATAGAACGGCCCCATGTATTGACAACTGTCACCTTAAGAACACATATCTTACTAGTAAACTTGCTAGAAATATATGAAATATTTACAGTATCTGATATACCATAGTTCACTAAATGTTGATAGATATAGCCTTCTTAATGTTTACCATAATTTTAGAAAATATAATCCATCACCTTTAGCTTGATCTGTAACTATACATGATGAAATAAAAACATATTTTTCTTTTATGTATTCTTGATTTGATGTCTCATTAATGGATATAAATTATTTAAACCATTCAAGAGTCCCCAAGGTAGGGAAGAAAAATACTCTATTTATTTCACTTAGTACAGAAAACAGGCTATTCCTTAGGGGTTAATGCAGGACATTCTGAATAAATCATAGCTATAGCTGCAAGCAGAAAGCAAAAGATGCTATTTTAAAGAGAAACTGCAGGAGTATTTTCAGAAGTGGAGTTTACCACCTGAGCTAAAATATGCCAGACACACATGGTTCCTTTTGGTTGCCTGCACATAACGCCAGCTGACATTCCTAAGGGTAGCTCAGACAACTTCATGGGTCTGGCAAACATTACACAGGAACGATGGGTAGTTTTCTCTCTTGAGAAGAAACTAGAGGATTGGATGGGGTATCCTAGGCCATGCAAGATGACACAATATTATGTAATTGAATTGAGTGGTAAAAGAGTATTCAGTTAGAGATTAACATCTAAATTTAGTTGTTTCCATGTAGGCATCTACAGGACCTCTAGATGTCTTTGCTCTCACTGTGGCAATTGGAGCCTGGAGGATAAGTTGGCTGATGTTGCCATAAGTTGCCCCATGACACCTAGCTATGGCGTGTCTACATTATGGTGAAATGAATAATTTTTAGGACTCTACCAACCACAGAACTGAGACTTGGTTTAATTGGCCAAACACACATATAGTAGCTATTGAAATGCTTTCAGCTTGCCTTTTCAGAGAGTGGTAGGTATTTTCGTATCTCCTGAGTCATGTTTGCCAGCTCCATGAAGAAGTCTCCGATGCTGTAAAATGACACTAAATAAATTTGAGTAACTGAACACTTGTAGACACTTACAAATAGAGTCCTAAATGTAGGTACCTTTACCTCAAACTGAACCCATTTGATCTTACAGACTTTACTACATAAAGTACAGTACTGCGTATTATTTTTTAATTTGAGATTGAAAGACTCAATGAAAAAAAATGCTGCCTTTCTTTCGTTTCATGCTGCTTTTAGTTCTCTGAAATATATCAATCTGAGGAAATTAAATTGCCTTCAATAGGCAAGTGCTGGATGCCTCTCTTAACTATCATGAAAGGCTGAGACACTGCCTCAGTTCCTTATGTTATGAAAGCTCAGATAAGTATTTTATAGTGTACAGATAGTGTGTTGGCCCTTACTAATTAAGATTTCTTTTCTATTTAGATGTTGATATTTCTGGTTCTATTTATGCATATTCAGGGTGTTTAGATCAATATAAACCAACAGTGAACTTTCATTGCATGTGAAATGTGCTACACTGGGAGAACTGTAGTCAGCATATTGAAAGAAGCTTTATTCACTTCTGCTTGGTGCTGCCAAGGTTGGCCCCGGAATACTAGTTCCAGTTCTGGCTCCCTTACTTTAGAGGGATGGATGTAGACAAACTGGAGAGGTCCACAGGATGGCAACCAAGATGGCCAGGGGCTTAGAGGCTGTGACCTATGAAGAGAAGTGGAGGTAGCTGGGCTTTTTTGGTTTGCTGACTTATAAAGAAGATGGTGCCAAACTGTTCTCAGCAATGCTGGATGACAACAAAAAGAAGAAACAGCCACAAATTGTAGTTTAGAAGAGTTAGGCTGGACTTTACTGTCTTAGTGAAAAAGGTGCAATAGTGCAATGCTAGAATAGGTTGTGCAGGGAAGCTCTGAAATCTCCATTGTCAGAAGTTTTCAAGACCTGGACAAATCTGTGACTGACAATCCATCTTAGGCTGGTGACAATCCCACTCTCAGTGACAGGTTGGACTGAATGATCCCCAGACATCCTTTCCAATCACCATTTATATGCTTCTGTAAAATCCGTGTAGCTAAGGTTAGCTAAACACTTAGCAGCTAAACATATGCTTAAAGTGGTCCTGAAAAGCTGGCCTTTTCTGAATTGGGGTTGTCATTAGTTGACCGGAAGGTAGCATTTCTTAACTCTTATGATATTATACCTTTACAGTTTATGTACATTTCTTACTGATGCAGTAGTGCTACAGGGGCTATATATAAGCATCTTATTTGAGAGAGAACGTTTGAAAGAGAACATTTTCATATCTGTATGCTTTTATCCACACTGATATTTGAAAGAATGTTCTCCTATAACTCACTCAGAAAACTTATATAAAATCAGACAGGTAGGGAGCCTCATAGCTTAGAGTAAGTTTACTGTAAGTAAACAAATAGAAAAAAAATATTTATATACATACATATAGAAGTATCCAGGCAAGTGAAACAAACATACCAAAATATATATCATACAGCAATATTAACATGGTAAAAGAAGTCATAACTCTAGCGATTAAATACAATGAAAGCACACAGTGTTGCATCTACCTCAACATACTTTTATTTTTATGTATTTTATAATAGTACGTGTTTTCTCTCTTTCTTAGTTGTCCCATCTGCACCTGGTCGGGTAGTGGCCACAAGGAATACAAAAACATCAGTTGTAGTTCAATGGGATAAACCAAAACATGAAGAGGACTTGTATGGTTACTACATTGACTATTCTGTGGTGGGATCAAATCACTGGGAACCTAGTAACCATAAACCTATTAAATATAACAGGTATTGACAATACTTTGGGGAGGTTTGAAAACTGTAAGGATAGTTCTAAGCTAATTTCCATGCTAAGCAACAGTGTTATCACGGAAGATGTATGTTGAATGAATGGTACGAAGAACAGTCTTCAGACTCTCAAAGCTAACCTTTTCCGATTGCAGGGCAGANTATTCTATGACTTTGTGTTATAAAAGCAGGCTCTAGAGACATGATTCTGTATGTCTTGAACATGAGTAAACATAAAATAAATGCCTTTCTTAAAATCTGAATTATGTTTTGGGCTAAACAGACCTGATGTACATGAGGAAGAGTATGAGAAGGAGAGGGAACTCAAAAGTTTTCCAGGGTGTTTCCTCTTGGATCTCATAGTCCATGGACACCAGGAAAAAAGGGCAGGCCATGTCTGCTATAAACATGGTGGGGAAAGTGCTTCCGCTGCTGAAACTGCTGTGCAGGAGATCCAGATGTCCCATCCCAGAAACCTCAGGGCTCCCTCATTTGCTACAGCTGTGCATAAAGGACAGTAGCTCCTGTTTCTAGTTCCCTCGCCATTACGCTAGCCCTATCTATTTCTGATGCTTTCTTACTCCCTCCTGAAAATATCACACTTCATTATGTGATTCTTCAAGTAATTTCCTTTGTGACAATCATGCTTACTTTTATTGGAATCACTCACCAAATGCAAAGTTTAGATGTGTAACTTATATTTTCTTTTGGTTATATAACAAGCACATCACGTTGTTTAGTGTATTTTGTCAGTTATTAATTAATTTTGACTGACTTTGTATTCTGCTGAATCCTTTGATCATGTAGCCAATGAATTTGATCAAAGAAAAAGTAGAGACTAATTCTTGGTCAAAGGGATTGGGACAGCATAAAAATAAGAAAAACATTTCATTTGTTCATATGTCAACATATCCTACAGTAGGATGGTTCTGACTATACTATCTGCTGCAATACTTACCTGGAACCTCAAATCAAAACTGAAAGCTATTTTTGATAGTGACTACAAAAATACAGTCAAAAATACAGTGTCTTCCCAGAATAGATTAGAATTTAGCAAGCAAAAGTTTAGAGGGAATATACTGTGGTTTATCTGACTCTACCTGGTAGATCAGCACTAGCAATTTAATGAGTGCTGTGACTTTTGTTCCAGTGTCCCATCCAATTATATTGTACTAAATCACATTATTGCATTACAGTTTCCCTCTTGGAAATATTTTCCTTTGTGAAGTACTCATGAAGTTGAACTTTCTTATTGTTGCCAAGATTTCATGTTATAGCACAGAATGGTTCCTATAAAATATATACTAATACATGATGCTATTTTTTTTTAAACCCAGGTTTGTTGTTCATGGTTTGGAAACTGGAGAGCAGTACATCTTCCGTGTGAAAGCTGTGAATGCTGTAGGATTCAGTGAAAACTCACAGGAGTCGGAGGCTGTAACAGTACAGGCAGCCCTTAGTAAGTACGATTCTATGCAACTCAGCTTCTTGTTTCTTGAATGAATTACATATTTTCAGCAGTCAACTCCTTTTGTCTCATTTGCTATAACAGTACATTTTGCAGCCATCAAGTACATCCCCTTAGTGATGTTTATGCTCTGGCATGTAGCTGTTCTAGAGAAAAGACATTGTTTAAAAAAAAAAAAAAAAAAAGTTATTCATAATGCCTGTTAGAAATATTGGGTCACATTCACTATAATGACCCGACTGACTTCTACTCCTCAGCTGTAACAAAGAAACTATAAATCTTCAGTTAGACAAGTAGCTTCTGGGTGATTTGGAGTTGTGCAAATCAGTTTAGCACAGAACCTGCTCCATTTAGAAGAGTTTCAGGAAACTTTATTACTGTGTGGCTGGACCAAACAGAAAATTCCCTTTGTCTGCTCCAGCTTGGAGCACAATCTACCTCTTCTGGTACCCTGCAAGCAAAATTTCAGTTTAAAAGCAATCTATTGTGCAACCTTCAGTAGGAATGATACATGCTGGGTGGAGGGCTGGATAATTCTTTAGAACAAAAAGTACACCAATCCGGGCTACTATGGTCCCCTTGTAATTTCTGCACAGTTTCAGCTTCATATTGAAAAATTTAAAATAGAACACCTGTTTCCCACCTGAATGGCCTCCACCTCTTGGAGAATGACGACCAACAGGCATACTTGTCAAAAATATTCCTCTAAAAGATTTATAATTCAGAATGGCTATTAGAAGATAAATTTCAATAAGATGTAACTGACAAACTGACTCTATTTGGTTTTTTTTAGGGCGCAGTGTGTCTCATATGGGTAGGTGGTGCACAAACACTTTCACATCTACTATCCCTATGTTGTAAATGCACTTGCACCTTTTATTTTGTCACTGTGTGTTTTGAAGATGAGGGTTGCATGGGTGTATCACCAAGCACAGAGCACATGGATCTTACACACACTTATGGGATGTGGATGGCTTTTATCCATTTCAGTAGCCTTAGCAGGAATTTAGCAGGACTACTTATATTACATTAACATGGACAGAATCTTTCTGCAGTATTATTTTAAGGGCATTTATGGGAGCTTGCTATGGTCGTTTTTATTTACCAAGAAATGGTAATAATTGCAAAGGCCATGTTTAATGGCCTCTGAGTATAACACCACATGTGGAAGCAAAGAACAAAAGGCCATTTCTACTGATCATTATCTGTTTTCATGCTGATCACTAGCACAGCTACAAGATCAGGGACTGTATTAAGGGCCTCTGCTAACGTTCTCTTCCACTGACGTAAGTCACATTCTCTCAAGTTATACTGGCAATTCAGCTGAAAATAGCAGATGAGCTCTAGAGGCAGGAGCTTAGCCTGTACTGACTGCAGCACAGCAGGGTCAAGAAAGGGGTATCTTTGGGCAAACTTTCATGCACAGATGGCAAATACAAAACAATGCTTGCTAGAAACGGTGCTTGCTCATTATAGGGGTGTAAAAAGGTCAGGAAAACAGTTTTCTTAATCTCTAGGAAGATGCCTGGGTGACATTTCTGCTTCTGCTACAGATGGGAATAAACTCATGAAGGAAATGTCTTTTCTGCCTCAACATAGGTTAAGCTAGTGAAAGTCTAAATATTCCTTCTAGGGCAGAAAGCACTCTCGGTCTGAAGTAGGTATATAATATGGGGATAGGAGGGGAAAACCAGGAAGTCATATGACTTCATTTAATTCAAGCTCATAGCCCCTTTTTTTTCTTTTTCTTTCCTCTTATATTGGATGATTCTTAGCATATTCCAAAAATACTTGATCAGCTTATTTGGTTCTTAGCAGGAAAAGATCTTTTGATCCATTTCAATCTTCTAGCATAATATTTGGTCTGGAGACACTTTTGCTGGCATTTCCATACCAAGGATCTATTCCTTCTTGCTATCTCCTGAGAGGGCAGCACATCAGGCAGATGTTTCAAAAGCTTCCACGTTTATGCACGGAGATAAAATTCATGTTGATTAGCAGCTTTACAACTACTTTGTTACCGATATGTAACTGATAGCAGTACTCTGCAGAAAACAAAAGCAATACAAAAACCACTAAAAAACTTCTGCACTGCAGTGTTTTAGATTCTGTCCTAACTCTCAGGATGCTTATTTCCTTACAGCGTGTCCATCATATCCTCATGGTATCACACTTCTGAACTGTGATGGTCATTCAATGACCCTTGGCTGGAAAGCACCAAAGTACAGTGGAGGTTCACCAATCCTTGGTTATTATATGGATAAACGGGAAGCGAACCATCAAAACTGGCATGAAGTCAATTCTTCCCTTATTACGCGGACGATTTATACGGTTGGTACTTTTTAATTATTATCTTTCTGAAGTTGATTTGTACTATTTCTTTGCTTTTGGCAGAGTTCTACTTTCTTGCAGAGAAATTCTTTAAATACTTACTACAACAAAACCAGGCCCTTCCATTGTGTATTTTGGAGTGCAACAAGCCTAAAAACTGAGGTAGAGAATCAGTGCCATATCCTGCTATGAAATTCTAAGACCATTAAGGCTATTCAGATGAGGAAACTTTTGAAGAAAAAGTTTGGAAGCACATTTTTCACAAAGAACAAGATGAGCTATAAAATGCTTCATAAACTATATTCATTAATGTATCACCACTGTAATAACATGCAGAGAAAGGATGGAAGCATTTAGCAGGACAGATGACCGTGCTGTCTGTAGAACTGGAGACTTGTAAATGAAATGGAGATGGGTTGAGAATGAATGTAACTGTCCCTGTTCTTACTCTCAAAATGTGCCTTCAGCTGGAAAGGGAAGTATATTAATAAACCTAGCATTATGCCTCATCGCCTCCTTTCCAGAGTACCAGAGTGGTGATTTTAGTTTTGAAATAAATTACTTCTGGTTGCACTTACAATGTATTCAACGTTTCTTAAAAGAGAAAAATTTTGATGTGAACTTCCATGAAGAAAGGTTAGGAAGATAGGATATAGCAAGTAATTGATCAATCTGATGCTTGTTAAATTAAGTTAAACAACCAGATTTAATTCCCAAATAGTTCTTAAAATTATTTCTGCAAGTCAGCAACTTTCCCATAAACCTCAGGGCAGAAGTAAGACTTTACAAGGCATTTGACACTAAAGTAGAAAATAATGCTGCAGATGAGCTCAGGAAGAGTATTTCATGCACAGAGGGCAGCCAGCAATACTTAAGTCAATGTATGCTTGTGAGTGAGTTTATAACTGGCATCTCTGACATAACAGATGGAGCATGGATGTTGAGAAATAAAAATGGGTGGGCAGGATAGGCATGAAAGGGCAGTACTAGAGCAATGCTTTCCAGATATTTTCATTTTTTCATGCTTTTGTAAACAAATGAGTAATGTAAATTAAGGGAAATCATTCAGAGTTTGATTAATTGGATATTTAAGTCTCAGTCAGGCAGTAACTGTATTTTTGCCTCAAGGTGCATCTTCATACGTTAGCTTGAATGACTGGAATCTGAAACACTGATGGGAAATAAAAGCAAGACAGCTTTTAGTAGCACAGAATATTTTATGACATACTGCAAGCAGAGAAGGCCCTCAGATATACAGTACAGCACCGGGAGCACTAAAGGTTTAACCCTCTCTGATTAAATGATTCTATGAGAACTCCACAAATATTCTTTCCCTTAATAACCTGGGATTTCAAAAGCATTTTTACAGGCTGAGCTGTTACTCTCTCTTGTGAATCACACTATATAGCTCTCTATCTTCAGGATATCCCATCTAAATTGTATTAGTACCTGAGTTCCTAGCTTACGTTGATTGCTTTGGTCTTGTATTTGATGCTACCCTATCATATGTTTGTTACCATTAAAAAAAAATCACACTAAAATCCTTTTTTATCTCACATTTTCCCAGAGAATATAGTTATAGTTTATTTATTCATGAAATTCTAAAACTGTTCAGTATCTCCACTAGAAGTACTAACCTCAGCTGCCTCTTTCTCTTGAGACATATGATTAAATAGAACTGTGGGAAAATTATGCAGAGGACTGAGGTGTAGAAGACTTGTTTATGGTATTTAGGTGATCTGGAAGAGGGCTGCTACCAAGAAGGTCATGCCTTATAGCTTGTCTACCTTGACCTCAAAATCTGAGATGGTCAGGTGGTGAGGTACTCATTAGATAAGTCAGGGTTCATTTACCAGGGACGTTTGCAGAGGTTTAGCACAGATTCTGGTCATGCTATTTCCAGTGCTTCCTTCCTCACTTTGTAATGATAGGTAATATGAAGAGAAAGATGCATACAACCCAGAAAATTACTGAGAGAATCTTTCCCAGAGTTATATCAGCACACTGTGGAACTAATTGGATTGGCTTTTCCTGTAGCTTCATGCTGTTTTCCTTTCTTCCCTGGTCAGTGCACTATGACCTCTTTAGACCAAAACACCATTAGAACTCTTGCTTAAGTGAATGGCTTATGAATAGCCATTCATAAGCAATGCAAGAAGGTATTTCATGTTAGAACACTCACTCATAAGTATCTGCTAGTGGTCATTCATTGAGTGGGCTCCCTGGACCTTTGCTCTAACCTTTAACAGCCTCTCATGCCAATATATTGAGTGCTGTTGTTCCTAGGATGATGTGGATGAAACATGGAAGTACAATGTAGATCTCTGCAGTGTTTAAGAGTAAAATCTTCAAATTAGATTCTTCCAGTACTCCAGCACAGCAGTAAGGCCTGATAATTAATTAACCAATGCCAGAATGTTTATTTTCAAGTATTTAATTTATTAAAAGAGTATAAATAATGGCTTTTGATATATTGAATTATTTTCTCAAAAAAGGTAGAGGATTTGACAGAAGATGCCTTCTATGAATTCAAAGTTGCTGCTGCAAATCTGGTGGGAATAGGTCAGCCTTCAGACCCCAGTGAGCATTTTAAGTGTAAAGCCTGGACTATGCCAGAACCTGGTAAGTCTATTAGTTCCTCATGAATTTCAATTCAGTATTAACTCCTTAAAACAAAGCCGGTGTAATGTTCCAGCCAAACTCGGCTGGATGTCTTTTGGTTAATTTCTGCCATATTACCTGTTGAGATTGCCATTGCTTCCCAGATCTCCTGTTAAAAGCTACCTCCACTTTCCCACTGATGACATTGAATGTCCTGGAAGTGGGTGACCTTAGCTTGCTGAGTGTCTCCTTCTTTCACTGCTCACATCAGGCCAGAACAGAGTCTTCAGCTTTTACTCTATGTTTTTATCTCTATGAGCTCTTCACCCCCAGCCCTACAATCTCCACTTCACACTCACCACCTGTACAATATACAGGCATCTCTGCACCGTAATTACAGACTGTTAAGAATATTCCTGGAGTTTCAGACTCCAAAACTATGTTTTTTGGTCATAAATAAGACACAACAGAGGTCTGTTTCTTGACATAGAGGCAAGTAGCACAGTATAGCTCACACTTTACAGTTAAATCTCCCAGTCTCAACTAGTATGCCCTTACTCATGTATTTCCCCTAGACGGTACTTAGGTGTTACCTGAGAGATTATTATTAGCCAGGTGTTACAACAAATGTGCTAACAAACACACAGTAGGAAGGACTGCATGCTAGTATTCAAACCTGTGTTTAGGTTATCTGTAGTTTAGCAGTGTAGATGTAGCTGAAGATGCTAATTGTAATGATAACTGTAAAAACTGTTAAATAAGAAGTATTGTGAATTCAGAACCCTCTGCAAAAGAAAGTTAAACTTTATTCTATCTCATGTGAGCACATAAATTTGTGCCTAAATGTTAGACATCTTGGGAATTAGTTCCCCTCACTAATGCTCAAGTTCTGTAAATAATCTATGAAACGGTTTTTGAAGGCCCATCTGCTTTTTTTATAACACTCTTGCTCATACCGAACAGCACTTTTGCTGAAGCTATTTCTGATGTCTGGTACTGATTTGCCTAAACAAAGGGTGTCACAGTATAGTGCATAATGAAAACACAGGCACCTACCACTTTAATATATTTATACCTTCTTTTCCCCAAAATGCTGTAAAATACTGCTGTGTTGTTAAATCAAATTCTATTTATGACATTGGGCTTTGGAATGCAATTAAGGATCCATTCTAATATTTGTTTATGTCATCAGGAGCTGTCTGACACCTACATACATCTGTTTCATGCCTAAATGTTCATGCAGTTATTTTCTCAGTAAAGAAAAAAAAAAAATCCAACCCTTAAATCTGTTTTTTAAAGCTGTTAGAACTTTTAGGGATTTCAAAAAAAGGCATAATTAGCATAAGAAGGCAAGAAACTTTCAGTTTTCTTTTCTATGTTATACATAAAAAGTAATTGTTGCCTGGAACATGAAACATTTCAGTAAGATCATTGAATTATTTACTAGGAAAGACTCTCAAATGTAATCTAATGTAATCTTATGTAATCTAATTCAACCCACATACAAGATCAGCTCGTTGACAGATGCTTGTCTAATCCATCCTTAAAGACTTCTACCCATGAAAAAGTCCAGGTTCTTTGGACAGGATCTACTAATCTTATTATGCTTACAGTTTAAAAGTTTTTCTAGTATTCCTGAATCTTTCTTCCTGCAATTTAAGTCTGTTTGCTTCTTGTTCTGTCCACCAAATACATGAAGAACAGATTATTCTTTTCCTCTTTGCAACAGCTTTTCTATGTGTTTAAGTTTAAAGACTTTATCAGACCCCTAGCTTTTCCCCTAAGTTAACAAAACCCAGTTCACACAACCTTTTCCCATAGGCCATGTATTCCCTGTCTCTTAATAAACAATTTTTTTTGCTGTTCTTTGAAATTTTTCTAGTTGGTTCATGTCTTTCTTGAATGGCAATGCATAAACCGGAGACATTTCAAATAAAGTTTTTTCAATGCTGAGCAGAGAAATGGTAACGCCACACCTTCTACCTTTATTTGCCTGCTTACAAATCCCCTTTGATTTGTCTTTTAAAAATAAATAAATAAAATTTACACTGTTATGCTAAGTTCCAAGTTTACTTCATTTTAATGCCCTAATTCTTTTCTGCAAAACTGTTTGTCAGGGAGTTCTTCTCTATACTTTCTAGCTAAATTCTTCTGAGTTCATAAATCTTACCTTCTGGATTTAAAGACATGGCAAAGCTGTCAGTAACAAAGTGTTGAATCTCCTGACCTTAAATCTCTTTATTTAATTGCATTTTCTTATCATTTCTTAATATTTAGTATAAATGTATCATCAGTGGAACAATTATTTTCCTTAAAGAAAGGATCTGTGATTTATACTCTCTATAGTGTTCTCAAAATGTCACTGAAATTGCCTAGTGTGTAAACAAGTGAAAATTATCTTTCATTTTAAATGATATATAAAGAAATAAAATAAAGGCACTTTCAGGAAATGAAAATTTGCATTTTCATAATGAACAATCGGACCTTTCTACTCCTTGGCTGATTATATTGTTCTCATTATGAAACTAGTTGAACAGAGACTATTGCATTCTTCCTGCTTTAAAAAAATCACCACAAACAAAAAAATGCCCTCATCCTCTCCAGATCACTAAACTTGTTAAAATATTTCACAAGCCTGTTTTAGAATAAGTTTTTAAACAATGGCTTAGCACTAATGAAAAGAAATAATAGAGATTTAAGACTGGGAGAAAGAGGCTGACCCTCTTCCCCAACTTACTAAAGATACTGAAGACTAATATAATGTGACCGCAATATATTCCCAGTGTCAATGAAATATTTTTCCACCTTTTGATATGGAAGGGAGGTTTCCTCAGAAAGGTCAAAACCTCTTGCAGGATTTCCAGCATGAGTGATGGATTCCTTGCCCAGAGCCCATAATTATTTAATCCTTCGCAGAACTCCAGTCTTAGGTATCTCTGTGACCCTCTGTGAGTTAGCAATGATAGCTAATGAATTATTTTACACGACTTTAAAAAAAATGAAATCTCTCTGGTCTCAGAATCCTCAGAACATACTTCATTACACATTTTCTTCTACTGTCTAGATTTCTAGTAGGTGCATCTGCCTGTGGAATTTTAATTATCGTGGATATATAGACATTTAGGTTGGGATTTTTAAAGAGTCCTGAGAGAAGGCTTTAGGCTCCTTGAAAACTGGAAAAATCTAGTATTTCATACAACCATTAAATAGTTTGGGTTGGAAGGGTCCTCAAGGATCATCTGGTTAATGTTTCTTGGCAAAAGCTCCATCTAGACAAAAGCACTACCTAGACAAGATGGCCCAGCACCCCGTCCAGCCAAATCTTAAAAGTGTCCAATGTTGGGGTATCCACCACTTCTCTGGAGAGATTATTCCAATGGCTGATTGTTCTCATTGTGAAAAATTTTCCTGTAGAGTCTAATCGGAATGTCCCCAGGCGTAAATTGCACCTACTACCTCTTGACTCCTAAAAACAGAGTCTCCATCTTCTTTGTAGCCACCCTTTAAGCACTGGAACATGGTCATGAGGACACTCCTTTTCTCAAGGCTGAACAAACCCAATTCTCTCAGCCTTTCCTCATATGGCAGGCTTCCCAGTCCTTTGATCATCCTGGTGACTCTCCTCTGGACCCTCTCCAGCCTGTCCACATCTTTTTTGCATGGTGGGGACTAAAACTGAACACAGAATTCCAGGTGTGACCTGACAAGTGCTGAGTAGAATGGGGTAATGACTTCTTTATCTCTGCTGGTGATGCTCTTGTTGATGCAGCCCAGCATCCTGTTGGCTTTCTTTGCCACTGCAGCACACTGTTCACTCATATTGAGCTTGTTGTCCACCAGGACCTCCAGGTCCCTCTCCACAGAGCTGCTCTCCAGCCAGGTGGATCCCATTCTATGCTTCACTCCTGGATTATGTTTTCCCAGGTGCAAGACCTTACACTTGTCCTTGTTGAACTTCATAAGGTTCTTGTTAGCCCAGTCTTCCAGTCTAAGTCTTCCTGCAGGGTGTCTCTCCCCTCCAAAGTGTCTACTTCCCCAGTTTGGTATTATCATCAAACTTCATTAGGGTGCATTTGATCCTGTCATCCAGATCACTTATGGAGACATTAAATAGCATTGGGCCCAATATCAATCCCTGGGACACCTCACTTGTGACAGGTTGCCAGTTTGAAAAATAACTATTTACCACAACCCTCTGAGAGCAGCCTGTCAGCCAGTTCCCCACCAACTGCACAGACCCCTTGTCTAGACTGTAACAACAGATCAGTTTCTCTAGGAGGAGTCTGTGGGGAACTGTATTGAAAGCCTTGGAGAAATCCAGGTAGACAACGTCCACTGCTCACTCCACATCAACTGACCAGGTTACTTTATTGTAGAAGGCTATTTGGTTTGTCAAGCACAATTTGCCCTCGGTGAATCCATGCTGGCTTTTCCTAATCATGTGCATTTGAGTTGTGATAGAGCCCAGGAGGATTTGTTCCATACCTTTCTCAGGGACTGAAGCAAGACTGATGGGCCTATAATTTTCTGGATCCTCCTTTAAGCCTTTCTTGTAGATGGGGGTGACAGTAGCCTTCTTGCAGTCTTCTGGGACATTCCCCAACCTCCATGACTTCTCAAAGATTATGGAGCATGGCCTCGCAACGATGTCAGCCAGCTCTGTTAACACTCTCAGGTGGATATTGTTGTGGACCATCGATTGGTAAGGGTCAAGCTCCTTCAACAGTTCACATACCAACTCTTCTTTCACTGATTGTTGACCTGTGTTTGCAATGNGTAGCCTTCTTGCAGTCTTCTGGGACATTCCCCAATCTCCATGACTTCTCAAAGATTATGGAGCATGGCCTCGCAACGATGTCAGCCAGCTCTGTTAACACTCTCAGGTGGATATTGTTGTGGACCATCGATTGGTAAGGGTCAAGCTCCTTCAACAGTTCACATACCAACTCTTCTTTCACTGATTGTTGACCTGTGTTTGCAATGACCTGGATTTTTGTTCCCAAGACCCAGGGCCCAACAGTGCTGGTAGAGATAGAGGTGAAGAAAGTGTTGAGAACCTCTGCCTTTTCAGCACTGTTAGTGACTAATTCACCTCTCCTCTTTAACAGTGGGCCAATATTATCCTTCTGCTTCTGCTTGTTGTTTACATATCTAAATAACACTTGTAGTTTTTGACATCTCTGGACAATTTTAAATTCAAACTGAGCTTTTGCTTTTCTAACTGAATCTCTGCATGCCCTAGAAATGCCCTTATAGTTCTCAGTGGGTATTTGTCTGCTTTTCCATCTCTGGTATGCTTCCCTTTTGATTTTGAGCAGACTCAGAAGCTTGCAGTTAAGCCTCTTGGTCTGCCTACTTCCCTTACCTTTAAAGTGGAGGCAGTATTTTTGTGCTTCCAGGAAAGCATTCCTGAACAACTCCCAGCACTCGCTAGCTCCTTTATCCTCTGTGGAAGCCTCCCATGGAATCTCTCCCAATGAGCTGTGAGAGAGCTGAAGTTTGTTCTATCACTACATGCCCTTGTAGAAAAATCCCTCTCCAGCCTTCTTGTAGACCCCTTTCAGGTACTAGAAGGCTGCTGTAAGGTCTCCCTGGAGCCTTCTCTTCTCCAGGCTGAACAACCTCAACTCTCTCAGCCTGTCCTCATAGGAGAGGTGCTCCAGCCCTCTGATCACCTTTGTGGCCCTCCTCTGGACTCTCTCCAACAGCTCCATGTCTTTCTTACATTGGGGACCCCAGAGCTGGACGCAGTACTCCAGGTGGGGTCTCATGAGAGTGGAGGAGAAGGGGAGAAACACCTCCCTTGATCTGCTGGTCACATTTATCCTCATAAGGTCTGAAACAGGTACTTATATGTTTATTTTCTGAAATGTGCTTATCCACTATGGAGAAACATTTTTTTTTTTTTACTGTTTTTTGCTGTATACCTGCTGAATATCATCCTGTACAAATTTCACATTTATTCATCACTGGTTAATATCATGTAAGCTAGAATGGCAATCAGATTTATTTTTAGGGTTTCTACTCTATTTTAAATGTTGAGACATGTTGTAGGGAAAAGAAATATTTTGAATTAGGCCAAACTGACAACACTGACAAAATCCCTAAGTCTCAGGTACTTTCAGGTTTCCTTACTCTAAATTTAAAGCACAAGAAGCAAACTTCCAGCTACATTATTTGGCCCAAGAGCAGTATTCTGTCACAGGTGTTTTCACCATGGTAGAATATTGATATGGTTATGCCTTTATAGTCTACTGGTATAAATAAATATCAAGAGTACAGTAAAAAAATAAATGCTACAAGTTAAACTGAATGGCACCAGAACAGTTAAGTGAAGGAGAAGGAAAGTGTAGTAGGGAGAACATAACCTGATAGCTGCAAAGGTGTGAATTCTCACTTATTCATAGAGCATCAGGATGTTTTTGACATAAATACTTCTCCTGACAGATATCCTCTTGAGAAGTTCTTCTTGGCTGTCATTATCTACCTTACAATGAACAATTCTTCTGTCAGGGACCATGAAACCTGATTCAAAGTCCACTGGTACCAGTGGGTTTTATATCAGACTAGAGGATCATGGTTCATGTATACAGACAAAAAATTAAACTCTTAATGCTAAATTATGAACCTGAGTCAGGTACAGTGAAGCAAATTTGATGCAGGGCTAGTGATTTAGGTAATACACGAGAAAGTCTGTTACTTGTTGGAAAATTTTAACCTGCATGGATTTTCCACATGAATAACTTTCCTTTGAAATGGAGTTACTGAGATCTAGCTAAGTATGTGTGCTTCAGAATACTAATGTCACTCACTGCATAAAGCAGGAGCTGCTACATACAGCCATGAGGGGGAAATGACCTGACTACCACATATACCAGGTTTATTGTAAAGGGTGACATTTTTGAAAGCAAACACAGTCAAAACAAAATTAAAAGTGATGCATTTCAGCCTCTACAAGGCCAGTTTGCAAAACTTTATTATATTGATGTGAACTTTGAATATTTGACACATTTTAGGTCCTGCCTATGATCTCACGATTTGTGAAGTTAGAAATACATCACTGGTTCTTCTGTGGAAAGCTCCCGTGTATGAAGGCAAAAGCCCTATTACTGGGTATTTAGTGGACTATAAGGAAGTAGATGCAGAAGACTGGATCACTGCTAATGAAAAACCTACTTCAAAGCGCTATTTTAAGGTAACATGTTCATTCGTTAGTGTTAATTCAAAACTGAGTTCCAAAAATGAAGACGTATTTGAACTTGGGATTCTGCAAACATCTTCATATAAGTAAACCAAAGACTTCAGATTATTTTTTAAATCAGCTTTACTCTTTATCTTGCTCAAGGTCAGTGATTTACATGAGGGTCATACGTATGTTTTCAAAGTTCGTGCAGTGAATGATGCTGGAGTAGGCAAGTCATCTGAGGTATCTGAACCAGTGCTTGTTGAGACAAGGCCAGGTAATGAACTGTTTTATCTCCTCTGCTTCTAAAATACTGAAATACATAGAAGTGAATTGAATCAATCTGTTTTGATATTGTAGCACAGATAAGTATTTAAAGAGTTAAGAAGGTCTTGGCCTTAAAACTTAAAGAAAAATTAATGTGGATACAGAGGTACTGTGAAGACTTTTTGCTTTACTTACTGCAGAAAATATTTGATAATCAGTTATTTTGGTTTTATTCTCATGAACAAATGTTCTTTCTTGCTGTGAGTGAAAAGAAATATGACAACACATTTATTAAAGCTTCAAGAATTATAATAAAAGTAATTTCTTAAAATATTCATATGTGCTCATATTCAGTTTCATTTTATAAATTTGTTTCTCAATAAGCATTAATTATTTTTAGCATTCCATTTTTTTGTGTAGAGTAAGAATCTTGCTAGTATGTATATGGCATAAACATGCTTGAAGATCTGCAAGTAAGATCGGTATCTGTTAGTGAAGATGGACAGAATTTGCATGGGCATTAGAAATTTCTGAATTGCAACCCTAAAGAAAAATGCAGCCTTGACATATGACTTGATTCCTATTTTGCAGGAACAAAAGAAATCTTTTCTGGTGTGGATGATGAGGGTAATATTTACCTAGCTTTTGAGTGCAAAGAAGCTACAGATGCATCTCATTTTGCGTGGGGTAAATCGTATGAGGAGATTGATGATTCTGATAAGTTTAAGATTGAAACAGAAGGAAATCAGTAAGTCATGCCAGTCTATCAAATTATTAGAAGTTTGTCCTGTTAAAACTTTCAGCAACATGAGAAACTCCACTAATTATATCCTTCTTTATTGATGATTTTAGTTCTAAGCTGTACTTCAAAAATCCTGATAAATCAGACTTGGGAACTTATTCTATCTCAGTTAGCGACACAGATGGGATTTCATCCAGCTTCGTTATGGATGATGAAGGTAAGGTCCTTACCATCTCAAGTCCTTCATTTTATTACCTCAACTACACTGAAAATTGTCCAAGAAAAAAAACCCAAAAAACCAAACCCCACAACTCTCATATTCTTTCCTACGCATTAAGGAAAAACAAAAAAAGACCACACAACAGGCTTTGTGTGATTAGTTATTTTTCTAATTATCACAGTAATGTAAGTTGGGATAACTTAAGGTAATTTTTCTTTAAAAAACCACAAAGAATATGCCCAATAAGAATTGTTTTCTTTATGCTGGGACTAGAATGCTGTTTGCAAATATCTATTACACTTTCAGTTGAATGTCTGAAAATATTGTTTTTTCACTGTTTTACGAATCTCTTTCTCTAGTGTGTTACTTTTGCTGTGCTTTGACACTGTAGCCTTTCACGTCTTATAATAATTGGTTCTCTTTTAGCTGTAAAGCTACCATCAGATCTCTGCTTACCAAGGAACCTGATAGAGAGACAGACCTTGAGGCTCTAGATACAGTTTCATATAACTGAGATGCAGAGAATTAGTGAGAAGAATGTGAGAAAAAGGATGTTGCTCTAATGAGATCTGAATACATTTGGTTAAATTAACCTTTGGCTTAAATTTACATTAGTTTTGATTTATTTCATTGTAGGTATTTTGTTTCAATGGAGTTGCAATGAATTTGATTCAGTCTGACTTTGGTTTACCATTGAGGGGTACTGAGGTGAAAGGCAAGGGGGAGAACTTTGCTGTTTTTAAATAGCACAAAAATATTTTGGTGCTTTCCCAGTCCAGAGGCTGTAATTGCTATACCCAGTTCCTTAAGCATGAAAATCCTTTTACTTGCCTTCTTTCTAAGTAATTGCAGGAGATGATATGAGACTGAATGTGAGTTTGATAGTAGGCAGGACTTTTATCACATTGCAAAACCTTCCATTCAAAGTAGATTTTGAGAAGAAATCCATGGACAGCCATAAAAAAAATATGGTTCTGCTGGACATGGACCATTTATGTGGACTTTTAGTCATTACCAATATCTGCTTCTTCTAGGGAAGCTAAGCTTGTAATACTTTTAACTTTCCAATGAATACCATCGGAAAAGACAGATAGGCATTTGATCATGAGAACTTCCCTTTGGCTTAGTTTTGAAGCATCACACTCAAACCTGTCTGTAGGTCTTGTCACTGTCAGTCCTACCTTCCAAGTTCTTTTTGTAGAAGAACAGTGAAAGTGTTTCCCATCTCACACTTAGCCTATGTCTTCCCTGGTCATATCTGTCACTCAAAATTACACTTTTATTTGTACTGGATCCCTGCACAAGCATCAGATTTTGTATCTTAGCACTGAAAACTATTATTTTGCTGCCCAATTACTTCCTCAAATGCTATAAAATTTTGCTAAATCCTAGACCATGTCATAAATCCTTGCTAATTTCCTCTGGTCTTTACATTACCTGTACATTTGGAATTGGCAGTAATATTAATCTTCCAATTCTTTATTAGTAATGAATATGATAAATAGGGTTCATATGAAAATCTAACAAAGTGATTTCTAGACTCTCACACAGTCTTTGTGAGGATTTAGTGCATTAAATAGAACTTTGTACTTTTCAGACTAAGCTGCACTCAATCTTGTTTCCTGCCACAGTAAAACAAGCTTTTCAGGTACCATGTCAGAAAGGAAGTCAGCAGATAAAGGAACCTCATACACTGCTTAGAAATTATTATCTCCCATCTGTGTTTAAATTCCATGAAGAGTTTAAAATGGGTTTCGTCCCTTGTTTAGATTCTTTTGCACAAGAGAGTGTGCATGAAAATGCATGAAATAGGAACACTCGCTAAATCCATGTATCGGAATTTTAAGTTTCTTAAATGCTAATTTTTTAGTAATTTTCTGAAGAGAGTTGGATATATCACATATAAGACTTAAGGAGATTATCTGCTGATGCTGATATGTACCTTGTTTTCTGACTGTATTTTTCAGAATAATTTGAAACATGAGTGTTTTTCTTAATTTCAGAGCTTGAACGTTTGATGGCATTAAGCAATGAAATAAAGAATCCAAGTAAGTTGAAGATCTAAATCTATTTGATACTTCTAGAAGAATAATAATTACATACTAATGACTGAAGTTCCAAAAAGTTTCTTCCCGAGACAAGGGCAGCTTCATTTTTCATGGAACAACTTGCTTCCTTATCTTTCAATTAATTAAGAAGAATTTTAATTTGCATTGAATAAAATCATCATTGCCTAAAAGTCTTTTGAAGTTTAACTTTGACAATAGACTATTTGCTATTAGCCAATTCCTTAAACAATGTGCAAACTATAAGCTGTGAATTCTTTTTTCCATTTGAAAAATTAATTTAAAAATCAGCCAAAAACTGCATTAGATGTCTTTTCCCTGTATAAAATCTATACTATATCCAACATTCCATAAATAATAGGGAGATACTAATGTTTTACTACAATAGTTCTTTTTCTCACAAAGATTCATGAATTAATGACTTTTGATTGCTTTTCTTTCTGCAGCAATACCTCTAAAATCAGAATTAGCCTATGAGGTTCTTGAGAAAGGAGAAGTTCGTTTCTGGATTCAGGCTGAAAGCTTATCACCAGATTCTACCTTCAGATTTGTTATTAATGATAAAGAAGTTGAAAATAGTGATGTAAGTACATATTGAGTACTATATATATGTGATTTTGTTTAATAAACCTTTATGCATTAAGAAGTATTCTATTATTACGGTTGCTTAAAACCATGTTATTAAGGTACAAGGTATTAAGCTAATACCTGAAAGGAATGTCAATCTTTAACTTGAATCTTTTTTTGCAGCATAGAATTCCTTTTGAATAGTGAATCTATTCATACCAAAAAAAGAGCAATGTTTAACCCTCAGAATTCTATATTCATTTTGGGTAACTAGACAACCAACAGCCAAAGAGAAGGAGAAATTAGACACAGACCAGTATTAAACACATCTAATTAAAAGTAATAAACATTTTTTTTAGGAAAATAGCTGAGGATAGAAAAGCTGCTTCAAGTACAGTTTTGGACTCCAAACCAGCAAGACATGCTGTTGCCAGAGACCTCTGAGGCTACTGCCACTAGTTATACACATAATGTGGGAGGCACTTGACAGTGCAACAATGGCCATAGATATAAAGCTTTTAGATGGTGTCACTTTCTGATTTTTTTTTTTTTTTTTT
>VXBL01009962.1:97388-148560 GCA_013400195.1 Aramus guarauna
TCTTTTTTTTTTTTTTTTTTTTTTTTTTTTTTTTTTAATTTTTTCCTAGCCGCTAAATGGGCATTGAATGGCTATGTGGAGATGAAAGGGCAGGTCACCAGCTTCCTGCATTTTTGTAGCTCTAGGAAGACCTTTCATAGAAAGGGGTACAAAAAAGTGGTCAGATTGGGCTGAGAAGAAAACAAGGTCATGCCTTTGGAGGACTGGAGTATAGTTCATCTGCTGGGTGTAAAGCACAGCACTGGAATATCTTTTCCTGTGAGGAATCCACCTCCAGTGCAGCTGTTTGAAAGATTCAATTTATTCCCGAGGATGCAAACCCTGGTTTTATCCAGAGAAGCTTATCAGCATTTTTATACCATAGAAAAGCAAAGAGCGTTTACTTTAATTAAATATTGACAAATGGAAGAAGTGTTTCTGAGTAAAATACTTCTCTGTTTTTCTTACTTTAAGAAGTAATAAACTATAGCACTGAAAACCTGAATATTAGTGACTAGGATGTATTGAAATGACAATATTCTGCCTTGGCAATGTTAGTGGAACAGAATGAGCTATTTTTAGTTCGCATATGTTTTGAAAGTGTTGACATCAGAGAGAGTCTTGAAGTGGAGCTGCATTATTTCACCTCTTTAATTAGTAACCCACAGGTGACATTTACGTTTGGAGACTGATTATATTTTTGTGGAAAGTCACATAAAAGCCTAGTATTTATGGTGCCCATAAAATCATTGAACTTCATCTTGCTGCATAATGGCAATAGTTAGAAGCCTAATTACACTCTAAAACCTGCCTGGAGACTGGGCTACAGTCACTGAACATGTTCAATAGACCGTTATGCTGGTGAATTGTAGTCTGATTCTTGACATTGGCTGAAGTGATAAATTTTTCTTTCTAGGTCCTAACAGGGAAGAGTTTTGGTAAGATTTCAAAATAATCTGAGAATGGAATGAACTGGGCCCCATTTAATCAGCTGTCATTTTAATATTTGAATATATTTTTCCTTTACGCAAAAGCAAGAAATAAAAAAATTCTGGAAGTGTGATAAAGGATCAAATTAAAGCATACATCTTGCTCTTCTTTTTCTGCTTCTGGCAAATCTCACTTTAACATTGTCCCTGAGAACTCATGGTATGAATGCAAGTGTTGTCCTTGACCTCTGTGGGCAAGAGACTGTAAGCGAGAACTTGAATTTGCAATTTTTGATAGTTTGGTGAAGTTCATAACTTTTCTTTTTAATCTACCTGGCCTATCTCAACTGTTACAAATGAACTCTTACATATGTAATTTTTCTACTTAATTTCGTGATTAATTAAATCTTGTCTTATTCTTTGACACTATATATTTCTTTGAACTATATAAGGGAAAGTGCATATCCAAATTATATGAGCATTTCTTCTTGTTATTTTATATAAATGTTATACCTCAGTCTCTTCCCTCTAAGCGATTTATTTAATAGTTATCTTAATCAATCTGTTGACTACTGCTTTGTTAATTCCATTATCTTTTCTCTTTCTTCATTCTTTAGTTACTCCATTAAGATTTAAAGTGGTACTATTTGTACATATGAAAGTACCAATGAATGTTAAACATCTTTACTATGTCTACACTATTCTTCCAGGCTTGTTGTCCATAGCAGAGTGAATCTGTTCTTGAGGCTGGCCAAAAGGTGTCCCTCAAAGCTGAAGCAGATATATCTGAGGGGTCATTCCTACTAATTTTGGATCAGTACTTAAAGGTTCTTCCACTTAAGGAAGAGTTTAATAAGTGGCATTTTTACTAGCTTTTCTCCCCCACTCCTTCTTTCTTCCCCTTTCCTATACTTTATCTACCTATAGCTTTAGGTACCTTTTTCTAGTTTTGGAGTCCAATAAAAAGGTTAATCAAAATATTCTCTTTATAAGGCAGCATGCCTTCTTTTAATAGTAACAGGGTCTATAATAATTTACTGCATAGAACTCCTTCTAGATGGTGACATTTACTTTTCTGTCCCATCATGAATGGAACAGTTAACGTGTAATAACCTTGACCATATTGGTTACCTGAAAGTATTCACCAAGTAACTTCTGTGGACTATTTTTGCTTTGCTTTAGGAATTTGTTAGTTGAGATTCAAACAACATTACTATTAGTGGGACACACAGTCCTCATGGCTTTTACTCACTGAACGAAAGGGGATATTACTTAGTTAAAGGTGGTTGTAACTAAAATAGTACCTGCAAATTCAAAACACATATTTTGCAAGTATTGTCCAATATTTACTTGCAATTTTCTGTTTCCTTGACAATGCCTGACAATAATTTGTCTTTCTGGAATATTTAATAGAAAGCAAACACAAAAAGGACACAAACAGTGAAAAGCATATTTAACTTTGAATTCAAGTCAATGTTTGGTGTTTTGGGTATTCTGCAGTAGGTAACAAGATGTTTCAACAGAATTCTAATTCTCTTTTGTTGAACTTGGTTGATCTTTTTAGTTCCCAGAAGCTTTGTTGGCTTTGCCCAAGTTGCTGTTCTCATGGTCTTGCACGTTAGTGTTCCTTGAAAAGAATCCCTAGCAGTAGATAAGCAAATCATTATACCCTTCCTGAATAAACTTTTTTAGTGAGAAAATAAGATCCAGTATTGAGCTGCCACATATGCCTCAGAGGTATTTAGTAGTGATGACTTTTTGGATTTGTTGTAATGGATTTATTTGGAGATCTACATTTGTGTCTACAAACATAATGCATCCAGCTATTTCTGGAGTCTGCTAGGAATAGTGCTTCTGCTTAGTAAAACCCCTTGTTGAACTGGAAGCTGTAACGCAACTAGAGACTGGGTGTGTAGGCTCTTCTTCAAACTTGCATAGTGCCATAAACCATTATTTTAAAATCCAAACCAGCTGTGCTATGATGACTCAAGGATTCAAAATGCAGCTGCACACAGAGGTTTCCATCACCACTGGGATCTTGCTATACGACAGTAAATACAAGCCAGCCCTGTTTCCATAGTTTACAATTAAAAGGACATAAAAAATATTTTGTGTAGAGGCAGGGATATAAAACATGATTAATTCGATAGGGAACCATAAGTAATTTAGCTATACTACAGTAAAGTTATTATTTGTTTATTTCAGAGGCATAAAATTAATTGTGACCGTTCAAATGGCATTATAGAAATGGTTATGGACCGATTTACAATTGACAATGAAGGTACCTACACAGTACAGATTCAAGATGGAAAGGCCAAGAACCAGTCTTCATTAGTTCTCATTGGAGATGGTATGTTCACTGAAACATCAAAACTTTGACTCTGATGAAGAAATGAACTTCAATTAATCTTTGAGTAATTTTGTGACTAACTCATTTTTCATTTACCTCTTCTAAAATTTAGCATTCAAGGCAGTATTGGCTGAGTCTGAGCTCCAGCGAAAGGAATTTCTCAGGAAGCAAGGTAAGACAGAGCAGATTGGTGACTTTAGGCCCAGTTTGCAGCCGATGATGCATCCCTGGTGAATATTAAGTGCTTCCAACTTCCATTGATTTCATTAGAAGATGATTGCACAGTTTGAGCAGAAACTGAACCCTTGGTGGATCTTATTTTCCAACATTGTCATACGATAACATGCAAGTTGTGACAGAATTTTCACTAAGTGGGAGTCCTTACAAGAGGTTATCTTTGCTTAATATTAATGAGAATATCCAACAAGTCATCTTAGCACATTTAGTTTTAAGCATACAAATTGTCCCTTCAGTATCATTGATGAAGAATAGACAGCATAGTGTCAGACAAGGAAGATTAAAAATCTGATCCTGTTTCTGTCCAGGCAAAATTCCGGGAACTAAATATATATTTGTTGCATAGTTGCTATACAGTTATAGAATTTGTTATATACTTGTTATCAATATTGTTTGCAGCTGAGAGTAAGCATTACTATTGGATATCTAATTCAGAATTCTAACTCTGTGAAATCCTTGAAACATTGAGTTTGAGCTCTAGTTTGTAATTTTCACTTGGCAAGCTTTTAGGATGAAAGTAACAATAATAGTTAATAACATTTATTCCAAATAGCTTAGGTAAGATTCTTTGCATAAGCAATGTAATTCTATTATTTTATATTTTTTGGAGGGAAGGCTAATTATTTTTTTTAAATAGATTTGGGAAAGAAATTCTACCACTTACAGCATAAACTCACAAGATCTTTCAGTTCTCAATGATTTGAGTGAAAGTCTGGGACTTTACTACTTCTCAGGTCTGGATATTGCAATTATGGGCCCTGATCCTGCAGACACTAAAACATATAAATTTACTGATATGAGCAACCACGATAACTTTAAAAAGGCTATATATGCCAGTAAATTTACTTAAGGATATATGTATTTATGGGATTGGAACCTCAGTGGGGAAAAGAAATATTTCTTATCCTGCTCATAATGTTTAATACATTTTTTTACTTTTTATAATTTGGACAAATAATATCTGGTGTGGAATTTTTGCTTTGAACATTTAATTGAGTGTTTGGATACATTTTTTCATTCTCCAGTTCCCTTCGCATTAAATACAGTGTTTGTACACTTATTTGTAGCTACGCTGTTTCTTTCCTATGCTTAGTTGGCATTTGGGCATAAACACATTTAGTGAATAATTTGTCTCATTCACTGTTTTACATTTTGGAACACTACATGACATCATACAAACAGAGGTGAGCCTCACGTTTCTAAGCTGTACTGTAGACACCTGGTTCAATATGATAAAAATTTGCTACAGAGTTTTCCTTCTAGGGCATGGGAAGTTCAGGAGTTCCCTCTCATCATTTTGGTGTAGGGATGTTATAATATAATTGTCATCCTTTTTCTTTCTTTCACTGGATCTCTCTGATACTCATCAGTCTGCACCATATGCTTTAACTCAGTTTTGTTTCTTAGGTCCTCACTTCTCAGAGTTTTTGCACTGGAAAGTTACAGAGGAATGTGAAGTTTTACTTTCTTGTAAGGTGAGGAAATATACTTGAAATAATTTTTTTAGACTGTGTTGATTAAAAATTGAGGTAGGAAAATGTGAGGAAAGATTTTGTTATTTTTAAAATTAAAAGTTTTGTGTGAAAACTTTTTTATTATTTAGAAATATTTAAAATCAAAATTTCTGACTTACTCCTCTTCAGCAGTAGTCTGCATTAAAACAACAACAAAAAAATTACAGGACGTTTCAAAATGTGTTAGGTGATCTACTTCTTTATCAGAATAGTGAGCCATAAAAATAATTTAAACAAAGTAGTCATCCCTTAATGGTCCTTCTTTCTTCCTCAAAAATTAGCCACAAAAAGCCAGAGTTGAAACTCTTTCCTCACCATTCTGATTTGGAGATTCCTCTACCAAAACTTCTATTATTTAATCAACTGTAACCAAACATGTAACAAAGATTTCTAGAAATAATGTTGTAATTTTTATTATATTTGGCTAATGACTTTTGAATCTTAACTAATGCTAATGTGCATGGAATTCAGTAATGTCTGCTATTAACATCTTTATATGCCATTTTAAAGTGGTATATTTTCATTTTTGTTGTTCCTCTAGAGTGACTTATTAGAGTTCTGAATAACTAAGTTAAT
This sequence comes from Aramus guarauna, assembly GCA_013400195.1. Taxonomy (NCBI): domain Eukaryota; kingdom Metazoa; phylum Chordata; class Aves; order Gruiformes; family Aramidae; genus Aramus; species Aramus guarauna. The sequence continues at coordinate 102,974 of VXBL01009962.1, forward strand.
TGAATTCAACAGGCATAAACTCTTCTTCATTGCCTTTTCCTGTCATATGGACTCTTTTGTGTTAATTTTCTCCACTTCTTTTGAATAAGTTTTTGGCTTTTAATTAGACTAACTTGAATCATTCATTATGAGCAATTTACATACACATTTGTGGGGTTCTTTTCCTTCTTTTTTTTACTGCTCACTAATTAGGAGACCTTTAACCTCAACTTATTCCCAGCAGAACAGACCTGGGCGGTGAAGCTGCCATTCTGTGTGCCCCCATTTTAGGGCTCAGCACTCATTAGCTAACACGGTACATTTGCTGGTACTGAGCTGCAAAGCTGGAGTACTTTATAATCTCGACATGCATTTGCCTCAGGCATGAACCCTGCTTATCCTTTCATTCACATGGGGAATTAAATGTTGCTGAACCAGTTATGCTAGTGTTAATTCTCTACAAATTAATCTGAAATTATCCTTCTTTTCATTGACTGTCAAGCCTGTTTATACCGCTGAAACTGTGAAAGGCTGAGTGTCTGATTATATGCGTTTCACCAGTGTATTTTTTGTTCATAAGGTCAGAACATTTTATGTAAATGAAATCTAGGATGTGGGATATTTGCACACTCATCATTTTAACTATGCCATTGACCTTATAATGTTTGTTACTGTTAGTATGTGACTGGCCATTAGAATCACACAGTGCTGTTGTTTATGCCTGTTTAACTGATATTTGTACACAGGAAGAGTTTAAACAACAAAGCCTGGATTTCTCCTACGAACTTCAGATACTTGACATTCAAGTTAGAAGTGTGACTGCTGTGGGCTATTTCTGTGGGAATAAAACCATCCAAGGAACAATCTCTGCCTCCCCAGGCCATATCATAGCACTTGGCACAGGTCTCTTCTAGGATCTGTTTCGTGCTCCTGTGCAAAAATAATCATCACAGGTGGTTTTATCTCTTGAAAGAGCCTGGGATAAGGTGAAGGAAGTACCTGTAGGAGAGGGCATTTGCCTTGACTTTCTCAAAGGCCGTGGCATGAAACAGGTCAGTTAGGAAACCAAGTCAACTGGAAGCTGCTGTAGGGCAGAGGACTGACTGTATGATCCGGGTCCATAACAGTAATAATGAACAAATATGGATTGTGTTATAAAATAGTATATAAAAAATAATACACGTTACCTCACATACCACTTATTTTCTATATGATTGGACCTGATTGACTTTTGATCCATTTAGTATTTAATTCTGAAATAGATGGGATTGATGACCTTGTTCTTGGTATTGCAGCCCCTACATGCCAGTGAGATGTTTGTCCATGTAAATGATAATTTGATGCCATTTGCTTTTTATTGTGTGTTTATTTTTCTTCATATTCCATCATCTACTTTCATTTTTCTTCAAGTATTTCTAAATTTCAGAACGTTCAGAAGCTACCTGGTCTTGCATAACTTTGAGACTTATTTGTACTGTGTCTGTTAAAAGCAAGATTTTTGGTATGTGGCTAAACAGCAAAAAAGGTAACTTTTCATAGTAAATGTCAACATGAAATAACTTCGGCACTGCAAATTGCATGTGACTGAAACTCAGTCTATTTATTGCCAGACTGAGTGATAACAGTCTTTGATGAAAAATTGTTGAAAAGCATTAAAGGCTTGTTCCTTCAGGCTTTGTTCAAATAAAATTGCCACTCATGTCATATGACTACAGGAATAGCCACTTTGTAGTTACTGGTAAATGTAAAACGCTGCTCACTTTTCTCAAGCAAGGCATTGCTTTGGGCCAGGTTGTGATCCCAAATACTCTGTTAGACATCCATAGCAACCACACTGGTTATTAAGCAGCAATATATGTGATTAATTTGAGCAGGTTTTATAGAGCTGTCCAGGAACCAGTATAGGGGGCCCTCCTATTTGTCCAGTCACCTCTACAGAGAACTTTCACAGAGCCGTTCATCTCTGGAGTACGACTTCTCTAAAGTGAAAGGGTTAGAAATTGGTGCATGTTTTTTCCTCCAAGCAAGCCACTTGAAAACTATTGTAGATCTGTATTAACTTCTGGGCTGCCCTCTGTCCGTTTATTCAGTTCTTTTTTAAGGAGGCTTTTTAAAGCAACTGCCTGGGGACTGAGAAATGTCCTGCCAGCTCTGTCCTTCTACCAAAGCCATGCTGACCGGGAATTCAGGCTACACATGGAAATACCATTGCATTTCTGTGATTTTTAGAAGGGTATGGGAATAGTGATGTCAAATAAAAGGGAGAAAAATAAAATATATTGCCAGGGTTTCTAAAGAGAGCTGGACTTTTAGCTTCTTTGGATTCACAGTTTGAGGTCATTCATCCCATGATATTTTAAGCATCACCAATACACAATTTACATTTCAAAATTATAGCAGTACTTGAGGTATAGCTGCAGTCTATTTATGCATTACTTAGATGAGCTGCTGCTACTACAGAAAAATTCTGGCTTCCAAGCAACTTCTCTGCATTTGTACCACATTGTTAAGCCCTTTTGTGCTGGGAGAGACTGCAATTTGTAGGATTCCTCAAGTCTTTGTACTTCCCATAGGACACAATAGTAGTAGAAAAAAATGATTTCTGGTGCAGCTCACAATTTTGAAGTCTCAAATGCTTTCAGAATAGTAATTTCAGTTGCTCTCTGCAGTTTAGCCCTGAAAGACATTGCACAGGTAGCTGGGATAAATCTGCAAATTGGCTGAAGACTCTCTAAGATAGGGCCTAGGTTCTGTGTTACAGCTCTCTGGAGACACATGGCAAACACAAAAAGATAAAGGAGAGTTCAGCAGCTCTAATTTCAAAGATACTTCTCAGAGTTATCTCTAGACAACCACATAGCAAGGATGCAAAACCCTTTAAGGGAAGAGATTGACAACATTGCCTTTAAGGATTTGACAGGATACTGAAGCTGTAAGCTGTATACTTCTGACCAGCTTTGTGCTGAAAACAAATACTGTAGGACTAAGATTTGCTTAGTAGGACTTGGTTGTAATTTATTTTTTTTTTTACTTAGCTTTATTTTACGTGCGTTATAAAAAAAATGGCTTCTTACATTGAAAGTACCTGTGTGGCTACCTACAGTGCAATACCTTTCTTCAGAACATAGCCAGGCTTATGTGCCTTTTCTGTTGTACAGGTTGCAAACACAAAGAAGGAGACTGTTTTCAAGTGGTATAAGGATGGTTCTGGGATTGACGCCGATGAGGTGCCTGATCTGCAGAAGGGAGAATGTCACTTCAGTATTCCCAGGGTACAGTATCACCTGATTAGAAATGACAGCTTCTGCTTGACATGCTATAGATTTGCCAGGCAGAGCAATAAACCAACTATCATGATTTCTGTGAACCGTTTTAAGAAAAAGTATATTTGCTACCCTTCAATTAGCTGGTGAGTAACTAATGCTAGTAAAAGTATATCTATTTTTGTTATCAGCTCAGACAGTTCATGCTTAAATTGCTTCAGTGTCCTTAGATGAACTCTATCTCATTCTTCCTTATTGGTCCTTAATTTTTCAATTTGTTCAAGCACCTAATTTCTGTCAGTGCTTCAGTTTTGTTGCCTAAAATGAATAGGTTTGAGGTATATGGCTTCTTGAGATTTATCTTTATGCAAACAGGATAAACTAACTTGTGTCTGGAGCCTTAGCTTGCATAGTTGCTGCCTTCGTCAAGTGCCAAAACCTCCCCAGATTGGGTTTTTCTGCTTTCAGCATAATGTGCATTCCATTTGATTGATTTATTTATTTTATTTATTGGTTTCATATTCTTCTAATTTCCTTCCTTCATTTCACTTGCAAGAGGATACTGACTTTCCACTGGCTTAATTTTTCTTGAGTAGACTTTTTTTGGGGAGGGTGGCTTCTGCTTGTCTTGAATTGTCCTTGTTACTTGTCATTCAGTTATATGACGCTTCTATTGTGATTTACTTAACTGTGGACTTCTATAAGTCTAAGATTCAAATAAATTACCTCCAATCTATATACAATTGTTTAAATACTTTCTTCAGGTTTTAAAATAAATTAAAAAAAAACCACCCAAGCCAAAACCCCCAACTGCCTTTAATGCAGTATCACTGTGTTAGACTTTAGAATGTAAACTCTCCAAGGGTAATGAATTCATTATTTACTTAGCATAGATATAATTTGACTACAGTTGCTGATTGAATGAAAGCTATTGAGTTGATGTTTGGACAGTTAAAGGATATAGATGTCATTATGCTTTTGATTAAAAAAAATAATAATTTTGAGTTGAAGAAGAATTGTATATCTAAAGTTTGTGTGGGTTGAAGTTACCCTCTGTTATGTCTTACTACACTACTTGTAATTTCTACTGACCAGTATCAATCCTGTTTGTCCTTTTGGAACAAGAGAAAAAACACAGTTTCTCAAGGCAATAGAACTGAAATTGGAATGTGTTTTAGACTTAAGAACTAACTATAACTCTCATGCACAAGCCATTCATAGTTTCCATCTCATCTCTGGTACGAATATTTAACCAGAATGAGGTACGATGTATGTTGTCTGATGCAGAAAATCGTGCAGGTGTTGAACAAATGTTGTACTATTATCAAGTTGTGTTTTCCTTGTAGCTATCTCGCAAAGATGAAGGAGTTTATAAGGCAACACTATCAGATGATAGAGGTCATGATGTATCCACTCTTGAATTATCAGGAAAAGGTAACATTCAGTTTACTATATTGAAATAATGATCACATGTGCTGAATATGTTGATGTGGGACTGTCAGTGGGGATTGAGAGTTACTTGGATTGTAAAATTGTAAAGCTGTTTTGTGGGTTAACCCTAGTAGGCAGCTTAGCTCCATACAGCTACTTGCTCACTCCCCCTCAGTGGGACAGAGGAGAGAATTGGAAGAGGAAAAATGATAAAACTCATGGGTTGAGATAAAGACAGTTCAATAGGTAAAGCAAAAGCTGTGCACACAAGCAAAGCAAAAGGAGGAATTCTTTCACTGCTTCCCATCAGCAGGCAGATGTTCAGCCACCTCCAGGAAAGCAGGGCTCCATCACGCGTAATGGTGACTTGGGAAGACTGATGTCATAACTCTGAACGTCCCTCCTTCCTCTTTATTCCCCCATCTTTTATTGCTGACCATGAGATCATATGGTATGGGATATCTCTTTGGTCAGTTGGGATCAGCTGTCCTGGATGTATCCTTTCCCAGCTCTGTGTGCACCTCCAGCTGACTTGCTGGTGGGACAGGCTGAGGAACAGAAACAAAAGGTCTTCGCGCTGTGCAAGTACTGCTCAGCAACAGCTAAAACATCCCTGTGTTATCAACACTGTTTTAGTCACAAATCCAAAACACAGCACCATACAAGCTGCTATGAAGAAAATCAACTATATCCAAGCCAAAACCAGTACAATCTCCACCGCCTTATTCCATACCATTTATGCCCACACTATCCAATACACCCTCATTAACCACCTCCTCCCTTCCTGTCCTTTGATATATACACAGATATAATTCCCTTAGTCTATGGATTTTCAAGTAAGGGATACCCTGACCTCTGGAACAAACAAAAGGTACAATAGTTCTCCATCTTATGGCCAGGGGTCCTTCCAGCTTCCAGACTACACTTCAGGTATAGCAAGACTGTTCTGTGCTGGAAATGTACAGTGAAATGCCTATTTGGAGAATTCACAGTGTCTAATTCTGTGGGTCCAGGAGGCTTTGAAAACATCAAGCAGCAAACCTACAAGAACCGCAGTGTTAGACCAAACAGTGGGTCTCATAAATGGTGTGGTTAGCCTTGAAATGTAAAGGATAAACAGAGAAGTTTAGCATGGAGAGGGCCCTGGAGGACTGTGTATTGTATGGGGCAGGTTAGTTCAAGCTCAGTGTGCATTGGCGTTCAAATGAAGATAAATGCAAATAAGAGTAAGAGAATCTAGTCTAAAATGCACTGATGATAGGCATTTAAATAAGGTTTCATATGTTATCAGATATCACAGCGAGCTGCTGTAATTCTATGTATATTTATATTTGTTCAGTAAAAAAAATGTTAGTTTACTTCTGAGTCTATAGCAAAGACTCATCTGTTGCCAACATAAATGATTTTTACTCAGCTTTGCTAGAGAGAGCTTCCCTGGGCTTCTTTGCTTAGGTCGCACCAAGTAGGCCTAAGTGAACCTGGATTCATCCCACCTGCATGTAAACATTCGACCCAAATAATGAATATATTCTGCTGGGTCCTATTAGAGGAGGAAAGACATGTTCAAAAATCAATTCAGTTTACCAAAGATCTTAACATCTTTTTCCAGCAGGTAGGAAAAGTTTCCTCTGAAATAAGAGGAAAAGGTGAATATCAGACTGAGTTCTTAAGCTGTGGTTTACCTCAGTCTTTCAGGCATTTTTTTCTTCTGCATAAATTCTGCCCATTATTCTTTCAGGAAGAACATCTCATTTAAACAGTATAGGTAATGTAGCCCCACTTTCCCAGACATCTGTAATGTATATATAGTATGCAATTCATGTCCTCATGTCAACATGCCAGTACAAGCATACTGGACTTTGCAGAGGTTACAGAACTGTGCGATAATTTCTCTTTCCCCTGCGCTCTCCTCTGAATGTGAACTATCCATTTTTAATGACCTTTTATTGTTTCTGGCCTGAGGGATACAAATACAAATACTTGACAGAGATGGTTGGCTCCACACACAGCAGAGATACTCAGTGACACGGCACAGAATTCATATGCTGTACACAGTCTCCAATTTGTCCCACACACCTGTTGCAATTTTAATGCTTTTCTTTGCCTAAGGATGTGAAGATTTCCCATATTGCTTTAATTAAACTGAACATAACAAAGCTATATTCTAATTGAATTTTGACGGTACTTCTTTTTTTTTTTTTTTCTTTTTCTCTGCAGTGTATAATGATATAATTCTGGCATTGAGCGGAGTCAGTGGTAAGTAAATGCTGTCTTGGATTTTCATGTAAGTTTTTTATGTTAAAGTCATCTGAGCCTGAGGCAGACAATTTTGATTGTAAGTGGGAAATCTCTGAGAGTCATGATGCTTATGTTATTATGGACATGTTATTAAGTTTTTGAATAGGCAGTTGACCTTGCTAATTGACACTATTAAAAGGGAACAAAGTATTATTCCACCTGGCTTGTTTGGTTTAGATACTGTGACAATGTTGTAGCAATAACTGTCTTCCTCCTTCCTATTAGTAAGTAAACCTTGATACAGAGAGAACGAGAGTCTGATCCTGCTCCCAGGGAGAAGCTGGGAGTCATTCTATGGAAAGAAGAAACAGGGTTGCACAAGAATAAATTTTTCATGCAATTAGAATCATGACACTACTATTTCTTGGCAATTATATGACTAGCTTATTATTTCACAGTGGATCTTGCTAGTCATAATGCTTGTATATGACAACAGAACCATAAAGTCATACTGAACTTTCACCTGATATAAATCAGCAGATCTCCTTTGAGAGGCACGAACCATTGACTCTTTGTGGTAGCTGAGAATCGTGGCTCAGATCTTAATTCTTTTTTTTTTTTTTTTTTTTTTTTTTTTTTTTTTTTTGTTAAAAATAACAAAATGCATTTGCAGGNTGAGAGTAGAAATAATCCATTTGGATATTTCATGTTGATTCCACTATCCTGTTTGATCTGCATATATTCTGTTTTACATAGGTAAGTCAGCCTCTCCACTGAAGATCCTTTGCACTGAGGAAGGAATAAGGCTCCAGTGTTTCTTGAAGTACTACAATGAGGAAATGAAAGTCATCTGGTCTCACAGGTAGAGGAGAATATTTTTTTCAATTTTATTTGAGATAAAAATGGCATCTTTATGATTTATTATTATGTGGTATTCATTTAGTTACTGGACCACATTAATGAATTTATCTTTCCATCACTTCATATTCTCTTTTCACATAGAGAGTACATAGAAATTTTAACAGACTTGTCAGGAGGGCTGTAACAGCCAGGAAAAAAAAAAATCTACAGTATTCCAGCCTCATATTCAACACAAGACTGTTTGTCTTCCATTATATTATCTGGTTCGTTCAAATATAACAAAATATTCGAGCATCATTTTCCATTCATGGCTGCCCTTTTCTTTAAATGGATGAAATTCTCCTCCAGCACTAGGTGAATACCAAGGATCTGCTCTCACAGTTTAATAAAAGCCTGTATTAAGAAAGGATTTTTTTTTTTTTTCATACTGATACAGTCTTAAGTAACACAAAATATTTAATTCTGTTCCTCTTCTTTGCAAAGATGTTCAATGGGGCACAGAATACTTCGAGAATAGCCCTCAGAGCTGAAATTATGACAAGAAATGAGCTTTAAAGTTCCCGATAGTTTTCCACCCTCATGTTACATTAATCTTTGACTTTGGAGGCACTCTATTCATCTGTGTATTTACAGTTAAATGTGTGTTCAAATGCTTTGCTGTGTCAGGCCCTCATTTGTTTGAAACTGCAGGTAAGGTTTGGAAGGATTTTTAAACTCTTCAAGTGGTTTCAACTTTCACATTCCTTGATGGCCTACAAAGATGACACACAATGAACTGGTCTGACTTGGACAGGAAGAGGCTGCTTTATTAGCATGTTGTCCTAGTTTTACAATGCTGTCCAGCCCTTGATTTCTATGAAGACAGGAACACAAGAAAAGTGTCAGTGATCATCAAATTCAGGGAGCTCAAGAACACTTCTGCAAGGGTATGCAGCTGTACTCATAACTCAAGCTTTGTATTCAGTAAGTTCTGCTCCTTCTTTCAATAAATGTGATACTAATATGATGGAAAGGAAAAGAAAAAATATTTTTTGCCTGTCTTTTACTATGTCTGCTTGAGTTTTGAAAATGACTTAGTCTATCTCACCATCCAGTTCATAGAAATACAAAAATAGAGAGTGCTACACGGCTAAGAAGGAAATATCAGTGTGCATATTTATATTTACACAGACACCTCCCTCTCTCCTAATATTTCAGATTTTATAATATCTTACACATTAATTGTCTTGAAGATCATTGAACCCAGATTTTGAACAAATAAAAATTCAATTCTCCCATGAATACAATGATCAGAAGCCAAAGTTATTAAAACTAAAACTAAGACTAAAACAAACAAACAAATGAACCAACCTCTCCCAGCCCTTTTAAATGAAGTTCTAGCAATTTTTTTCCTGGAAAAAATGAAAGGCTAGACCATCCATAGTTTGTTACCATTGTCTGCACATCATGAAACATGCCATGCAAATTTCTAGCTAGCTTTGAAGTATCCATAGCAGGGAAAATAACACAAGTCCTAAAGCCAGCATGTATCATGCACTCATGGCACAGTGGGGAATATCATATGTAGTATTTTCAAATATATAGTAGTTTCTACCCAGGTATCTAATTTGGTATGCTGAACTCAATGTAGCCAGCTTACAGAAAAAGAAATAATAAAAATTCCTTTTTTCCCATCAAAGTAACTCTCTAGCTATGAAGCATTGCACGCTCTCTCTAAATAGCTTCAGGACAGATTTCAGACTGGAAGAACCACTGATCTGAATCAGTAGGGCATTTCTTATGTTCTTAGCTTAGAAAGGGATGTTAGGTCAACAGAATGCTACTGGTTTTTAAAGACCTCTTTATTAATTATCTGCAGTTAGGAAATTTGCTTCTTGTCTTGTTCTTAAAGAAAAACCAAAGGTGTATTTTGAATTTATGTAAGAATAATTAATTCTATGTGCTAATATTCTTTTATTTTTTCTTCATCAATTTTGAAGTTAAGGAGAGGTATAGATTTTTTCCTCATCAGAAAAGGTTATTTGCCTCTAATTTACTATTCTGATTTATTCCATGGTAGTGTGTATAAAGTGTACAGAGGCTGTGTGTAGGTTGTCCACTCTTGTTTGGTGTTGGGATAAAGNTGCAGGAGGACAGCCTGCCTCACCATGGTCTTCTCTATGGGCTGCATGGGAATCTCTGCTCCAGCACCTGGAGCACCTCCTCCCCCACACTGACCTGGGTGTCTGCAGAGTTGTTCCTCTCACATCTTCTCACTCCTCTCTCCCAGATGCAATTGCTGCAGGTGGTTGTTTTGGGAGGGGGGTGGTGGTGGTGTTTATCTCTTCTTATGTTATCCCAGAGGCACTACCACCGTTGCTGATGGGCTCAGCCTTGGCCAGTGGCAGGTCCGTTTTGGAGCCAGCTGGCATTGGCTTTATCACACATGGGGGAAGCTTCTAGTAGCTTCTCACAGAAGCCCCACCCTGCTACCAAAACCTTGCCATGCAAAGCCAACACAACTCTAAAGTCATGTACCATTTTCTCATGCAGACATGTATATGCATATAAACACAGAAGATTGTGTATGTGGAGAGAAGGAGAATGAGAAGAGGGTGAACAAATCAATCTTTGGAATGAAAGCTCAAGTTAATGGCTGCAAAGTGTTTCATACCCCCACTAGGAGGAAAAGAACTTCCTGTGAAATTGCTGTCAGTAGTTGCAATTTATCTGTAGTTTAGGAATAGTATGTTAACCTTTTTAACTTTTTATAGATGATCTCCTATGGAGAATATACATGAAAAGAATGTTCAAACTAATCTGTATTTATTTTTTCAAGGGAATCTAAGATTTCTTCTGGTGAAAAGATGAAGATTGGAGGTGGAGAGGATGTTGCCTGGCTGCAGATATGTGAACCCACTGAAAAGGATAAGGGGAACTACACCTTTGAAATCTTTGGTGACAAGGAATCCTACAAACGCACGCTTGATCTGTCTGGTCAAGGTATATTATTTATAAGATCCTTATATGGAGGTTTTTGCATGGATTAAACAGAATTAACTGGTAATAATCAGAGGAATAACAGCAGAAGGAGAAAGCTTTTGGTCAGAACCAGTTGCACTTTAGTTGCATAACTGTTACGATATTTTTAGTCTTGTATCTGTTTTCACCACCAATGGCATTGGGTTCCAGGGGTTTGATTTCCCATTTTGCTACTGTATAGCCCTGTATGGGTTTTAAAAGAGCTTTAACAAGGGTATGTGTTTAAATGTTTGTATTGAGCCACAAATGCAAGTTATGTTCATGGACAATAACTCTCTCAACTGTTTTGTTACAGCTTTTGATGATGCATATGCAGAATTCCAGCGACTCAAGTAAGCGCTAAATCTTTTGCATTTTAATGCTGTAACAGTAGTGTCTTAACTTATGGAAAAAAGTTATTAATAATTTTATTAATAACATTATATATTTCTTTTCCTCTCCTCCTCAACAATTTTAGGGCAGCTGCTTTTGCTGAGAAGAGTAAGTTTATTTTACATTTTATCAAAGATGTTCTACAATGTAGTCTAGTGTTCTCTTTAAGGCATCCATCATGATATGCTGTCACAGCTTTCAGAGTTCTGTGGCTGCAGAAATCCCCTGTTAGCACATAATACTGCAATAACAATAATAGTAATTTGTGGGTTTATTTGTCTTTAATTTCAATGGAAACCTACTAAAAGTTTTACACATTTTGCAAGCCTCCACTATATCATCTTGTGTCTGCAGAGGTTTTGTGAGGTGTGAGCTTCTGGGTATCACACAAGGAGGTGTTGACTCCAAAAGCTGATGATACTACTAAATATTGGGATCTACCTGCTAATGCCTGTTGGGTGCACTGCTTGCTGAGACACAGACAGTGGGGAAGCTTGTTACTTTTTGGGGCTGTAGGAATTCTGGTACTTTGATATCAATTCCCCTGGTAATGACAAGATGCTTCTGCCCACAAAGAGAGTGGCAGAACAAATTTTCCTTAGATCTTAGATACCACCAAGATGCTAAAAGCATCTTCCTTGCTTTGCTCTGTGCCCAAAGCACAAACTGTCAAGCTCAGCAGTAGCTTCAAGGTTGTTATGTATATCAGTTTAGAATGCTGTAGCACAATCTCTACTAAAAAATCCGAGGGGACCATAAAATATGTTAAAAAAAAATAACACAAAATATCACAAGAATTGTATTATTTTATATTTAATTAACCAAGAACTGTATTTTCTTAAAGATAAGTCCAAACAAAAGTTGTGACTAATATGGCACCAAGTTATAAAATCATTAAAAAATTAGTAACTTTGAGTTCTAAACTTCACATGACCCACATATTTTTCTTTAACTCCTAGATCGTGGTAAAGTCATTGGTGGTTTGCCCGACGTCGTTACTATAATGGACGGGAAGGTAAGGACATTTTTTGTCACTGAGTCATGCTGATTGTCAAGAGATTTGCTTTAGTGGCAAAAGGGGAGCAAATGCAGATGATTTCATAGAATCAGAGAGCAGGAAGATAATTTAAACCACCTAATGGTAGTAATTTAATTGAGACACATGCAAAATCACAAGTGAGCATAGGTACACCATAAGCTGACTGTGCAATCAGAGGAGGCACAGCCTCAAGATTCAGATCTTAGGCAAGCAAGGTCAGCCTCAGGAGGAACTGGCTTTTTGTGCTGATTATGTAGAGGCTCTGAGTTAACTGCATACTCAAATCTGGGCTGGCTTTCAGCTCTGTGTACTGAGCAGAGCAGTTCAAGGGGAGAGTCCACTCCTGCCCTGTTCCCTCTTCCTTTGTATTGGCATCTAGCCCCATTACAATATATAATTATGGGAGATTGAAGGCCAATGATACACATATTTTTTTTACATCAATAATAACTAAAAGCCCCGATACAAAGTCAAAATTGGTAAATCTTCACAAAGTCCTTTCCTATGTCACCTTGAGTAGTGGAGATGAAATTTCATGATGCTGACAGACTAGTGTTCCTTACTGGGCTTTTTGTCATGGTGGAGTGGGATCTTATGCAACTTCAGCCCAAACTCTCTGGCTACTAAGACAGAAGATGACAACTAGGGGAGAAACTAGGTATCTTCAGTCTGGGAGGAAAAATGACTGAAATAGGAAAAAAAAAAAAAGAAATCTGGATCATTGTGCATGGTGCAGAGGAGGTACTTAGAAATGATTATCCAGCACTTCTCACAGCACAAGAACTAGGGAGTGCCTAATTACATGGTCATTACAGGCTTTAAAGAATCAAAAGGAAGTATTTTTTCAAGTGGCTCATAATTAATTTGTGCCTTAGTGCCTTAGGTGAAAATAGATTCGGGTCCAAAGAAGAAAATAGGCAATATCATGAAAGGAAATCCAGCAGGGACCATTAAATACAATGTTCTTGATAAAACTTGTGCTTATAGCCAATTTATAAGCCACCAAATTGTGGAAATCAGGAAGGTATACTTGGAATAGGATCACAGTATTTGTCCTCTTTGTTTTTGTACACTTTCTTCACTTTCTTAAGCAGTTGCTTTTGACATCTAAAAGAGCTAGATGAACTTTCATTCTGACTGAATATAGCAGAACAACTCATGAGCCAATGAGACTCTCACCATCTGCTGGTTATCAAGAGCATGTTGATCAGGCTGTTTATATCTCATGTGAAGTGCATCTTCAGAGACCACAGCTGTGTCGCTTTGTGTGGAAGCTGTATTTCTTATGACCAGGGTAAGAGGTTGCACACAGCTCTTCCAACTTGCTGTGTACTTGGCCATTTCCTGGATATCCAGGAGCAGTCTCTTTAGAAAGAAGTGGGATCATATGGGCCTTGCAGTGGATGCTGAAAGCTACTCAGCTCTGGACCAGAGATGATTTTCCTCTGGGCCCATTCCTTCCTTTGTTTCTAATGGGTGTTCACATGAGGTGGCTTCTTATTGTGGTAGACAGAGCAAGAACCTCACAGCAAGAAAGTCAGTCTCTGAGGAGGTATAAGTCACTCTATGGCCAACATCTTAAAGCAGTCTAACTCGAAGGAAACAGCTTGGTGAAGTCATCCTTGACTGCATGCACAGACTAGCTGCAGCTTCATAAAATCATAGAATGGTTTGGATTGGGAGGGACCTCAAATACCATNGTCCATGTTTCCTCATACAGCCATGTCCTAAAACCCACAACCTTGTATAAAGGAAATGCTACATAGTGAGTTTCCAGAAGTAAAAGTCTTCAAAGGGGGGCTAATCGTGTGAGTATTATAGAACTGATTGTGTGAAGAGAAATTCTCTGGTTCCTTGAATCAGGCAAAACAGAATGGGTCACAAGGAAATGAAACTTTAAAATCACGTCTAAATTAAAAATTGACAGATAGCATGCAAGAGTCACATAAGTACAGGTGTGAGAAGTAGCCATGAAAAAAAAAAAAAAAAAAAAGAGCAGAGAGTTTTCCTCATGTAGTGGAATGGTATAACTACATAAATATATGGATACAAGACAAAGCTTTCATAGTGCTTCTTATGAGAGTATAAAAGATTTTAAGTCAGATTTATAATTTAATAAATTAAAACAGGACCAAATGATCTCAAATGACTGTGGAATATATCTGTTCTCTGATAAGTTTTTAATATTAAGACTTGATTAATTATCATGAATTAATTATTAATTGCTCTTAAATGAGGTCACTTTTGAGGGCAGTAGTCACGAAATGCTGCCTGAGTTACAGAAAGGATGGTAAGATTTAAACTTATGCAATTAGACATTAGTTTGATTTTCCAAAATTTTATTTTTGTGTTTGCACCATTAGTCTTTTAAATATTTTATAGTAAGGCTAGTTGGTATAGGGTATTGGTTAACTCGGTCACCCTCAAAGTGAAGAAGTTTTTCCTGTTGTTCAGATAGAACTTCCTGTGTTCCAGTTTGTGCCCATTGCCCCTTGTCCTGTCATTAGGCACCACTGAAAAGAGTCTGGCCCCATCCTCTTGACACTCACCCTTTAGATATTTATAAGCGTTGATCAGATCTCTTCTCAGTCTTCTCCAGGCTAAACAGACCCAGCTCTCCCAGCTTTTCCTCATACGAGAGATGTTCCAGTTCCCTAATCATCCTCATAGCCCTCCACTGGACTCTTTCCAGTAGTTCCTTGTCTTCCTTGAGCTGGGGAGCCCAGAACCGGACACAGAACTCCAGATGTGGCCTCACCAGGGCAGAGTAGAGGGGGAGGAGAACCTCCCTCGACCTGCTGGCCACACTCTTCTTAATGCACACTGTACCTAAATACATAAAGGTTATATACATATACATATACATATGGTGGTCAAAATGGGGTTCAGTAGTGACTATACAAAAATCTGGAAGAACAACCATGTAAATTTTATGGGCTTCTTCAATCTTAGTTCAGTCCTTGGAAAATACCTGAACTGCAGGTTCAGGATGGGAAGTTATTTCACCTGTTCTCTGAATACACTGTACACGTGTGTAGCACTTTAACAACATTTATGTATTATTTATTCTTCATGAAATATTTCCATTTTACTAGTCAGAAGCACCTGGAATCAATGTCCAATAATTCATGTTATATACTCTATTTTTAAGTGATTTTTTTTTTTCTTTTAAATTTTATCTCAAGCAATAACCTCAGGAGGCCTTGGTCAGAAAAGATTTTCTCAGTTCTCCCCCCTGCTGTGTACAGGGAAACGTCAAGGATGTTTTTAAACCTATCATTGCCTGAACCTCATGTCAGACTAATGGGTTGTCAGGAGTCTCCTGCAGGCAGGACTGCAATGACAGTCCAACTTACCATCTTCAGACACTGTTACCCTGAGGCTATTACTGCATCACAGACACTAGTAAGATGGTGGAAAGACTGAATCAAAGGAAAAAACATTAGGAACTCAACTTTTCAGTCCTCAAGAACATGATACCTGTATTATTTCAATTAACTAGGAATAAGAAGTGCCTGAAAGCAATATTGAGAATATTCTGGTTAAACAAATTTGACTGATCCTTAAAATTACTTCTCTTTTTCCTCCCTCAGACACTGAATCTGACCTGTACTGTATTTGGAAATCCTGACCCCGAAGTGATTTGGTTCAAGAATGACAAGGTCTTTGAATTTAATGAGCACTATGCATTTTCACTGGAACAAGGGAAATATGCCAGTTTAACAATCAAGGGAGTGACCTCAGAAGACTCGGGCAAATACAGCATCCATGTCAAGAACAAGTATGGTGGGGAAACAGTGGATGTCACTGTAAGTGTGTACAGACATGGTGAAAAAATGCCTGAAATTAAGCCAGGCCAGCTTGCTAAACCCAGGCCAATACCACCATCAGAAGAAGTCCTCAAACCTGAGGGCAAGGCAAAATCGGGTAACAAGTAAAGCTTGACACTACATTTGACAAACAGAATAGAATACATGAGCTGTAGTTGAGGTACTCCCACACGTAACTAATTGGTAATGTCCAAAGGGAAACTGAGCTTTTAGGAGTTTGCTTTAGGGAGGTAGCTGTGCTATGGTGCTGTACACATCTGCAACAATCTCATTTTGAATATATGTAATAGGGTGGGACTTACAAATAGCAAAAAGCCAAATGCCTGCCAACCAATGCAGGTTGCTCAAACCTACAGTAAACCTCCATTTCCATCCTCTCCAACCCTCTGCAAAAACCCCAACAAAACAACCCAAGAACCTGCTGAGAATAAATGTCTCATCACTAAAAATAGCGAACTGCAGTTAGATACATATTCAGAGATGGTTCCCACTTTGTTACACACACAGTCTCTTTGGCCTTGAAGTGTCTGATCATGTAAGTCTAGTGGATAGTCTCTACTTAGTAGTGATATTGTTGTTTTATAGTGTGAGTTTATCTTTAGTAGAGTTTTACAAATGTTCACTACTTACTCATTGAAGCATAGGTCACATGGTTGTATTTTGCTTTTCTTGCTTTGTGTTAATAAAACTTTAAAAGTCACCTTTGCTACTTACTGCTCCAAATCACACCTAACTAGTTCTGTTTACTCTCTTTCATTGTTTAATTATTGCTTATTGCACAATTTCACAGCTGGTAGCATGCAGACTATTGACTTTCAATAAAGAATGCAAATTATGGTTAATCACAGTCACTGGGTGGCACTTGCGAGATTAATTTTACTCTTTACAATACAGGTCAAGATGCAAGCTCAAACAGGTACCAAAGACATGTATACAATTCAGTCACTTATGATAATTATGTCTTTGATTCTTCTCTACCCAAAATGAACAGCAGAACTCTTCCATGGGTGAAGTAATGTCCTACTACGCAAAGATTTCAATATGTGCTTATCATGAAACTTTCAAACAGAATGGGCTTCAGTGAGATTACTCGCATATCTGCCATTAATATATGTTGAGCGTTTGCAACACTGGCTTTTGCAGATCAGGTTCTCTATTCAACAAAAGTCCATTTATCTACCTAGATGAACCTTTGTATTTGTTAACCAGCTTTCAGCAAAGAGTTCTTCTAAAGGTAAGTTAACATTGGTGAAAGATACAAACATTCTGGATACATCCCTTCTCTCTTGTGACTTCTCCCAGTCTCTAGGTCAAATGTGATGAAAAGAGAACATTGTGGGAGGCAGGAGAGCTTGGATGAAGGGTGGCCTGGAGCAATGGCACTCTGCAAAATTTTCACTGGAGAAACTGGATGAAAGTGTTTGGCACAAACATTGGGACTGCAACTTGTGTTTGGGGTCATGGCTAAAAGCCAGCGAAGAGTTTCTGACAGCCTCTGAGCATAATTATGGAAAATATGGAAATAATTGTTCTGGATTTCTTATTTTATTTTATTTTATTTTTCCAGCAGACAAACTGAAAAAAAAAAAAAAAAAAAAAACCAACAGGAAAATGAGTAGTTTCAGAGTAAATTTAATCTCAGGGCACTTTTTTTTTTTTTTCCCCCCTCATCTAAGTGACAGAGACCTTACATTGTTTTTTCTGGCAAACAAATACTTCACTTGATTCAAAAAATGTTTTAGTTTTGAGACAGATGAAAAGCAGAGGAAATGAGAAGCCAATTTACGAGCTGTCAGATACAGGAGGTTGGAGCACTCATCTGGGAAAGAGGAGAGCAGCATTCAGTCATTCTCCTTCCCCCTCCTCTCCATCCATGGGGATTGGGATTTGAACCTGTATCTCTGACCACCAAGGGTAGTGCACTAATCCAGTCTTCCCTGTGGTTTCAGGCAGCTGTTCTTTTATCCTTTTTTATTTTGTCTGATTAGGTAAACAGACTGAAAAAGAGACTAGACCTAGGCATCCTACCTCTCATACAAGCATGTTAAATGCTAGGTTTGAGAGGTTTTCTCCCTTTCTTATGCTTTACCTTAGTTTTCAGTATTGAAGGAGGGATTGAGGATGAGGTACTGTAGACTGCTTAAGAACCTGATGGTTTGAACAGATAATGATGAATTCATTATAGTTTCAAATTCCTCAAGTAAGAAAGACTGCAAGTCTCCTTTTGCAACTCATTGATATCTGTGAGTAGTCATGATAAAAAAGAACAGGCCAACTCTGGAAAGGAGTCTTTAATCACACTTTATTAAAAGATGCTTTGATTTTAAATAAACAGCTTTTTGAAAGATTTGTGTACTCAGAGCCAAAGAACAGTGAGTTTATATTTAAGTACAGTATAACCAGCCAGGAATTACATTGGACAGTAATGAAAAATGTTTCTTTTGGGTGAAAAGTTCTTGTGGCTATAGAATCACATGCTGTGTCTGGTCATTGAATAAAAGTGTCTCAGAGGGTTAAAGACTGAAGAACATGATATGTCCATGAGATAGTTTAATTAGGAAATTTTAGACCACAAAGCAAAGCAAGGATTTATCCTCCAAATACCTATTAAAATAAGAAAAGATTTTTATATGACTCTTTCCTCACAAGAACTCCAGCAAAACTCTCAATGAAATAACTGAATTTTTCTTATTTTCTATTCTAATTTCTTATTAAAGACCTTTAATGTTTTCAAAATCTTACCATGGCAAGCTCACAAAACATCAGAGCTAGTCTCCATAGCATACAAAGTGAGTATCAGCAAGAATTTAATATTATTCTTATCTCCTTCTACAGTACACAAGTTAATTTTAGCTGAGACTATCAAATTATTGCATGTTATGGCAGCTTTTCAGAAGTATCCTTGGGCACAAGAGACAAGGTGAGTTCATCTCGGTTGTACCTTTAGCTGGCCTTCTCAGTTAAGCAAGCTTCACTTATTTCCTTCCAGGCAAACAGAAATAATTTATTATGACAGTTAATCCTCTGCTGAAGTGCAGAAATTATCATTCACAGGAACATTGTATTCAAAAGGCTAAGGACTTCCTATAAACCGTTTCACATTTTTCAGTGTTCAGTGTACCTTTGATTCTTTTGCACACATTTATAAATCTCGTTATCAGTGCTAGGAAATGAATCGGGTCAACTCTGTTTAAAAGGGACTATCTTTTCAGCGTGAATGTGCATCTAGTTGCCCGGAGGGGCAATACAATTGGATGGATATTAGAGGGACAAATAGGGTGCTCTGGTAATTAAGTCCAAAGGAATACATGATGAGGCATATTAGCATTCGCACACACTCTTCACGGACTTGGTGTCAGCATTAGTTTAATTAATAAACATTTTGAAGGGGGAAGAGAAGGTAAGATTTGCTGGAGAAGGTCTAATGCCAAATGAGCCTACTCTCACTAAGGTCAAGGAAGATTGATGAATTTATACTGGATGTGAATCTAGTTATTTTCACAAATCTAGGGGGCCATTACAGTGAATTAGCTATTTCAGTTACCTTCGAGAAGAAATGCTTCTATTAGAATGATTTTCTGTCACAGTGGTGAGTTTTGTGTTGTCTGAGTTTCATGTTGCGCTTTTCTAGGCAGTGCTAGCGCAAAATGGAGCATCGTCGGCTTGTCACGGGAGGCAGATAAGATGTCAGGCAGTTGTGCCGATGGGCCAAAGTCATGGCTGTGTCTGTCATGTTGGCATTCTGCTACAAGGCTGGCAGGGCTGCCTTTTCTCCAAGCACCTGCTTCCTTTGAATCAGTTTTGCTATTTTACTGTTTATTTTCTTGAAAACAAGTTCTATGAAAATTCCTCCTAAGGCCAATTTACAGGTGCTTTTTATGAGGAAAAGATTTTTTTTATGACAGTATTTGCCTCTAGTGTAAATCTTTCCAGAACCCATAAGGTTCACTTGCATCCCACAGCTCAAAAACCTGTGCAGACTTCATTAATCTGCTCTTGTGTGGAGACGGAGGTTCAGTGATAATAGCACCCTAAGTGATGCTAATGCACAGACAGCTTTTAAAGGAAACTTTTGAAATATAAAAAAGCACTTTATTTTCTGTTTTGTAGAACTAAGAATACAACCTCTAGATGGCACCAGAAGAACAAGATAGAAATGAACAGATCTTAAAAAATTCTGCCAGCTATAGCATATCCATCATTTTGATGCAAACACATCACTTGGGGAATGGGAGATTATTAAAAGCATTATACTTATGCCAGTGACAAGGACAGGTCCAGCAAATGACTGTTTCCCGGAAATAGCAGGTGATTTTGCAAGCAATAACACTGCCTCTTAATCTTTGCATGACGCACATTAAGAGGTTAAGCATGCCTTGTAAAATATTGCAAGACTCATGTTACATCAAGTTTCTCCTTAGGATATGAAAACCACAGCATATTGACTATATTTATGAAGGGAGATTTGAATTCCAGCTCTATAGGCAAACCTCTCAGACTTAGCAGCTTCCATAGATTTTCAAAACACTGTTTCTAATATTGCAAGGCCTGTGCTCTACGATTTTTGTTCAGTCTTTACAGAGGGATGATTCCATTTGAAATTAACGGGAGGTCTGGGAGCAAAGAGCGCAGGGTCTGGCTCTCAGCACTGCCACTGCAAGATTCAGTGATGTCGAGACCTGTAAGAAACTACCAGTAGCCTTCCATATTAATATTTCATTCCTCATTGGAATGTGCAGTAACTCAGTACCAGCTTTGTCCTTGGGTATTAGCTCAAGGTTTATCAGATTGTTATATTTTAAAAATAGCACACTTGACCTCACATCTTTTCCTTTATGAACATTTGAACTTTGTGTGGGTGCATTAGAAGACTGTTAACTTGTAATAAACTTGTCTCATTTTTCAAGTTAATGTAACTTCATTTTCTGTTATTGTTGCTCCTCTGTTACATTAATATTGTACAGCTGAGAGTCCAATAGAAGAAAGAGACTTAGACACCCTACTGCAGTGAGATGTAATATTGTTAACAGCTGCAGCTAAAGCCTTTCCCATGTTATCCTAAACTATCCATCAGGGTTGTCCCACGCAGATTTCACTGGGCACCAGTGTCCCCCAAGAGGGAATTTGCCCTCCACCCTGCCAAGGGCCTCTGTGGAAAGCCATTATCCACCCGATGACGTTGGTGCACACAGCGTGTAGAAGAGAGACAGATGGAAAGAGCTACAACTTCTGTTAAAGACAGAGCCAGTCTAGCTCTTTACCATTTTAAATCATGGTAAAAATGATGATCAAAATTTTAGTCTGCTGACTTAGTGACCATTTAGAATGAAGAAGTGCACTAAAAGCCAATCCAACAATTGTAAATCAACCCCAAAGCTAGCCCTCCTGATTGCAAGATAATGTGTGAAAAAGAACCCCACATAGTCGTGTGCCACTTTTGCTGTCTGGGAAAAAAATGCCTTCCACATATGAAAATGGCAATCAACCTCCTGCATGGTGCTTAATGGGAGGTAAAACACAAGACGACTCCCTGGCTGGGAGTTATGAGGCCACATGCAGATGTCTCCATCTGAGCTAATCACTGAAACTCCCTTCTTAGAAAATGGAGAGAAACAAGTACTAGTAGGGCACAAGTCATGTCATTCTAAAGCAGGTGTCTCAAATAAGTGAGATGAATCATGTCTATTCTTTCCACTGACTGCAAAGGGAGCTTAGTATAACCAGGTTGGATGGGAGACATCTACATGGCTGATGTTTGAAGTTAGATGTGATAAATTCTGCACCATGTTTCTCTAATTTAATTAGCTCTTTAGCTGAAAAATCTATTTACAGAGATGTTTCATAATAGCTGGCATTTTTGCTATGTTTTTACATGCTGGCTGCCTCTACTGAACTCTTGTATTCTGCAGTCTTTGCTATCATCTCTTGATATCCATGTTATTTTGAAATCTCTGTGCAAGCATTTGCTGACTTCCAGCTGCCACTTAGTCCCAACTCCTAGTCAACTCTCATGATTTGGCCTTTACCAAGACATTGTGTTAGGCCTTCTATTAAATATGTAAGTCTTCATCCCAGTTTTTGATTTGCTGTCATGCTGCTGTTAGTGTGGGACTTGTTTCTGCCTTTGCTCCTCTCAGTGCCACAGCTCTGTGGCAACGTCTCAATCAACAGATGCTGTAAGCCTTTCGTGGTCAATTAGTGCCCTTTTGCTAAGCTCATAAGACATGCCTTGGGCAGTTTCTCTGCTGTACTGCTCAGGCACACCCTCTGGCTGGGGAACACACCTCTGTGGTTCTCATATGCCAAACTTCTTCCAGTCTACCTAAGGCAGCTCAGTAACTGGTCAAAGCTCGAATCCTCCTGGTCCTGGGATTGACCTGTCTGTTTCTGTCTTCCGGTTGTCTCTAACTACTTCCCAGTTATCTCTCTGTTCACCTCTGTTACTGTCTGGACTTGGGTGGTTTCTTGATATGATCTGCGTTCCTCTGTCATTCAGTCTGCTGTCTTTGGATACTGCTTTAATGGTAGAATCTATATCAGTAAATACAACAGTGCCAGGCTTGATTATCTAGTCCTTAGGCCAATACCCTGTACATATTACATTAACCTCTTCTAGTATCCTCCTCAAGATTTGATGTCATCTGAACTGCCCGCTGGAGATGGTATTTACCCACCCTAACTTCAGGTCAGAAGGTGTTCAGGAATGTGTGAGCTGACTTGCACCAAAACTTTGCTAAGGTCAGTCTGAACAAATAAATGTACTAGCTAATTAAGTTCAGTGCTGATGCCTTAGCACTGGTTAATTTACTAGCAGAGATTGTAACTAAAGTGTCCAAGCACCAGTAGCCATATGAAATGTGTATGTGATAGCATCAAGACTTAGTGTCCTGTTAGTAAGTAAATAATTGAACCTGCATGGCCTGTTGTTCTCATAACCACTTTCAGCAAGCAAACCTATCCTAATGAAAATTAAATGTTTGGTTCAGCAGCCTGTGTGTCTCTGTACGGTTGGTAGCTGAACCCAGCTTTTCTGGATGTTGACCCTTTCCTGTTCATGATGCCTTTTTATCAGCATCCACCACTGACTGTCTTACCACAAATTTTTGGGTAACTTGGGGGAAAAAATGGCTTATGATTAACTGGCACATTAGTACTTGAACTCCTCTGTAATGTATACAGCACTTTGCAGGCTTAGACCTTAAATTTCCTGATTTTCTTCTTGGCTTTTGGGTAGATGTCCAGGTCATTTACAGCAAACACCTGTGGCAGCTTTTGCTGTTAAAGGTTATGTTCTGACCTTTTAGGAACAGGTTGGGCTCTCGTGAGACCTTTCTCCTTTTCTTGGTTCATACTCCCTGCTGCTCCAATGTGTTTGGTATTTAAGCCTGGCCAACAGGCTTCCTGGTTGCCTTGGATGTGTCTTTTCTCCAAGTGTGGCATGCAGACCTGTTACACTTTGTCATCAGGTCTTAAACCTGCTTTTCTGTTCCCTTTAAATACAATTGTGTTTTACATGCACAACTCTCCTTTTTTTGGTTTCAGGCAGCTGAATTCCTATGGATCTTAGTCTGTGTTCCATCCTGCGGTGACTGCTTGAAGTGTCCCGTCACAAATCAGAGCGTATCTCTTGCAGACCTCTCTGTCTCCTGTATCATTGTCACCTATATTGTAGTCTATTTAATTAACTGTGATTTCCCTTCTCAGAACCTTATCCTTACCTCATAGTACCGAAGCCTCAGAAACATAATTTCCATCACTTTGAGAGCTATGCATGATACTTTCTGATGGGCTCTGCTCAGGCCTCACATCCATCCCATGCCAAAATGTGAACTGATAGGACTGTTCCATTCCGAAGAGCACAGCCAGTAATTCCTCTTCCATCTGAGCACAGTCTCTTTGGGCCTGACAGGCTTTAATTGAAAATGCCATGGGCCAATGACTTTGCAGTAACTGTGCTCCCAGGTCTGCTCCTGAGGCCTCAGGCTGTAATTACAGATGCTCCACAGGCGTTTCAGGATTGGCAGCTGGCTTATATTCATCTTTGTTCTTTCAGATGATCTTGTATCTTGATGCTCTGGTTGTTACATCATGGTTTCTTACCTATTCCTCAGTTTCACAAACATCTGATATGAAAGTGCAAAATGTAGAAAAACTGCCTTCTGCACCTATACATCTCTAGACATTTCCTTGAAGACTATCAGTTCCTGAGGATATATTCAGAGATGTAGAGGAGTGACTATAGAAAGAACATTTGTTCCCAACACTTTCTTTCGAATTATTCTAAATTTATATCATGAGCCTTTGTTCAATATAGTCTATAAAATTGGTTTGGGACAGAAAAAACCTTGGCACATGGGCATCCATTTGTGTTTACTCCCTTTAAGAAGGAGCTCTCTGGGGCCAAATCACTGAAAAAAGAAAGACCACATGGTTTCTTTGCCAATAAAAAAAGGCATTTGATTCTTATTGCATGCGTGACTTGAAATCACCTACATTGAGCTCACACCTAAACTTCAAAAATTTTTTCAAACATTCCCAAGCCTCAGTTGACTTCCCATTCAATTTATTTATTCTTTGAAGTGCTTTGTCTTTTCACACATATTCAGTCTTTCCTTGCCCACCTCCTCCTTTGTTGAATCAGAAGTGACAGCCATCAGTTATCACAATGGACCTGTTCCCATGCCTGAATAGGTGCTTGAAAATCCAGGATAAGCACAGAGAACCTCATGGATCTGCGGGAGGGTGAAGGAAATCAGGATGTAACTCAGTTCCTTCACAGATGTTGGGAAGTGGTGTCACTGAATTTGAGGGAGGTATTAATGGATTTCTGGAGGCTTGAAGTAGGCCATTCATTGTCCCAAGAAAAATACAAAAAATTAGCAGGAAAAGAAAATTACGGTACTGATATGCACCAAGGACTAACTTAATTTTCTATTTTTTCACAGAATATGGCCTAATTCTTTGCCTATACTCAGTCACCTATGCTATTTAATGCACATAATTCATGCCCTTCTCCATCCCCCTTTTAAGGAGATGGAAAGATGGGGTACCAGAGGAAGTGGGAGCACTCACGTCCTAAACGTCTCTGTGCTATTAACATTCAGGGCAAGCTATTGTGAATAAACAGCTGTCAAACAGAAAATTCACACACAGAATATTTTAATTTCAAATTCCGAATCAAAGAAGTACCGGAAATGAAAACTAAGTCTAAAACAACACTGAAGAAACTCTGATTCTGTTCATATCAAATATGCCTGAAACACGTGTTTTGTAATGATCTTTCCACAAAGTCTGCAAAATCTAAGACCAGCGGCAGCACTCTCATTCTCTGAAAAGTCCCAATGCATTCAGGTATTTTGGATCAACAGATAAACAGATCTCTGCAGTGTTTGCAACTCAAGTAGTGCAAAACTGGGTTTGTGCCAAAGAAAGTAGAATTGACTAGAAACACAGACAAACAGAATACCAATTGGCTGGTCTATATTCATTGCCTGAATGAAGAGAAAGGGGAAAAAAAGTAGTAAAAAATGGCAATTAGATCTCTTCTTTCAATTCCTCATGCACAATAATCTATGGTGTTATTATAATATATGCATAAGCAATACATATGTTTTATGAAAAAAATGCACAAATCCCTGTTATTTTTATTGTTGCTAATTCTTTAACTGTGTTAATTTAAAAAGTGTTCCTTTTTAAAAAACATTTTCATGCAATTCTTATTGTTTATTTTCCACTAAATGAGCCGATTTTATTAAGGAGACTAAGACAGAAAATACACATGGAACAACACAAACACAAAAGCATACAGTATGTACAGTGCTAACTGATACTAGTACCTTCACTCATTGTTTGAATATTGCCATCCTGATCCTATTTGCAATGCAATAAAATGCACACTGAAAGCCAAGTTTAATGATGCTAACACATTTTGAAGTGATTTTTAAGTAGCAACATTGTGCAAGAGAAAATTTCTCTTTCACTGATCTACTTATGTGAATAAACTTAAGCATATTAATTTCTCTCTGAAATCTGCATTCCCAATGACTGAAGATGGTACATATAAAAGCTCATCAGCAATTCCTTTTTAAAAATCCTGTTTGCAGTTGCTTATATGTTTGACTAACTATTATAATTAGTTTGCCGAAATTCCTTATGGCAAATCTCTACCTCAGAATGTTTTTCTTTCATTATTATTTTATTTTTGGAGGAAAATTGCAGTTTCTTTGAAAACATATCAGCCGTTCCTATGAGTGAAGTCAGGAGGAATTATGTACGTAACATGTATGCACATGTGTAATATATGCATGTATGTGCATTTATGTTATATATTATATAAAGTATATACGCAATATATGTTTATTAACCATTTTATGAAGACTAAAGCCCTCTCAAAACTCTTTCTTTTCAGTCTCCTAGACATCTGGGACATGGTCTTGAAATTTGTCTTGAGATTGAATGGAGAGGAGCAGGAAAGGGAGTCTTGCAGAAAAAAATTGCCTCTTGCTGTCCTCTGGAAAACCTGTCTAAATTTGGCCAAGTTGGTAAATTGTAGTTTGTACATGAGTAGAGATTTCCTAGAGGTAAAAGTCTCTGATGGTTCTGTGAGCGCAGGTCAAGCTCTAGCTGACAGCAGCTTGCCCTTTCCCTGGGATGACTCCTCTGGGATGCCAGAGGCAGCGCCCGCCCTCCTAACTAGATGCTGCAGCAAAGAGCATCTCTGTTCTTCCTCCTGCTTCCCTGCGGGATTCAGGCAGGGTAGGAAGAGGCAGCTGGCTGCTGGTGCAGAGCAGGTGAGGGGAGATGGTTGTGGGAAGCCTGGGACCACAGGGAGCCCAGGGAGGAGAGGGGAAGGGGAACCATGGAGATGCTGGGGGGCAACTGGTAGAGCAAGTGAACAGGACTGCTTCAGAGAGCATCTGGTCGTGGCGATACTGGCCTGGCTGCACAACCAGACAACAGCAGGGGGAGAGGAGAATTTTGAAATACAGGGGGGAGCATGAGCTAGAGGGGAGGGAGAC
This sequence comes from Aramus guarauna, assembly GCA_013400195.1. Classification (NCBI taxonomy): domain Eukaryota; kingdom Metazoa; phylum Chordata; class Aves; order Gruiformes; family Aramidae; genus Aramus; species Aramus guarauna. The sequence goes on from VXBL01009962.1 coordinate 130,026, forward strand.
TACAATGAAGGGGATGGGCACTCAGGCTGGGCCGAGTACCCCGATACGTGTGTGGAAGAGGCAATAGTGAAGGAGAATACAGCTGGACAGGCAGGCACAAAAACAGTAAGAAGAAAAGCATGGGCTGGATGACATGTATTTCTCTCCAGAGCCTGAGATCATGGATATCTCTGTGTATCTTAGATCAGTACATTTTATGAAATCTGCTGTTGATTAGCCAAAATTATTATTGGTGGCAGCTTCTAAGGGAGCAGAGCATGGCAGGTGAGTGGGGTAACAGGGCTGAAATTCGGGAGAATCAAAAGATCTAAGCAATAGGATAGAGTGACGAGAGAGGCGCTGGTGAGAAACTGAGGGAAAGATGATGCTATAACTGGGGAAGACCACAAGCCAGAATGATATGGAAAGGCACCAGCTCTGAGATACTGAAGCAAGACTTGGTGATAACACCAACTAGAGTATGCAAGGAAGAAAGAGAGAAAGAGAGAAAGAGGGAGAGAAAGAAAGAGAGAGAGAGAGAGAGAGAGAAAGAAAGAAAGAAAGAAAGAAAGAAAGAAAGAAAGAAAGAAAGAAAGAAAGAAAGAAGAAATTAAACATTCAGCCAAGCTTGCAAGGTGAGAAGGAGATTGATAGTGGGTATATTCATGGCTATATGAGGATATTTGCAGTGGGAGTGTCAGAATTTCAGTTTTCTTTGCTGAAAGTGTTAGGTGGCATCAGAAGCAGAGATGTGTGATTGAGCTGCACAAGAAGGTTCAAGCTAGTCAGATAAATGTAACAGTTGTTCTTTTAGCTATGACAGATATATCCCTGCAAAACCCTAATCTACATGTGAAGACTACCAAGCTCACTAAGGGACTCAGCTATATGATTCTACATAAATAAGTGAAAGTCTGTGACCAGATCCTCAAGAAAATCTTGATCTGAAACTTCCTGGTAGTTAAACCTGTCCCTTTCCCAGGATCTCTGTACAGCACTGGACCTGCTAAGCTTCATAGAGTGATCTGAATATGCTGTTCATGATGAGAAGTGGAACACTTTCTTCTATCTGAAGGGATGCTGGTAGGGAATTCTTTAGTTCGGGGAGTTTCTTTTCCTTATCAGCCGTCCAAATACTAAATAACAGAACTACCAACAAAAGAAAGTTTATGTTTTGGCTACACAACCTGATTAAATGTTCTTTTCTAGTTGACTGGCAGTAGGATGGATCTCAAATAGGTCAGAGCAGGAACTGCACAGCTATCAATATTCTCTCTGCAGTGATTTCATCTGTCAAGCTGCATACAGCTTTCTGCTTTGGTTTTACAAAGCCAAAATCTTTAATAGAAAACATAGTAAAAGGTACCGTGGCCTGCCAGTTTCACTGATGTGTCCCTGGTTCTCTGTACCCAGCTGAAGTGACACATTGTGGCCATAACCTTAATGTTTATGACTCTCTTGCTCTTCTGGCATGGTAAAAACAACCGCCAAGAATCTAGCATTATTTTTTCTCACCTGTAGAAGTACTTTGTTTTCAAGGTTTTCTTTTGTTTTCATTACCTTGCCATTGTGGCCATGAGCTATTGTGTGAAGAGGTGCAGCACTGCATTTGCAGAAAACAGATTTGTGTCTTTTAACTGCCATTTTCTGATTTTTAAGCCCTTCCCTGTTAGATTTCTTTATTTTCCCGAATAATAATAAATGCTTCAATGATGAACCTACACCTAATTTGGAAGGCAAATGGAAACTACTTCATGTAGCTCTTTTGTTCCTTTTTAAATTTTATTTTGGTGGCTAATCCCAAATGGGACATGAGTATCACACTCTTTTTTTACAGGGATTTGATTGAGTGCATAAACTCTTATACAGTATGAATCACATTTGAGAAGCTTGGTAACAACTGCTGCAATATTCCTGTTCAATCCAGAATGGTAACATCTTAGCTGTCATTTACTGAAAGTAGATTTTATAGTGAAAAGCTTTAACAGACCACTGTTTAAACTCTTCCCAGAAAAACAAAATTATGACGACAGGATAGCAAAGAAAAGGCAGTGCACTCCTGGCATAAGAAATATCATGAAAGAAATATCACAGGCAAGTGAGACTTTCTTGAAAAAAAAATTTCAGTCATGAGCTGAGGTAAAATTAGCAAGTGGGAATGTAGGAAGCTCTGACAACACAACCTGATACAGCTGGATGTTTTGTACCTTGTCCCACCTCCTAAAACTTAAAGAAGAAATTAAAGAAAAAAATGAAAGAAGTTGAGCACTTCTACACAGTAACTGGTCCACCATAAAATCTCCTTCCCCAGAGAGTTCTTCATAAGGGCTACAGCACATACATCTCTACAAACAAATAGATGATTTCTGTGTCTTGTATGATGCAGTATTCATGAAAGCATGGGAAAAAAGCAACATGTGAAAATATCAGCAGTACTGAAGTCTAGCCCTCATTCTGTTGCTTGAAACATGAGTAACTGATAAACACTCGAAACCAGGTACGAGGAGGAAATAACCCTCCTTGAGGATAGCAGAATTCAAATTGGACATAAGTAGCTGTTTCCACAATGACAATCAATTAACATATGGGGTATAGCTTTCAATAGCAATTGAGACAGCAGGTCTTTCTGAATAGTTACACATTAATTAATTCACAAGTTATTTAATAATTGTTGGTTAGTTTGTGGGCTTTTTTTTGTTCAGACTGGTCACTTATTTTCTTTCTGCCTTAAAAATCTGTAAAGCAATGTTCTGGTTTTGGCTAGTATGGAGCTATGTCTTGGATCTGTGCTGAGCAGTGCTTGCACAGAGCCAAGGCCTTCTCTGCTTCTCACACCACCCCACCAGCGAGTGGGCTGGGGGTGCACAAGGAGTTGGGAGGGGACAGCTGATCCCAACTGATCAAAGGGATCTCCCATACCATATGACGTCATGCTCAGCGCATGAAGCTGGGGGAAGAAGAATGAAGGGTGGGATGTTTGGAGTTATAGTGTTTGTTCTCCAAATTAACTGTTACATGTGATGGAGCCTTGCTTTTCTGGAGATGGCTGAACACCTGCCTGCCCATGGGAAGTGGTGAATAAATTCCTTGTTTTGCTTTTCTTGCATGCGTAGCTATTGCTTTACCTATTAAACTGTTTTTATCTCAACCCACGGGTTTTCTTATTATTGCTCTTCTGAGTCTCTCCCCCATCCTTCCCTGGGGGATTGAGCAAGTGGCTGTGTGGTGCTTAGTTGCCGGCTGGGGTTAAACCATGACAAGCAATTGCAGTGTTTGCTTGTTTTGTCCTTGTTACTCCTCGAGGACCATAGGGCTGAAGCAATTGCAGTAGTCCCATATAATCTTGTGATATTGAGTGAAACCTGAATTCTTTCTTTGGCTCATGGATTTAGGGACAAGGTTTTGAACAAAAGACTAAATGACTTTGTCATCATGAAGAATGTACAACTCAAGAACAATAAGAAGTAACCAAAAGGAGAAGTTTAACTGGATGTTTCAGTGAGACATCTCCTCCGTTCCTGGGGAGGACAGATGAAGCTTTTGCCAGTGTAAAAGATATATGACAAGATACAGCTGTCTTTGCATTAAGAGATGGGGATCATTAATGATCTTGACTTGGGTGCAACTCCTTGTATATCATCAGGCTGAAATTTTGAGTCACAGGCTTGTCATATTATTGAAATAAACGGGGTCATGCTAAGTGACATGTTCTTGGGCACTGGGAAGGTTTGGCCACCAAGGACTTTATTCGCCCATGCTAATTCTGCTTATCAATCAACTGGTTGTTCACATTTAATCCTGGCATTAAAACATTCTTGCAGAAGAATCTTAATTTGTGAGCTCTTTGTGTTCTTTCGCGAGTCAAGAAGTTAAACGAATTTGATATTGCACTCCCTTGATAATGAAAAAGGCTGAGGAGGATAAGAGAGAGTTTATAGTAGTGTGTCTCATTAAATCATTTTGTATTTCAGTAGTAGGATGATCTATCTTTCAAGTGGTGTTTGTGATACAGGACAGATAAAAAAAGCTGTCCAACAATCATACTGAAAATGTAAGTGTTCATTATTTTTATTACAATAACATTCAAATTTCTGCTAAAAATCACGTCTGAATGGTGCTAGAAGTTGTACAAAACTGTAGAACCATCAATGAGATGTTTCCAATGGCTGCAATTTCTACTGCACCACCTCATAATTTAGACTCAAAGTCCTCGACTGATGTGAGTATCTCTCTTTTAATTTAAAACATAAGAATGTGTTTCTAATCTGGCGATGGTGCAGAAAAGCTTGAGAACTGAACTAGAAAAGGTTAGAAAAACGAGAAGGCAGAAAATAGAATTTACACTTTAAGGGGGAAAAAAAAGGTCAAGTGCATTTAACACTTCCCAGGAGAACTGGGCTTACTCTGTCCACTCTAAGCACATCATTCCCAAGTGTGGCCTCCCCAAGCGCACCCAGAGAAAAGCATCCAGGGGTGGGCTGCTGCCACTGGAGCAAGTTGGAGAACTATCTGCTGGGGAGCCTCTTTCCTTGGAGGTAGCATGGGGTAGGGAGAGCCCTCCTCAGGCACATGAATGGTCCTTGTTACAACTGCAACCTGCTCCTCATCACCTTTCTTCCTTGTGATCCTTCCCTCATGACATGACAGAAGCAAATCAATTTATTAGACTTAACCCCTACTCCTTGGTTGCTGCTGAATTGCCAGAAGAGAGAGGGATGCTGAAAGCAGCTGTACGCCGGATTATTTTTTTCTGATGGGCCACATGAAGCCCCACAGGCTGTGAGGTGAGCAACCCTGGGTTATAATTTTATCATAAACCTGAAGGCATTTGGCTGATAGTTAATCATGTATGAACGCAGCGAGGTGAATTTTATGTTCACCTCGTAATTAAAATGGTGTGAGGATCAAGATTTATCAGAAAACAGCATGCTTAAAACCCAATGTGAAGTGTTCTTTCATACAGGAGTTTGATTTCCAGGCACAGCAATGTGCTTATCTGTGCTAGAAGCCTTCTCGATCATATTTACATAATAGTCTACTTACTGCAACATACAATAATGCGATGTATGATTCTAATGACAGAACTGTTATCTTTAGCCATAAACTCATAAATAAGCTTGTTTATCCAAACAAATGCACTGTCCTTTTCATTGTTGCAGCTTGTTCTTGTGCTTCTCTAAAGAAAATTTTTATATGCTTATTAATGTAATTGTCACATAGTATCTCTGCTCCTGACAAGAGAAATACAAGCCCTTATTTTTCATACTTTTTGAACAAAAAAAATCCTAGAAGTCCTTTTATAAAAATGAAGATTAGTCTGAATTGAACTCACGTTAAGGCAGATCTTCAGTATTTACTGTTCAGAGGGGAAAACTAAGGTCTAGGAGATAGCTGTTCCTGGTTGTGATCATTAAAAAGATGCATAAATCAACCAGTTTAACTCGCATTCTCAGGTAAAAACCCCAACTTACCGACATCTAAAATGATCATTTACAACTTCATGAAACAAATGTTTTCTTTAGCTTAAGGGTGAAGACAAAGAGGAGGAAGAGGAGCTCATTTCTTATCAGAATATGAGTAGAAACACTCTCATGGTGCCAAAGACATGTGTTAAAGATTCCTGATGATGAGAAGCTGGTCACGTGCATAGGTGCCTAAGTACGGGCTAATGAATATTTGGCCATGTGTAGCCTCTGTGCAGTGCTGCAGCGTTCATGAATCAAAGAACGGCAGCATCTTTCCAGAGTGCTGAATCCCAGAAATGTTAATGACGCAGTGCGCAGAAGTCATAACTGTTGCCACCGTCAAGTAGCCATGAAAATGATTATCTGGTAAGATATTGGAGGCAGAGCTACTATCCCCTAAATTCTCACGGAACTTGTCTGATTTACTAACTTCTCATTGCATCAAGATTTTTAGTTTGTCATGGCAACCTAGGAACAGATAGAGGAGTAGGATGCCATCAGGCAGCAGTCATAATGCAAGCATAAGTTAAATGACTCTAAAGTTAATGATCCAAATTCTTCACTGCAGCCGTGAGGCACACAGTGTTACTTGGGGAGGTGCACAGATGCTATAAATTACTTTGGATGCCATTACCATGACCCTGGGCCAGCTGTGTATCAGACCAGACCGGTGGCATAAGTTACAATATTCTAACTGCTGCTGTGAGTGGCACTGAATGGCTGTTGTGGCAGCCATGTAATGCTGGTCTCATGCTGAGTCCCTGCCAGGCTTTTTTTCCTTTTCCTTCCTTACTCTGGCTGTAGGGTTGGAGGTAACATGGGAACTGCTGAATTTTCTTCTGCCCCACTAGAAATTACCCCATCCTGAATAATCTTTCCATTGCTGCTGGCCCTTTTAGTTCAGTAAAATGCTGCAAGTCATCTTGAACTTAAGGGACAAACTAAGGCAATATACTTTGCCTTGGTTTGCATTTGTTTCTGGTTTACATTCTATTTTATTGTAATAGCATGGACACTAATTTTGCTTTAATTGTAAAGCCAAGATCCAAGAAAATGCTTTTAATGGTATCAAAAGTCTATTCACCTGTGTTAAAAATGGTAACTGAAATCAATGTTATTGACAAAATTATCCGTCAGTGCAACAAACCCTACAGTTTTCACAGTGTGATGATATTAGTGCATGTAAAAGTGCCCTGCCTGCTCTGCTGCCTGCTTTTTAGTGATAAGTATTATCTATTATATTGCAGAGGCTTTTGGTCAGAGCCTCGTATATTTTGCAGTTTTCTGAATATATTTCAAGATCTTCAGGTTTTATCATCTGCAGATAATTGTCACAGACAAACTAACAGAAATTAATCTAGTGGAAGAACAGGAAGAAACATCTGCAGCCAGGGACACCGACAAACAGAAGTTCGGAGGTAGCAATTGCATCATGTGAAACTAGGACAGACCTAGCAGGGAGCAGCCACTGTTCGTCTGTGCAATAAAATCCACGCAGTTTAAGCCACAGCTGTAAAATTAATGGGGTTTTGGTGAGCTGCCACTCCCTGGGGATAACAGTCAGCCTACATGTCTAGGTTTCTTACATTCTCCTTTCCTTATACCGGTAACCTAGGCTGCTGAAGTCCTTTTTACACCGCCCTCCTCTCCTTTGTCTTTCCCGTGGAATATGCCAGGAACTCGCATAAAGCAGTCACTATATTAGGAGACAGAAACTCCCAAAGCCTGGGTAAATGTCAGCGCTGTGTAGCAACTTTCACCCCTGAAAGGTCACAGGCTGCAGTTCCAGCACGTTGTGGACCAGTCAACAAGCAGCCAGTCAAGCACATCAGTTCAGCATAATACCACATTATTACATTTATCTGGCCAGCAATAAATGAGCTGCAGTCCCATGCTTTGTTTTCCTTCACTTTGAATGAATGAGGCACCTTTTGTAGGCCATCCTAAAGCTGTTCATTCAAAGATTAGAAAAAGGCCATGGTGTCTGGTGGGGGATTTAGACTGAATGGAAACACCTAACACCAAAACCGTGATCCTGAAACCCTCACCCAGCTTCTGTCTAACCCATTTACATTTGCTAAACACCTAGTATAGAACATTAAAGTTACCTGTTAGCACCTCAGTTGTGATGGGGCCAGGGAGCTCCTGGGATAAGCTTCCATCTGTCCGAGGCTTGCCTCTTCCTCCAGCGTCCTGAGCTAGGACATGCACAGATGACACTTCCTCCTACCAAAAGCAGTACCTTGAAAGAAAGCAGTAATAATGGCTCTCTTTTTGTTTGTTTTTGTTTTTGTTTTTTTTTCTTGTTTGTTTGTTTTGAGGTTAGAGGGAAAGCACATTTTTTTATTTCCAGGTTGGAAATCCCAAATGGAAGACTGTGCTGCCTGGTAGTGCTGGGGCAGTAAGTCAATGCAAACCTTCTCTTCAGGACTTCCCTTTAGGCTACTCTGTGCTTGATATACTGGTTTTTGTGGGTCTAGCTGTCCTGCATCTGGATGCCTAAAGGTTAGGTATCACACTGCTTAACATTTTGATTCTTAAATTCATGTTGGATCTTATATTTTGTTGATTATGACTGGTTGCCGTGCATATGGGGAACATTTTGGGAGTAAGAATTTTCTAATCTATTTATCAAATCTGTAAATTTGTCAGTTGAATTTGAAAAAGTATGCCAGGAACAGCTGCTTAGTTTTCTTGAATTTACATATATATATATATATGCACATTTTTTTAACTAACAGCAGCACTAGGAAGACAGCAGTGGCGTATGCTACTTGATCCTTCACGCTCTCATCGATTATGCATTGCAATACAGTAGAGATTATATATAGATTCCATAATATTTTTAAAATACTGAAGTTTTCACAATCACCATGACCAATTATTTAGACTAGTGATAAATCACTCATCTGATGATTAGTCACTGCTAATGACTTCTTTTCCTTAAATGATTATTCTCTCAGAGATTATGGCACAACCTATAAAAGTTTCTAAAGCTGTGCCTTGTGTGGGTGAGCCAACACTGCATAGAAGGTCTCTGTGTGTTCCAACTTTGCCGTTTGCTAGAGCAGGGTGCCGATCTCTGCCTTCACTTTTCTGAACATTATCAGAACATCTAATTTCTATTCTGCTTTAGGGTCATGATAAGTTACCAATTTAAAACAGTTGCTGCGATGTTGACAGTTTTAATTTGTTCCACTTGATATGCTAGTAGGCCTATTGTCTGTTCAAAGTAGTTTTTGTGGTTCTGAAAGAGGCAGTTTCTGTATTTTCTCAATGCAATGCAATTTGTACCCATATTGAAGCTTCAGACATCTCCTTGGGGGCAAGTCTAATTGAAGTTGCTTGATTTCTGTTACCAATCACAGGCTTTTCAAACTGGGTTTCTTTTCATCTCTAATGCTTTAAGCTTCTGCTGTATTAGCAGGCCCACTCAGGTGTAACATTTTTTCTGAATCTGTCTGCTTGACCACAGCCCTCTGGTTTGCTTTAGTCAGTCTCCCAGCTAACATTTAAAAAGCACCTGATGAGCTCTGAGACCATCTGATACTTAGGAGAATTTATTTGTCCTTTCTTAAAATGATTGCATCTAAATTAAACCACATATAGAGTTTGCATGGCAATGTTTTGGTAACAGGGGAACCACAGGGGTGGCTTCTGTGAGAAGCTACTAGAAGCTTCCCCCATGTGTGATAGAGCCAATGCCAGCCAGCTCCAAAATGGACCTGCCACTGGCCAAGGCTGAGCCCATCAGCAACGGTGGTAGTGCCTCTGGGATAACATAAGAAGGGATAAACCCCATCCCCCCCTCTTCCCCCCCCCCAAAAAAAACAAACACAAAAAACCAACCACCTGCAGCAATTGCAGCTGGGAGAGAGGAGTGAGAAGATGTGAGAGGAACAACTCTGCAGACACCCAGGTCAGTGTGGGGGAGGAGGTGCTCCAGGGGCTGGAGCAGAGATTCCCCTGCAGCCCCTGGAGAAGACCATGGTGAGGCAGGCTGTCCTCCTGCAGCCCGTGGAGGTCCATGGTGGAGCAGATATCCAGCTGCAGCCCATGGAGGACCCCATGCCAGAGCAGGTGGATGCACTCGAAAGAGGCTATGACTCTCCGGGAAGCCTGTGCTGGAGCAGGCTCCTGGCAGGACCTGTGGAGCCATGGAGAAGGGAGCCCAGGCTGGAGCAGGTTTTCTGGCAGGACTTGTGACCCTGTGGGGGACCCGCGCTGGAGCAGTCTGTTCCTGAAGGACTGCACCCCATGGGACAGACCCACACTGGAGCAGTTCATGTAGAACTGCAGCCTGTGGGAAGGACCTACGTTGGAGAAGTAGGTGGAGGACTGTCTCCCATGGGAGGGACCCCATGCTGGAGCAGGGGCAGAGTGTGAGGAGTCCTCCCCCTGAGGAGGAAGGAGTGGCAGAGACAACGTGTGATGAACTGACCACAAGCCCCATTCCCCTGTGCTGCTGAGGGGAAGGAGGTAGAGAAATCAGGAGTGAAGTTGAGCCTGGGAAGAAGGGAGGGATGGGGGAAGGTGTTTTAAGATTTGGTTTTATTTGTCATTATCCTAATCTGATTTGATTGGCAATAAATTAAACTAATTTCCCCGGGTTGAGTCTTTTTTGCCCGTGATGGTAATTGGTGAGTGATCTCTCCCTGTCCTGATTTTGACCCACAAGCCTTTCATTGTATTTTTCCTCCCCTGTGCAGCTAGGAAGGGGAGGGGTGGGCACCTGGCCTCCAGCCATAGTCAACCTGCCACAATCTCTGACTCACCTTTCAGCAGGTTGCACCTTAGCTGGACTCCCAACGGAGTAGGGCAGGTTTCAGCATGGTGCGAGGACCACAATCTGGATCTCTGTCATTGAATAGTTATTTAAGGGCACACTATTTCAACAGTTCCTAAGCAAGTCACTTTACTGGATCACCATGCAGTGCACTTTTTCTTGGGAAAAGGATTTGTTTCAAGAATACACAGTGGGTTATGAAGGGGTAAACTTAAGTTTCTATGTGCTTGCATTGGAATTAATAGTTTGTAAGAGAGGGTGAAGGTGGACATTTCCATTGGAGTACATTCCCCCATAGAAAAATGTACAGATGAACAAGTACTGCTTTAGATTTTAGGAAAAGGGTGTACTTAGGGGTTTTACTTACATCTTTGATTTGAGCAAGATGGCAAGTGCTTGACACTCGTGGATCTCTTATATATCAAAGCCATAAACAAAACTCTGTTAAGTGACATTATCTCCTTAATTATCTCATGATCTGGGGGTTTTTTTTGGACCTTAGTGCAACGTGCATTTTAAATATCTTTGGGTTGTGATGAATTTGTGTTAGACTTGCATTGTAGGGATATATCAAAATTGCTTTTTTTTTCTTTCTAAGTAAATAGCTATTCATGCAAAGTTTGGCTTTTTTTGTTTGTTTGTTTTTGTTTTGTTTTTCTCAGCAATTGAACTGTTTTTTCCATTTGGTTTTCCATCTATACCCAAGGCTTACCGTCCCTCCATTTCCTCTCTCAACATTTGAATTTTTTTGTATTTTGGAAACAAATATTTGAAGTTGAATGTGACTTTTACTGAATAGCTGTCAGGAAGAAAGACTGACAGAAGAACCTGGATGTGTGTACCAGTGTCTTCAACTCCCCTTAGTGTAACCAGTCTTTGCATTTGGGGGAACTTCTGCCCCTGGCTTCCATTTCCTTCCCCTCAATGCCAACTTTTTCTCATTAGGAAAGGCACTTAATGAAGAACCCAGGCAGAGGTTTGGGTGACATGGAGGAAGGAGGAGGATGGAGCCTGTGCAGGATGGTCAAGGCGGTTGGCAGGAGAATTGTTTTTTGCAGTCTCAGCATGGTGGTACATTCTAGATGCAAAACAATACTTGCTTGTTACTCTTGACTTTCAGTCCAGTCCATGGAAGATTTACAGATCTCTATCCTGTGACCTCCATATACTGAAAAATTGGCCTGGCTACCCAGGGTGTAAAGCTGGAGTCAACTGCAAGTTTCCTGCAAACTGCACAAGGTGTGTTTTATCATCTTTGATTTGGAGTGGGGGAAATAGGACACAGGAAAATTAGGTGATTAACTTGTGGGAACAAACACAGTCAAAGCTAGCAACAGTAGCAGAATTAAAAGACTCCCACTGCCCGGTTTTATCTTTATTTCATTTCTGTTTTGTCATGTCACTGCATACAGAGACTTAAAAATTAATTTCACATGTGAAATAACTTAGTATACCAACTCAGACCTTTACTAGGTTAATGTGTTTCAGAACCTTCACAAATATTTTAGGGTGGCTCAGCAGTAGCTAGATCATTGATTATGAATTAGCTAATCCTCAGACACTGTGAAAACATGGAGAAGAGAAGGCTCCAGGGAGACCTTATTGCAGCCTTCCAGTATCTAAAAGGATGCCTAAAAGAAAGCTGGAGAGAGACTGTTTACAAGGGCAGGGAGTGACAGGACAAGGGTAATGACTTTAAGATGAAGGAGGGTAGATTTAGATTAGATATAGGGAAGAAATTCTTTATTGTGAGGGTGGTGAGGCACTGGAACAGGTTGCCCAGAGAAGTTGTGGATGCACCCTCCCTGGAAGTGCTCGAGGCCAGGTTGGATGGGGCTTTGGGCAACCTGGTCTAGTGGAGGGTGTCCCTGCCCATGGCAGGGTGGTTGGAACTAGATGGTCTTTGAGGTCCCTTCCAACTCAAGCCATTCTGTGATTCAATGATTTTACAAAACAGTCTAGATCCAGAGCTAACACAGACCAATACACTTCTGTTGAAATCACACTTCCTGAGCAAGTTCAGCATAGCAATATTTCCCCAAGTAGTAATATATACTAGGTGGAGTATTTCAGAAATTACAGTAAGGAAATTATAGATAAAATTGCTTGCAAAGAATCATTATTGTTAATCCTTAATACCATGTTATATGCATAAGGGCCCCATTGTACACCATAAAGATTTTTTTTATTTCAGAAGTCATTTTTAATGTGCAGTATTTTCATCCCATATGTAACATTATAAAAATTTCCAATTAAATAAAATTATGTGTAAGGAAAAATCTTTTTTTTTTTTTTTGTAAAATCTAAAATTATAATGCTAAAATGACGCAAATTGAGAAAGGCTATGATTTTTGTTGCTTGTAAATATAAAGGTATATAAGGAAACCTTTTCCCCACAGGCTTGATGACCTTTGAATGTATTATTAAGACTAAGTTAATTCCTCAATAGTAAATCCGCATTCAGGTTAAGGTCCTGAGGATGTATTTGGATCCTGGTAAATCTCTGCTGATAAAGTTCTGCCTGTCACATTGTGGCCCAAAATAATGATGTTCCATTTCGATTTCTAAGTTAGTGCTCTAGAAATCAGGTTACTGAATTATGCTATGAAAGTTTAGAATTGTTCTGCAAAAGCCTCAGGAGACTTGAAGTAGTCCATGAGGCTTTTATTAAGATTTTTCTCTTGAATTTTACATGCCATTAACTGATAAAATAGATGTACCAACAGACTTCTAGAATCATAGAATCATCTCGGTTGGAAAAGACCTTTAAGATCATCAAGTCCAACCACTAACCTAACCTTGCCATCCCACCACTAAACCATGTCCTCAAGTACCTCATCTATCCTTCTTTTAAATACCTCCAGGGACGGGGACTCAACCACCTCCCTGGGCAGCCCATTCCAGAGCCTGACAACTCTTTCTGTGAAGAAATTTTTCCTAATGTCTAACCTAAACCTGCCCTGGCGCAACTTTAGACCATTCCCCCTGGTCCTATCGCTTGTTACCAGGGAGAAGAGGCCGACCCCCACCTCACTACAACCTCCTTTCAGGTAGTTGTAGAGGGCGATAAGGTCTCCCCTCAGCCTCCTCTTCTCCAGGCTAAACAACCCCAGTTCCCTCAGACGCTCCTCGTAAGACTTGTGCTCCAGACCCCTCACCAGCTTTGTTGCTCTCCTCTGGACATGTTCCAGCAGCGCAACATCCTTCCTGTAGTGAGGGGCCCAAAACTGAACACAGTATTCGAGGTGCGGCCTCACCAGCGCCGAGTACAGGGGCACAATCACTTCCCTACTCCTGCTGGCCACACTATTCCTGATACAAGCCAGGATGCCATTGGCCTTCTTGGCCACCTGGGCACACTGCTGGCTCATATTCAGCCGGCTGTCAACCAGTACCCCCAGGTCTTTCTCTGCCATGGAGCTTTCCAGCCACTCTTCCCCAAGCCTGTACCGTTGCATGGGGTTGTTGTGACCAAAGTGCAGGACCCGGCACTTGGCCTTGTTGAACCTCATACAGTTGGCCTCGGCCCATCGATCCAGCCTGTCTAGGTCCCTCTGCAGAGCCCTCCTCCCCTCGAGCAGATCAACACTCCCACCCAGTTTGGTGTCGTCTGCAAATTTACTGAGGGCACACTCGAGCCCCTCGTCCAGGTCATTGATAAAGATATTAAACAAGACCGGCCCTAGCACTGAGCCCTGGGGGACACCGCTTGTGACTGGCCGCCAACTGGATTTAGCTCCATTCACCACCACTCTCTGGGCTCGGCCATCCAGCCAGTTTTTAACCCAGCGAAGAGTACACCCATCAAGGCTATGAACCGCCAGCTTCTCTAGGAGAATGCTGTGGGAGACTGTATCAAAGGCTTTGCTGAAGTCCAGGTAGACAACATCCACAGCCTTTCCCTCATCTACCAGGCGGGTCACCTGGTCATAGAAGGAAATCAGGTTGGTTAGGCAAGACCTGCCTTTCATGCAACCATGCTGGCTGGGCCTAATCCCCTGATTGTCCTCCATATGCCTGGTGAGCACACTCAAGATTAACCTCTCCATAATCTTCCCTGGTACTGAGGTCAGGCTGACAGGTCTGTAGTTCCCCGGATCCTCCTTCCGGCCCTTCTTGAAGATAGGAGGGCCTTCTTCTAGCTATGTTAGAACCTCCCAAATCCAGCAAGATCTGAGGGAGAACTGTTATATACTTATTTCCTTGATGGAAAAGTTTTCAGAAGGTTCAGCTTTCTCATTCAAATCATCTAGCAAAGAGGAATACTTCCATAAAGAGAGTTTTATACTTTCAAGACATAGTGGCTATACTAATCCTGACAATATCGCGGACAGTGAGAACAGTGAGTATCATTCATCAAATTTCAGCCAATGGAAAGAGTAAATTTTTTTTGTCTTACACTCAGCAGAACTTAATAAATTATTTCTAGCAAAGCTCTTTGCCATTAATATATGGTTTATATACACTACAGCTGTTTTAAGCCACTGCAACTATTTGTGATATATATATGCATTACCGTGTGGTAATTAGCATGGTTTTTTGGGGGCAGCATTCCAAATTGGGAAGTATATTAGTTTGTTTGCTTTAAGAGAGATTGGAATGGAGATTTTATAGTCAGAGATACTAATTATAATGTAATTTATTAGAGTTTACATCAGCTGTTGACATTTTAAATCCATAGTCCAAATTTATTAATTGAGCTCAGCAGCAGCTAACTCTTGACTCCTACAATTTATTGAAAAATGATCTTGCTTCACCTTATGTATCAGAATCAGTTTGCAGAGAGCTTTGCTGCTGCAGAGGTATCTGTATTAAATTAGTACCACAGATTAAAAGAGAAGGAAACGTTTAAAATGCCATTAAAATTGAGCAGTAAATCTTTCACTTTAAAAAAGAGAGGAGGAGGAGGAGGATATCTCATTTCTCATCAAAGGTAGGCAACTAATTAGTCTCACTGCAATTAATGCTTGAGTTATATAGAAGATGATTGATTCTGTCTAGATTTTTATCGTTTGAACATATGGCAACAAGGAACATGGAAAGTTTTCATCTTTCATGTTTGTGCTGGTACCTTAAAGTGTGAACGTATGGGTTATGGCAGTGGTGTTTTACTTTGGCTGCAGAGATAAGTGCGTGCTATTTAATCACTTTTATTTCCACTGTTTATGGCTGATAAAGAACAGATCTTGACCATCCAGAAAGCATATTGACCACCTATACAATCTACAGATGGCTTTTGAAAGGGTATCCAGACTGGTGATTCCAGTGCAGAGCAGAGAACATAACTATAATGGTGACAAGTAAAATTTAGGCTCAAGGTAAGACACAGAGTCTAGGCTCAAGATGGACTTCCAAAAAAACCCACATAGCCAGTCTGTTTCCTACAACCAGTCCCATAAGGCTGCCCACTCCCACAGCTCTTGCTTGTTCCCCTTCTTTTAAACTTCCTGCCTGAATCCCCACTCACATGCACAAGCAAACCCTGACATAGGCTCGACCAAGGGAGGCTTTGGAGCTCTAAGCTGCTTCCTCAAATAAGAACGGATTCCACATGCTCTGCAGAAATTGCTTGCCCACAGGCCAGCATAATACAGCTTTCCCTGGAGTTGTATGAAAGCAGACCCATGGGGAAATGGGTTGAACAAAGTCACTTGCTGAAGATAGCATGATGGAGGAGAATGGCAATGGTCAAGCTCAGGAGCCCAGGAAGATGGGCTTTTGAGCAGTCTCTTGGAATGCTCATGTCTATGGATGGGTCTGCCAAGGGTAGGAGGGGTGCCAGAGAAGAAGTGCAGAAAATTTGTAGCTTGTGCTGTTTCTAACACAGACCAGTTACTAGTCTCTTCATTTTGGTGAAAATTTTCCACCCTTTCCACCCCCCACCCCCTCATTTGAGAGACAGTGATTTAGAAAAAGGGTTTGCTAAACTGTGTGTTAACTTACTTTGGAAGAAGTTGAATATGATTAGCTCTAACAGGTGCATATTTTAAGGTCTGTCATCTTCATTTATGGGTTAGAATTTCTCCTGATTGCAGAGAAGCTTTTACCAGGAACAGAAGGCAGATCTCTGACAGGAAGGATGCACAGCCAAGTTCCCAAGTAAGTGGATGCTGATCTTAGCATGCTGCCCTCTCTCACTTTCAGTTGCTTTCTAGGAGTTCTCTGCCTTTGTCTTTCCCTGTGTTTCTCCAGTGTCCTTTATGCCATTAATCTTGTTGGTTTTGTGGTTGTTTTTTTTCTTAAACAAAAGGGGGGAGATGGAACTGTTTTCCAAGGAACTGGGTAGAAATAAAGTACAAATTCTTCTACGCAGGTGTCCCAGAAGGTGAGGGAATGCAGGCAAATGCAGGTTTCTCAGTGTCACCGAACACTGGTCCGCTGCAGAATGCTGCAAGCACCGGGCCACTTGCCTCGGTGGCTTTCTGCATTTCTGCAGTGCAGAAATGTTTCCTGGCACAGGTCACAGCAGCGCATACTGCAGCTCTTCGCTGCCTGCTGCTGTGCTGGCCTGCTATGAAGGGAGACGATTGCTGAAATGTGGACTTACCATGGCCGGAATTCTTTCCCGTTCTGCATGCTTTCCTCCTCCATGTGTACGTGGCATGCAGAGGTAGTATAGAGGTAGGCTGTTGATTAAACATAGCTGCTCTTTGAGCCAGCAAAACTGCTGTTAGGCAATATTACTCAGTAGTCACCCCCTGTTCAGTGCCATCTTTCCAAAACCTAACCTGTCTCAAAGTCTCCTCTGTTTCATGAATTAGGCCCATAATGCTTAAGAGTCTACAGAAAACGAGGCAAAAGAAATTCACTCATCCTGAAAAATAATAAACAGCAAAATTTGAACAGGATATAATTGAACAATGTTACTTCTGTAAGCATTTTGTGACCTTAGCTTGTAAATTAAATCAATTCTTGATAAAGAAATACATGGAAATCCAATATCATTACTTTACTTGTTCATATACCTTGATAGAGAACTATTTTTCTGTAACAAAGCATATTTTCTGCACTGTTGAACTACATCCATCTTAACGGGATCTGCCTCTTTTGGATTTATATATTTACTTGAGTGGGTGGCTTGCCTGCTTGAGAAAGGGAGTTTCCTGAATTATGAAAACAAGAAAATCTCATATCCACAAACCACTCTCTATGATTTTTATAGCATGATATAAATGTTAACAGTAGAGTTATTAATTTTCAAACATAATCATTAGTAACTAATCAGGTTTTTGCTTCTTCAGTAGTTTATGAACTGGCAGTAAATCTTACAGTGTTTTGGCGATTCACTTGAACCTAGGAAGAGAGTATTTCAGTGACAGTAAGAGTGAACTGGATAAGAAACCACTGTCCTTTCATTTTTTCCCAGCGTTTTCAAAGTATTTCTGCTTTTGCAAACTGCATCTTGAATGGCACCAACTGTGAGCAGTTTGTTGCTCTGTGATGAGGTACTTTGCTTTCTTGGACTGAAAAGGAACTTCAGGAGCCAGATCCTCAGCTGGTGTGAATATATGAATAGTGCCGAAGTAAATACACTGCCATTTAGGCTGCCTCCTGATGTTCCCTTTCATTCCCTTAGAGTGATGTGTGTCATCCCACTCACACAAACCTAGCATGGCTGATGTTATTCAAGACATTATTTGCAAAGCAGAAAGGCTTTGCTTGCTGTAAGGGTAAAGGGCCAGTGGTTCCCTATCCAGTTTATTCTCTCCACCACTGAAAAGCTGTTCACAGGCTATTGGCTTAAGTAAATCACTACAACATCTTTACTCTCAAAGCAGAATGCTATAAGCAGTTACTCAAGGGTACATCAGTAAATTGAAGACAATGGAATTATGGTCATTTACTCTGGTTGAAGGTCTGCCCTAGTTTTTAAGAGTATATTTTTAATATCTGACCAAGGTTTCATTTTTCATACACTGGATTTTACTGCAAATAACTTATTTTCCTGGTACCCACCACATGAGTTCAGGCCCCATCATGCACCATATGTAACAGTGTGCAATAATTCCGTTATGTGGAATCTAGAGACTGTGGAGCAGAGACAGCATTGCATAACAGGTTGGAGGGAGGAAAAAAAAGATGGGTCGTTGAATAATACGCAGCAGAAAGATACTAAAGAAGCCGCAGGGGAACTCTTCGAGAGGAACAAAAGTAGACTAGAAGACAAGCAGAAATGGTGAAAGATGAAGAAAGAAGGGACAGAAGAAAGGTATTTACACTTGTTTGGCAGTAACTATAGGAAGCCAAACACTGCTGGTTTGGTTGTTTTTTTTTTCCTTTTTTTTTTTTTTTTTTTTTTTTTTTC